>JAWZYV010017230.1:600000-1015066 GCA_038373885.1 Cheiracanthium punctorium
GTTATGAAATGAATTTGAACATTCAAAGAAATTTCACATTAAATGAAATTTGCAATTTTCAATCCAACTCACGTCCCCCTTATTTTTTCACAGACTTAAAAAAAATTACTACTCATCTTTATCTTTTCTTTGAAACCCTAAAGAGGGTTTTATAATAGCGTCGTGGGAGTAGCATTTTCATCGTCTAGAGGAGTTTGAATTTATTCAGTTAACGGTTAACACGCTTTCTTATCAATCAAACATGAAAATTCGGCACATCACTACCAATGGCATACTGGAATTTATTTAGTGCTGAAGTGCTATTTCATTCAGTCTGGTATTTTCTGTTGACATAATTTGTGAGCAAATTTGCATCAACACGTTTCCGTTTCATATTTCAAAAGGGTAATGGTGCATCCCATCTAGCACAAATTTGGTACATATATTATAGACTAACGTGGCACTACGGGTATTGATTTTGGTATGAATAGGAAATACAGTGTTTTTACAGGGCTATAAAAAATATTTCTTTTACATTTCTCCCAATAGAGAGAAATACTTAAAAGCACGCTACAGTCCAGGAAAAGGATGAAGAAAAACAAGGATAAGTCTCATTCATTTATATAGCACATCTAACATATGAGATTAGCAAAATAATTGTCTTAGTTCAAAAAACAAGTTTCTGTATTGGAAAGTTGTTGCTTATCGCTATTTTAGCCTTTTTCTTCAGATTGCAGGAATAAATTCCTCTAACTCAGGTGTTCCCAACCTTATCCAAATCACAGAACTCGGAAAATTAGAATTTTCTCAGGGTGCCTCGTTATAGAATACCTATGATAAAGTGCCGTTATATATGCATATTCATTTTAGATTTATACGATTGTGAAGAACATATATGAGAAGCTAAATAGTATGAACACTAAACATAATTAATACAAATGTTATTAAAGATGCAAGTAAGTACTTTAATGAAATCATGGTCCCTTCTGGCACACCTTGCCTGTCCGCGGCACACACTTTCGGAAACCCTGCTCTAACTAACAGTCTTAGGGTTTAAGTGGTTCCTGTGTCCATGACACAACCACACCCTTTTGTTTTTTTAGATCAAATAAAGCGATTGCGTTATATTTAGTGTATTACAGTGAAACCTGTGAAGTTGACCCTCTGTCTGAGTTCACCCAATTGACCAAGAACGGAACGGCTAAATCACTTTAACACCGAAAGAGACCTTTTTATTTTGACCACCTGTCTGATTTGTATGTTGACCAGGTAATTAGGCAGAATTTTTCCCAAATTATAGATCAAAACCTTTAAAAATTGACCGCTTCTAGAAATTTTATGTCTTTCTACATACAGCTTTACTTTTTTCTTCTATTTATTGCTTCCCTCCACACTGAATACATAGTACACATATGCAAAATGTATTTTTACAATAGTACATTGAGTTTCATAAATAAATCACTTGTTTCTATTCAACTACTGTTTGTAGTATAGTACACATAGTAACTGGACATACTATGACAATATCTAGTAATTAATAATCAGGGCCTGATTTCCGGGAGGGCATTTGGGGCAAGCGCCCGGGCCCCCTACCAAAAGGGGGACCCCAAATTGTTCTTTTAAGTTTAAAAATTTGTAAATTTTGAAAAAGTTTTCGGAGAAGGGGCCCCCAATGAAGATTTTGCCCAGGGCCCCGAACTCTGCAAATCGGTCCCTGTTAATAATTAATAAATATTTACGTATAATTAATTTTTAACCATAATAAGCAACATTATTCCTATTCTGTGTCATTTTTCATATAGCTTTCTCGTATACTACATATAATACATGTACTGTGTAATGTATAAGTACGAAAACCAAAAAGTAAGTATTGTACCCTTGACAAGTTGGCCATGTGTCTAAGTTGACTACGAGAACGTGGAAACCGTGGTGGTCAGCTTAGCAGATTTCACTGCATTATGTGTGTTAATAAGCAATGGAAGCCCTAAATCAAAATGGATCTATACATGATTCCTAAATGGAAATTACGTATGTACTATTTATCATGTTAACAAAATAAATAAATAAATAAATAAATATAACTTGGCCTTACGCTTCTTCTGATTTAACAGATAATAATAGTTCTTCCACTTTAATTTTCTGTTTTACCATTGTTTGGATTTCTATTTACTGGATATATCTACTCATTCCTGTTTACATACGATTTTGAGTTCATTGTTTTGCTCATCTATCATTCCATGGATATTTAGAATTTTGTATCTGCCACGTGGATGCTACGCTGATTCGTAAGTTATGCCTTTTTACTGTATATAAATATATATATATATAAATATTTGAGCGATTATACAAAACACCAGAAAATTTTAATAGAAAGAATTTAAATAGAACAAGGCATTTTTAACACATCGTTCTCTCTTCCTCTTACAACTGAGCTATTTTTCAAGTGAAACAACTGCTTAAAGCAGTTGTGATAGTTCGAAAGAAGCATTTGCATGCTTGCCTTTATGCATGCGATATGTACCACGAGACATCGAAGTTACAAGATATCGTTGGTCTGTCACTGAACAAAGTCTAGTTAGCCACTATGTAATAATGCATCTGTATCTCCCTGCCTTATTTATTGCAAGTTCATGATGTAAGTTTAGGGGGGGAAAGCCCGTATCCTATTGCTACGGCTAAAGAATTTTAGTGTTACGTGTGAGTGCATCTGCTATACATTTTAATTTTTTTCAGTAATCAAGAATCTCAAAAAAATTACTGTGAAAGTCAAATAATTAAAGCACATTATTGTAAAAACATAATATTTTTGTGCAGAGTTATTAATAACTTCCGACTCAGAAGAGTAAAAAACAAAAACGAGATGCTTTCAAAGAAGATTTTCTGACATCTCTGCATCAGATGTTACTTATGATTGATGTCATGCTGAATTAAATAAATTCGTTTTTTTCTCGGTGACTGCTGAATCGGAATATAGCTTTTTGCTCTTCGCCGGTTTCTTCGTTTAGGGAGTTTACCTTTTTCGTCGACACATACTGTTATGAAAACTACAACGATAAAGTTTGGTTCCTATTTTTGGAAACCTCAACAAGCGATTATTATAATATTTTTCAAGTTTAACAATACGTACGTAGTAATGAAGAACTTAACTCTTTCGAACAGAGAAGTGAAAACTGATCTTAAGTTAATATGATTTATTAAGTGTGTGGTGGTTTGATTTTTATTGTTAAAATTTGATGAATACTAAGGCCAAAGATGATCGCAAGGTGGGATTGTGCCGCGCATAACCTACCTGGCAAGTACTCCTAGGATTACGCTGAAAAAAGGAAAATGATTGACATACACCTAAAGACTATATGAACTGCAAATAAATTCTATTTATTCTTAGTCATTCCAATAATATTAATTAAAAGACGATATTGAAATAATTTTAGTATAACAAAATATCTGGGGAGATGTGGTTTTGTAGGATAAGGGGGATCCACAAAAGGTTTGAAACACCATTAGGAAATAAATAGTTTGGATATTCACCATTATGATGAGGTAGCCATCTTTACACAGGGTACGATCGACGCGTACACTATTGGGACCGCTTTTTTTTCCTCTTAGGTCATCACCAAGCAACACTCCTTTGGCATTCTCTGCCGACACCGATTTTTTTTTAACACAACTTCATCACACTGCTTCGACGCACACACTGATTCGAAGAACTTTTTTTATCTCTCTTCTGACACACCTTTTTTACACCGTCTCTTGAAGCACACTCGTCCTCTGTTCTTTTTTTTCTCCCACGGGGCTGTTTCTTTTTTACCCCCTCTTACATCATTGGCTGGAGTTTCTGATTTGCTCGCATCGGGAAATTAATGCATCCCCTCGTCGAATCCCGGACATGTAGGTGGGACATCGGGGTAATATACCCCGCCAAATTTGCATATCATTTTCGGCCATAAATATTTTAACGTTGACAGTTCATTGTGCTATAGTGTCCAGACTGTCCATTGCCTGGCGCCTCTTGTAATTTATTGTCCACCTGTGTGGTCTTCCCATGGAAACAGTATCAAAATTATCTTTTACTGCTCCTTTCGCTCCACCACAAAGTGAAGTGTCCGAGGCAGATTTTCTAACAAAGCAATATAGTATTTATAAATAAAATCACTGAAACAAATAGATGTTTAAAGATAAAATTAATTATTATTTCTTTTTCGGGGGGCGGTGGATAACACACATGATAAGTAGTACCGTAGTACTGTGCTTTTGTGTGGTAGAACAAATCTACCCTTTTTTTTAGAAAAGTAAAATCCACGACCACTTGGACATATAAGAATTTACATTATTCTCTAAAGCAGGTATGCACAACCTTTGGAACGTTGCGGGCCAAACTTTAGGTTGTTAGCGGAGTCGCGGGCAGTATAACTCGGATTTATATGAGATTTTTCAAGGCTTATATGGGAGTTTTGATATTTTCCGCGGGCCGGATAGAAAGCCTGAACAGGCCGCATCCGTCCCACGGGCCGTAGGCGGCCTATATAGCAACAGAAGGTAATTATAGAAAAACAAATTCTAGCTCTCTTCAGTGATACCTGGCTGAGTAAGAGAACCCGTTTGATCTCGAAGAATGTATTACACAGCAGAAATGTCTCGTTCGAATTGTATTACGCACAAACATATACTTCTCGTATGTCTTTTAGTACAAAGGAAGCAAATATTGTTCTTCCCAGCTAGAAAATGTTTGCACTTTTTGTGCAAAAAATATACATATAAAGTTAATACTTTCAAAAGTATACACTTTTTGTGCACAGTTTTTGGCAATATAGAATATGCACTTTTTAGTATGCATAAAAACTGCATATAATTTGCACAAAAAGTGTATACATTCAAAATAATAAAAAAATATCTACTTTTTATGCACAAATTGTGCACAATCTATACTTTTGTGCAAAAAAAGTGCAGACTTTTTCTAGCTGGGAATACTTTGTACACTATGAAAAATGTATTAATATAATGATGAATTGAGTTTCATAAATAAATAACCCGTTTCTGTTCAACTATTGCTTGTAGTAGAGTATATATAGTAACTGTACATACTGTGACAATATTCAGTAATTAATAAATAATAAATATTTACGTATAATTAATGTGTAACCATAATAAGCAATATTATTCCTATTTTGTGTCATTTTGATTTCATATTTTATATAGCTTTCTAACATACTACATATAATACATGTACTGAAGTTGACCACGAGAACGTGGAATCCGTGGGTGGTCAACTTAGCAGATTTGACTGTTATGTATGTTAATAAGCAATAAAAGCCCTAAATCAGAATGGATCTATATGTGATTCGTAAACGGAAATTACGTATGTACGTTTTATCATGTTAAATATATATATATATATATATATATATACAGAGGCGTATCCAAGGGGGGGGTTAGGGGGTCATAACCCCCCCCCATGAGGAATTTTTTGCCATACAAAATATATATTCTTCACTACATTATCACACACACGTATACATATATATGAGTTGCAGTAGTCATAACCCCCCCCATGAAAAATTTCTGGCTACGCCCCTGTATATATATATATATATATATATATATATGATGGATTATACAAAGCACCAGAAGATTATAACAGAAAGCATTTAGATAGGATAAGGCATTTTTATTCTTAAGAGAGGACTATGTGCAAATTGAAATTCTTCAAGTGAAACAACTGCTTAAAACAGTTGTGGTTGTTCGAAAAAGGCATTTGCATGTTTCCCTTCGTGCATGCGATGTACACCACGAAACGTTGGTGTTGCAAGATATCGTTTGTTGTCAGTGAACCAAGTCTATGTAGCCTCTATGTAATAATGTATGTGTATCGCTCTGTCTTATTTATTAGCTTTTATTTTTCTTCTGTTGATTGCCTCCCATCCACACTGAATACATAGTACACTATGAAAAATGTATTAATACAATGACACATTGAGTTTCATAAATAAATAACATGTTTCTGTTCAACTATTGTTTGTAGTAGAGTATACATAGTAACTGTGCATACTGTGACAATATCCAGTAATTAATAAATAATAAATACAGTAGGCGCCGCTTAATATTATCGCGGATAATGTTATCATTCGTTTAATATTATCAGAATAATGAAGTCCCGAACGGACATGCTAAAAATATCGGTTTTTGTAATCAAATCCTTCGTTTATTGTTATCAGTTTTGCCTACCATTTTCGATTTGTTTTTCCACCGATTCTGTAACCAAAAGTGGATGCCTTTTGTTGGCCGATGAAGGAATTGCGAGTTAGGACATGTGGCAGGTGGCGATTTCCTTACCTTTTCCTCCCTTCCCTGCATTCAGTTTCCACAACTGACGCATCCAAAACCATGGGCGCCCATAAACGGAAGAAAAAGTAGGGCACTTGCCCCCCCCCCTAGAGTTTTAAGTTAATGTCTCACATGGGCGCCAGCAGAATATTTTCCAGGAGGGGGGCAAAGACTACTCCAGGGGGGGGCAAAGACTACTCAAGGGGGGGGGCAAAGACTGCTTCAACATATGGTTGCCATGTTGGAAAGAGCAAAAAAGCAAGGGAAAACACTGCATACAAAAATCCAGGGGGGCCATTGCCCCCCTTTGCCCTATGCTGACGGCGCCCATTATGTCTCATGATGTAAACAAATGGCAAAACCTGAACTAAATTTGTTAAAAGTTTGAAATTTGTCCCCCTCTAGAAAAAAATTTTGAAGTTTGTCCCCCCCCCCTAGAAAAATTCCTATGGGCTCCCATGTCCAAAACCACGTGACCTTTCGTAGACTGGAAAAGCAGGTTCCGCTGTGTCTCCTTATTCGCTCCTGTCGCTGTTCTTGTTCTTATCGTGAGCAAGTGGTCCAGCCTATTGTAAGGTCTAGAATTTTTTCTCTTTGTTCAGTTAAAACTTACTGTACTTTCAAGCATTTTAGCAATGGAGAAAAAACACAATGATTTAACAATTAAGGACAAAATTGACATTTTGAAGCGCTTTGATAATTTACCTAAGATGAGTCAAAGAAATGCTGCTGCTAATCTAAACATTTCTCAGCCACTACTCTGTAAAATTCTAAAGAATCGAGACGAGATTGAAAGCAAAGCGAAGTTAAACGAAAATTTGAACTGTAAGCGAAAACGTACTGGGAAAAATGAAGAAGTGAAATCTGCTTTAAAACTGTTGTTTGGCAATGTTAGGGAAAAGGATGCACATATAAACGGTCCTTTAATGTGACACAAAGCTGAAGATCTCGCATCTAAGATGGGCAAAAAAATTTTCTTTGCAAAAGACGAGCGGTTTAATCGCTGGAAAAAAAGAGAGAACACTGTGTTTAAACGCACACTCGGATAAGAAAGGGATGCTGATTTTCCAGCCGCAAATAAATGAATTTCTGAAGAATGGCCTAAGATAATTGCCGATTATGCCCCCCCCCCCAGAATATCGACAACGCGGCTGAAACCGGACTCTATTTTCGTGCCTTGCCAGAACATACGTTACTCTTAAAAAACGAGAACTCTAAAGGGTGCAAAGTTTCAAAAGAACGTATAACTGTTCTTTGTTTTGCGAGCATGACTGGACAGAAGAAAAAAACTTGATGTTATTGGAAAAAACAAAAAGCCAAGATGCTTCAAGGATGTTAAGAAATTGCATGTGGATTATACTGCAAATAAAACAGCATGGATGGCAGCTGATCTATTCAGCGAATGGCTTATTAAGTGGGACAAAGTATTAGATCACAGTATCGTTCTACTCATCTATAACTGTCGTGCCCACGATGTAAATGTCATATTGAAACATATTAAAATTATTTTCTTACCTGACAACACTACAGCAATTATCCGACCATGTGACCAAGGAATAATTCGTGTGATGAAAGCCTATTACCGTGGATAAATGCGGGTTAGAGTTTTGGAAAGTATGGAAGTACAGAACAGCTTAATGCAAACGCATTAGCAAAGAAGACGAATCTCCTTCAGGCCCTCCATCTTTTGACAATGTCGTGGGATCGAGTAACCGAGAAAACATTAAAAACTGTTTCTGACATGGTGGATTTGTTCAGCGGACGAAGGTATGAATGATGCATCGGAATTCAATGAAACCGAACTCGTACCATCCGACATGACTGAAATTGACTTTGCAGAATGGATGTCTATAGATAAGAACGTTCAAGTGAGTGTGACAATGACTGATGAAGATGTATGCCGAACTGCATCTTATTCCATTGAGGCAAATAATGAAAAATCATCAGATGAAACCGATGTGGAAAACATCCAGAATCCTCCAAGTGCTACTCGCAACACAGAGGCACTGCTGAGGACTTTCGGGAACAGTACAGGCATGAAAGTTTTATCAATATTTTGCTGAGACAAAAACGAGGCAGACAACTTTAGAAGACTTTCTAATTGTTCCTGGACACTCGTGTTAAATTGTAATTAGTTTACTTATATATGCTATCACTGCTTTTTTTATAGAACTTTTTTTAAGTGGTTCTGGTAGCTTGAACACTAATTGAATTTAACGATTTGTTTGACATACCGTTTGAATTAACCTTTACTTAAATTTGTACCTGCACAAATAAATATTACTTAGTACATAATAAAATTAAATTTTTATATTTCCTCATACTTTTCGTTTATTATTATCAGTCGGTTATTGTTATCAAATACTATCTGTCCCAAAGTGATTACATTAAGCGGCGCCTACTGTATTTACGTATAAGTAATGTTTAACCATAATAAGAAATATTATTCCTATTTTGTTTCATTTTAATTTCATATTTTATATAGCTTTCTTGCATACTACATATAATACATGTACTGTGTAATGCATAAGTACGAAAGTCAAAAAGTAAGTATTGTACCCTTCATAAGTTGACCATGCCTCTAATTTGACCACGAGAACGTGGAAGCCGTGGGTGGTCAACCTAGATTTCACTGTATTATGTATGTTAATAAGCAATAGAAGCCCTAAATCAAAATGGATCTATACATGATTCGTAAACGGAAATTACGTATGTACGATTTCTCATGTTAAATATAAATATATATATAAATATATATATATATATATATATATATATATATATATATATATATATATATGTGTGTGTATATATATATAGATATGTATATATATATGTGTATATATATATAGATATGTATATATATATATGTATATATATATATATAGATATGTATATATATATATATGTGTGTATATATATATATATATATGTATATGTATGTAATAATAAAATAAACTTTGCTAATTTAACCTAATTTAATTTAATGTTATTTGAAAAAGCTTATTTAATCTTTTACTCTTACTGTAAAGTTTGTTTCTCGGCCAGTCAAATATTACGCTCGGAGACGTTTTTTGAGAGATAAAATACTGCAGTAATAGTAAGGTTTAGCGGTTTTTCGGCAAAACTCACCAAGGTCGACGACAAATAGCGAGATTTTCGCCATGTACCAATGAATGACTGACTGCAGATTTAATACTACAAGCAACAATTCCCAGTTTTTGCTCGGCCAGCCACCGGCATTCATCGCAACTCATCGCTCACCGAAATTCGGTAATCGGCCCACACACGGAATTGCATCTAAAAACGATGATTAGGATGTGTGCGGCAGACACTGATCGGTCCGGTGCACATAAAACGATGCTCGGAACGATATCCGGCCTGCGTTATCGGGCCATATGCCTAAATTTGATCAAAATACGCTGAACTGAAAAGAAATATTGGCCCGCATAACGGCCGAGCGGCATTCAGCCGATGAAAATTGGCGCATGCGCTCTGTTCATGCATCAATCCAGCGATGGCAACATCCGAGCATCTACCGGCAGGCGCCATGTTTGCCATTCGCCATGTCCTTATACTCCGTCAAGGAAGTAAAAATGCGATTACAAATACATTTCAACTATAAAAGAAATCTGTAAAACATTTGCGAATGTTATCATTAAAATTGCATCGTAGGGACGGAAAGGGTTAAATGTATGTCAACACCACATAAGAAATTATCGAAAAGGGATACTCACACTGGTGTTTGGCCAACCTCACGCATAAAGTGACCGGGCCAGTTCCCTAAATCCTTGTCCAACACGATGAAAACTCATCGGTTAGACTACTTCGGACGTTTGCACGTCCGAGGGGACATGAACTGCGTGTATCCGAGCAGTTTCACAGTGAACGGCCGGATTCCTTCTCATCGGCTCAAGGCTACATTGGCCGGTGAAGGCCCGAGCAAAATTGCTAGTAGGGAATATATTGAAGATGTCCGTACCCTGCTAGCAATTTTGCTCGGGCCGTCATCGTCCGGCTACGTGGCCGGTGGTAGCCCGAGCAAAATTGCTAGTAGGGTAGGCGTTAATGTATCGAAATTCTTTTGGGTGGTCCTGTAAATAAACTCTCTAGTAGATTGGAATCAAAAATCGACTTGCACAACTAGATGTTACAGCAGTCTTATATATGAAATTTCAACATTCTACACCTAATAATTTTTGAGATTGTAGAGTTAAATACATACACACGTACACCTAAAGTCTCCAAGCTTGGCGAATTTTGGCGTAATTCTTGAGGGAGGCGCGTAACCATTGTTGGAACATTACCTATTAACTATCGTGCTTGAAATGGATGAATATCCCTAAAATTGTCATTGACCGTAATGTATTGGAAATCTTTTGAGTGTTCATGTAGCAGAACTGTAAATGATAGAGACTCTTTTTTCGTTGGAGAAATTCATTTTGTAACCCTTAACAGGGATCAAGCTGTAGTCGCATTTTTTGCAAAATGAAAAAAAAAAATATTGTCCGTTTTTAACTTCCGTGTTCTCTGAAAACAGAATTTTCAGATTCCCAGAATAGCCTTTACGCACTGTAGCGATCTTATCTTTTCTTTTCTTTTCTTTTTTTTTTTCCCTTCTCAGAATTCTTAAGAGCACCTGTTGGAAATACCCAATCAATCACCTTGAAAGTGGGCTTACCCTTTTCTCGTGATAATCTGTTCTTAAAATTTGCAAATGGGATGTTATAATGAGTAAAGATTATAAACGCACCCGCTGCTTGAATAAATGAGCGAGCCGTTAAAAGAACACGGACTAGTAAATAAAATAAGTGTGCGCGTTGCTTCTAAAGATTGAATTTTAAAATTATTATATAAAAGGACCGGACCGATGCTAGCCCCCTGGTAAATGGCTAGAGTCTAAGCCTGTATATGTGTATTGTGTAAATTAAATTATCGGTTACCATTTTGTTTTGAAGATGGTTATAGTGTTTGTATTATGTTCCAATAAAATTTGAAAATTAGCGTGGGAAAACTTTACTGACGCAGTCGACAGGATTGGGTTGAATTGGATGCGATACTAAAGAATGCTCAGGTGAGAGCTGTATTTCTTCATCAATTTCATGCAACTGTATTTGTACGTAGCTATAGCAGTTGATCTGCATTATTTTGAAGTTTAATAGGCCAGTTTGGCAGGTTTTGAAGGAAGTTTCCCTGTTGGTGTTAATATATAGTTGGCCGTCCCGGCATATTTACTTGAAGAATCCTCCTGATTCGTATATAAACATATACCTGTAACCGTAGCTGAAAACTAGCATTTGAAAAGTGAAATGGCGTTTTTTGGTAAGGGAAAGAAACAAGATTTAATAGTTCTTGCTGAAGAACTGGGTTTAACGGTTGATACGACATTTACTGTGGTGAAGTTACGTGATCTGATTACGAACGATAAAAACTATGATGAAGAATTTTGTAAAGAAATATTGGCTAGAATTATTGCTGATAGAAATGAAGAAAAAGAAAGACAGGATCGGAAAGAGAGAGAAGAAAAAGAAAGAGAGAGAGAAGAAAGGGAAAGACAGGATCAGAAAGAGAGAGAAGAAAAAGAAAGAGAAAAAGTTTTTGAATTAGAAAAATTGAAAATTGAAAAAATGGCAGAAAATTTTCATGAACAAAGGAAGCGGAATCGATGTTTTGAATGCGGATCGTGTGATCATTTGCGATCGCAATGTCCGAGATTTAAAAATAAAAGCGATTCACTTAATTTCCATAACAGAAGATCAAAGCGTGCACAGAGCAATTTAGTTCAAATGCAGATTAGTGACGCGAATAAAGAAGATAACACTGAAGAAAAATTGAGCATGCTCACCGCACGGGTTGATTTGAGAATATCAGATAAATTTAAACTCAAAAGTAATTGCGATAATCTTATGATTTTGGAAGTTGAATGCGAAGGGAAAACATTTAATGGTATCGTAGATACTGGGGCACAAATATCAGTCATACGAAATGATTTAATACAGAAACATGAAGAAAAGAGTGAAGGTACTGTAAAGCTTTACTCAGCGTTTGGAGAAGAAGAAACAGTTCCGTTAAAAATAGTGAATGTAAAAATAAATGATGGGTTACATCTAGAAAATTAAAATGCGATATGTTAATCTGTAATACGGCATTTAAATTAATGAAAGAAAACATACAGTTGTTTAATGGTATGGAATTAAAATCTGATGTGTGCAGTATTTTAGTTGAAGACGAAGACAAAAGGTATATAAATCACTTGGTATCGGGAAATGTACAAACAAGGACTGAAAACACTGAAGCAGAGAAGAACGCGAAAGTTCCTGAGACTGTAGCATCGTTCCAGAAGCTCCAAAGGGAAGACGAACAGTTAAAACCATATTGGAAACATGCAGAAAATCATCAAAATTCATATGAAGTTTTAGATGGTATTCTTGTACATGCCGAAACAATATGTGGGGAAGATGTCAAACAAGTAGTACTACCCCAATGTAAGAGATCGGATGTGCTTAAAATGGCCCATGAGATTTCATTAGCCGGACATTTAGGAGAACGGAAAACTAAAGAACGAATTAAATATACATTTTTTTGGCCGTCAATCAAACGAGACGTTAAAAAATTTTGTGAGAGTTGCAAAGAATGCCAATTAAGAAGAGTTGAGACATACCGAGATAGGATTCCCATACAACCTATTGTCAGACCTGAAATACCATTCGAAGTATGGAGTTTAGATTGTATTGGCCCACTAGAACCACCTTCGGGAAGAAGACATCGGTTTATCATATGTGCAGTAGATTTATGCACCCGATGGGCTGAAGCCTTTCCTGTAAGAGAAATCAGTGCTAAAACCACATGTGATGTATTAATGAAGATAGTTACCCAAACGGGATTTCCTAAAATGATCTGCACAGATCAAGGTACAAACTTTACTTCCAAGTTAACTCAGGCATTTGAGAACTTGTTAGGCGTTTCACCTCGCTTTTCCACTCCAGGACATCCTGAGAGTATGGGAGCAGTCGAGCGCTGGAATAGAACTCTGAAGGATATGTTGAATAAAATTATACAAGAATATGGTAAAGATTGGGACATTCACCTCCCGTATCTTATGTTTGCATATAGAGAAGTGCCTCACAGCACTACCGGATTGTCACCTTATCAATTGGTATATGGAAGATTACCTCCAGGACCTTTAGCGTTGTTAAAAGATATTTGGACAGGTGAACGACAGATTCCAACGACCGCCTCACGTCCAATTACGGAATATTTGCAAAACTTGGTGGAGAGTTTGAAAAGGGCTCACGAATTCGCTTCTGAGAATAGCAAGAAGTCTCAGGAAGAATATGTCTCTAGATATAACCTCCGGTCAAAAGAAAAGTCATTTGCAGTGGGCGATAAAGTTTTAGTATTGAGGCCGTCATCTTCGCATAAGCTTTTAAATACCTGGATCGGCCCCGGAACAGTTAAGCAGATTACTAGACCACATTCTGTAAAGGTTTAAATGGAAGACGGAAGTATAAGAGAACTTCATGTGAATAAAGTGCGTCCGTATATTCAAAGAGTAAATCATGTTGGTATGATTTTTGAGTTAGACGATGATTTCGGGACCATTCATTATGCACCTACTGATGCACAAAGTAAAAGCATAGAAGGTATTAGGACACACCTTGGGAATGCCAAGTTAACGAATAAGCAAGTACAGGAATTATTTCATGTACTTAAAAAATATGCAGGTGTGTTTAGTGCTAAACCTGGCCGCGCTAGGGTAGAAGGTCACTCTGTTAGGGTTACAGGAGATTGTACACCAAAGAGACTTAAACCATACCGAATACCTATTAGTTTGCAACAAGAAGTGGATCGACAGATTCAAGAACTGTTAGACCTGGGTCTAATCGAACACAGTGATAGCGAATGGGCTCATCAGGTGGTTTGCGTTGCCAAGAAAGATGGAAGTGTCAGATTATGTGTCGACTTCAGATTATTAAATAGTTTTACTATACCAGACGTGTACCCTATGAAAATAGCCAATGACTTAATATAGGAGGTGGGAAAGGCATCATTTATTACAGTCATAGACCTTACCAAAGGATACTGGCAAATTCTTATGAAGGAAAATTCAAAGCATTATACCGCATTTGTAACCCACTCAGGTCATTACCAGTGGAATGTCATGCCCTTTCGAATGAAAAATTCTGGAGGAACGTTTCAAAAATCAGTGGATAAGGCTTTGATCGCACATAGAGAATACTGCCGTTCATATATCGACGATGTGGCTATATTTTCTAGCACATGGGATGAACATTTGGTTCATATAGACAATGTTTTCAAGACCTTGAAGGAAGTAGGTCTGACAGTAAATTTGGGAAAGTGCGAATTTGGAAAACCCCATGTGAAATTTCTAGGTTATGTAGCTGGATCGGGATAACATTCCCCGGATCCAGAAAAGGTTGAAATTATACGAAAGTTAGCAAGACCCACCACTAAGAAAGAGTTGAGAAGTTTGATTGGGCTGGCTAGTTACTATCGTGACTATATACCTCAGTTTTCACAAATCGTATTACCGTTGACAAACCTGACGAAGAAATGCGTTCCAATTAAGAGACTTTGGAGTTCGGAGGCGGATAAAGCATTTACAAAGCTCAAAGAGGAACTGATAAAAATGCCTTCCTTACACACTCCAGACCTTGAGAAACCTTTTCAATTATACACAGATGCCTCGGCCACTGCAATTGGGGCATGCTTAGCTCAACGTGGTGACAATGGGAAAGAATTACCATTGACAATGGGAAAGAATTACCATTAGTAAAAAACTAAGCACGAGTCAAATAAAGTGGGCGACCATTGAAAGAGAAGCCTTTTGTGTACTGGAAGCATTAAAGAAATTTGACACCTGGATATTTGGAGCTGAAATTCAAATAGTTTCAGACCATAATCCTCTGACGTATTTAACGAGAAGTGCGCCCCATGGTGCTAAGCTATCTCGGTGGGCTTTAGCCCTGCAACGTTATAACATAACGATTACCTATCAGAAAGGCAGTCAACACAGTAATGCTGATGCATTATCAAGACTAAAATTTGAAGACTCTCATTAATTTAAGTTGAAAAAGTTTATTTATTCCAGCAACATCGCCACTCCTGTGGCGGATGTGCTTTTCCCCCATGGGAGCAGTAAAGATTATAAACGCACCTGCTGCTTGAATAAATGAGCGAGCCGTTAAAAGAACACGGGCTAGTAAATAAAATAAGTGTGCGCGTTGTTTCTAAAGATTGAATTTTAAAATTATTATATAAAAGGACCGGACTGATGCTAGCCGCCTGGTAAATGGCTAGAGTCTAAGCCTGTATATGTGTATTGTGTAAATTAAATTATCGGTTACCATTTTGTTTTGAAGATGGTTATAGTGTTTGTATTATGTTCCAATAAAATTTGAAAATTAGCGTGGGAAAACTTTACTTAATGCCTACGATTGCAGTTTGAAGCAGACATCCTCAATTCTTTGTTCTTATTTTTACTAAGTTTCCTCTATCTGTAATGCTCCCTTCCAGGGAACAAAAATTGGACAAATGGATAGCATTCTTTATTAATTCTTTTTATGTGTTGTTTTAATACCAAAAAATTAAAGAAGCGTAAAGCTGATGACAGCTCTCATTCTTGGAAAATTACTACTGCCGTCATGAATGAAGACCAATGAGAAAGAGAGAGAGACATATGTAAAAAGAGCAGCGGGAGGGATTTAAAATTTAAAAAATGCGTTTTATTTTTCAAAAAGGCACTTTTGTGTAGCTCTCAATAAATCCTTCTGCATCTGTAAATGAATCCGTAATTCACTAATGCTTAGTGAACATCTGTAATATTGTAAATAAACTGAAGTATGAAGGCCAGATAATAATTACACTAAGCAATCATTTGGAACAAAAAAGAATAAGAGTAAAACAACCAATTATAAACAATGGGAGTTGCCATCGTGTTGCAGAGTTTACAACTGCATGATTGCTTAGTCATACACAACTGCATAACACACACTTTTAAGGATCGACATTGAAATCATTTTGAGCCCTCTCCTTTCTCCCAATGAAAGTGAAATATGCCAGATGGCCCTTTTATGCTGAAAACAAACATCACAGGGGCACGGGGCACCTCTCAGGTCACGGGAACGAAAGAAAATAGATGAAATAAAGAAACAAGTTATATCTGAAAAAATTCCGATTATGAAAAAAATAATTATTTGTAAAAACACATTTTATCTGGTTGTATTTATGAGAAAGGTGTAATTGCATTGCTTGAAATTTTGTGAAGGGCAGTTACACAACGCTCGTAAAGGTTAGTTTTAATGGATGAAATTTCTGTTACAGGATAGTTTTAACAGATAGCACTTTGTAAATGAATCGTAAAACGGTCCTTAATTTTAACTGCATTGATCCTTATCAGGGGGAATGGGAAGTTATGGCAAATAAGAATGAGTACAAGGAGGACATGCAGAAATTATGGGGAGAAAAAGGACTGCCAGGCGAAACACGTGCGATAAACAAAGGGAGGATTTTTTTTTACTGAATTCAAGTTCTTCTTTCTATATCGCTTCACTATTTCTATTGGAAATCAGAAAGAGTAATTTTCAGATTTCCAATAGAAATAGTTTCCTAACCCCTTAATTTCTTATTAATGTACATTGAATTTAAAAATAGTACAGTGTAAGTAAAAGAAAATTTAATATTAATTGGTGTTACATTAATTTATAAGCAGCTAATTTTCTTTAGCATTTTGCTGCAGCTTTTTCTACATTTTAGCACTTTTGCTACAGCATTTTCTGACCCAGCTTAAACCCTGACCCTTAACTGCATATATCACTTTTGAGTCGTTTGAAATAGCTCAATACCTCTAAATACATTTTAATGAATTTCTGTCCATAGAGCGTAATGTATTTAAAATCTTCTGGGCAGCCCTGTAGATAAACTATCCGAATAATGTCGAATGCAACCGAAAGGGGAAGTGCACAACTAGATGTTACAACAATCCTAAATATAAAGTTTCGACATTCTACGACCAATAGTTTTTGAGATATGCGAGTTACATACATCCGTAATCACGAACGAACGTACGTACGTACAGACGCCATGGAAAAACTGGTCAAAATAGACTCGCCGTTCATCAAAATGGGTTGCAGACCAATTTATATGATCGTGCATGCTAGCGTACGATGAGATGCATCGAAAAAATTCTTAAAATTAAATTTAGACATAGTCAAAATCGGTTTTGTCATCGAAATTTGGCCCCCGAATTTTTTTGGGGTCACATTTGCAAGGACAAGGAAGTAAAAAACCGTAAATATATAACGTGGTTAATTACATGCCCGGAATTTTTCAACTGGGGAATATGGTGTTACGGAAAATTATCTACGTGAGGGATCTAGGCCGAGGGGTGGGGGACTTCCTTAGGGGTTCCAACCCGTATTTACGCGAAATTTCGGAAAAAACCAAGCAAACCCGACATCAAATTACATCATCATGATGACATCACATTAATTCATACTTCTCAATACCCTGACAGATATGCCTGAGTACGGCTAATGCGCTAAAAAATATTAATGCCTTTCGTTAATGGGTGAATGATAATATCTTCGGAACTTAACCAAATTAATATCAGACCACCTGTAAGGAATTCCCTTCACAATAAAAAGAAGAGTCATCGAAATTAGTCCTCGCGGTAAGAAATTATCGGTAATCATACAGATAAAAAGTTGGTTAAAACATATTAACAATTATTCCCATTGAATAGCAGTAGGGTATGATAATTTTTCGCCAAATGTAGAAGACATCGCTCAGCAGGGTTGAGTTTTAAGTACGTATTTTTGTAGCTAGTGTTGGAAATAAATCTCCCAAAATTGCCAACTTTTGCAATATTTGGCATGGCTTAAAAAAAGTTGATTCTTCGAAACTTTTAGGCAATGGTTAGAAACATGGTTTTTCCCGATTTTCTTTATGATAATTTCGTTAGAGCTTGACAAATTTAATGTGGGAATACCGCTAAAGTACCCCCTTTTGGGGAAAAAAAATCATCGAATTCATAAAAAAAAAGATACTGAAGAATTAATAACCTCCTGCATTTCGAAGTCTATTAAAAGAGATTTATATAGAACGTGTCGTTTTAATACATCTTTTTTTTCATGTAATACTTACTTTATTTAGATTGGTATACATTTAAAAAAAACGAGGGCCTAAGCTGAATTTTGCGGGCGGATACTTAAAATTATGAGGCGACTGGGTTAATGTTGATAATTCCTGATATTTATCTTTAAACTATTTCTTTTAAAATTAATACGAATCGTTCCATGAGGTTTTTTTTTAAGTTTTTAATGTATCAAATTTTGAAACTTAATAACTTAAAAAAGAAAAACGATTTTTTTTTCTATTTCTGAGGCACACTCTTGCTCCTTAACCAAATAAAAATTCAGTTTTGAATTGTAAATTTCAAAGTGAGGTAAATTATAAACATGGGTCGTACCGGGGCCCGTCGCTAAGTAACGGGCCTGCTCATGAGTTGCCACCGCTAAAAACGAATTAATGATTGAGGCCGGTTTTCACCATTAGCAGTGCTCTATTTTATTATTCTAAGTAATCTAAATATTATACTATTTTATTATTTTAAAACAATTTTTTAATAGTTTTGTCGTACTAAAGAACTTTAGATGTAGGTAATCGTTTGGTGAATCTTGCGCCGTTTTCTTTCATAAAAATTTACCATACAATTTGAACATTTTGCTCTGAATGTAAAGGTAAGTTAACACTTTTATAATTTATTAGAAATTCTAAAAATATGTATGTAAATCGTGTTTAGTGAATAATTATTCATGTGTTATTTATAAATATACTCCATTATTTTAATCAGAAATCGTATTACTTGTGTAGTTTATACTTGTAAATAAGCATGACGTTGTGGTACTAGTTAGACAATTTAATTTTGCAAGTTGAAAATGTTATTTATCAGTTATATATATGCCTTGATTATGTGATTCAGACTTACATTTGGTACAGTGCAGAAATACAGTAAATTATAAATTATTCATTTTTGCCCGTTTATTCAGAAACTTCAAATGTAGTTAATATTTCGTACAAGCGTTCATTATACTTGCTCAATTCCAAAGTTCGATTGAGAAAGCGACAAAAGAATAACATATAATACATGAAATGTCTTTATTAAAGAATAATTAATTCACGGATCGCGCTATAGAGCGTATTTTATCAATTTTCTCCAATATACAGGATATCGCGAGTATGATGAGAGTATCATGAGAATAAGCGCAACTTTGATTTTCTTTCAAATTATATGCATCTATTCCTTCCCATTCCTTCAAATTATATGCATCTTAATGCCAATATGTATCATAACAAACAAATTAATAATGAGTTCGTACTTGAATTAGTCACATAATTACTACTTAAAACTACATTAAATAACGTTTGAAAGCACAGGGAAGCTTAAGAAATGCGACGTGAAGATTCGAGCATTCGAGCCTCTTTGGATGACTCATCAAAATACACGCGCAGGCACGTTACTAATTGCGAAGGCCCCGGTCGTACCAACACCTCCTGGATAAAGAAAGCCTAACAATTCTTACATCACCAAGCTTTAACGTCATCATTTGGCTTACAGTTAAATGTTTTATTTTCACAAAATAAAAGTAAAAAAAGTTTCTGGTGAATTTACTCATGAATAACAATATTTTAATAATTTTAGATAAAAATATAATTTTATATCAAATGGCAGTTTTTAACCATGACTAATTAGATGACATGGTAAAGAAATAGATCGGAATGAACAATTTTGATTTAGAAAGGTATTGTAATTTTAATTTTTTATTTAAGATATTTTCTATTATTTGTAGGATCCACCAGAAATTTTAAATAGTTTTACTTTGTGAAAGTAAAACTGTTATGACGTCCTTACTTGAAGACCTAGTTATGACGTCGAAGTTTCAGTAGTTAAGCTTTCTATATGTAGGAGGTGTTGAGCGCACTCTTGGAAATTTAAAATTATTGTTATTATTAGCACTCGGGTGCTATTTCTTTCAAGCAGGGGATTTTTGTCTACGCGGCGCGCCGTGGTCACTTTTCCTTTTG
Source organism: Cheiracanthium punctorium (assembly GCA_038373885.1). Classification (NCBI taxonomy): domain Eukaryota; kingdom Metazoa; phylum Arthropoda; class Arachnida; order Araneae; family Cheiracanthiidae; genus Cheiracanthium; species Cheiracanthium punctorium. Next base: position 620,407 of record JAWZYV010017230.1, read on the forward strand.
ATTCATGTTTTCTGTAGAGTGATTTGATATTGCTAGCGGAAACATGGACTATCCCTTCAGATGATTTTCAAATACCAGGATTCACTTTGGTCGAACGGATAGACAGTGGTTTCCAAAACAGAAAACCATCTGGAGTAATGATTTTTATAAAGGAAAACTTAATGAAATGCTTTACCCGTGCCTACACGAGCCAGATCAAAGGTGTTCAAATGGTGATTGCGTATGTTCAAGATAAAGTGAGATGTGCAGTTACATACGCTAGTCCGCGAATAGAAGATGAATTAGACACTATATTCGAAACGTTACTGATGGAGGATGATTGTAAGACTGTTTTTGTAGGAGATTTTAACATAGAACGGGACGTTAAATTCCGATCAAGGATCCGATTTCATAACTGAAAAGGATACTTGAGATTTTCCAATGCGCACTAATACAAAACATTTCTCCACTAGAGGTGAAACAACAATTGATGCAATTTTCAGCAACAAAATTATGCGAACAGGAGTCTATATGAGCACTTATAGTTATCATTTTCCTCCATATGGCAGAATTGGCAGATGGCAGATTAAAAAAGAACTGAAATTCTTCCAGCCGAGTGCGTAAATAAAATCTGGAAGAATTTCAGATTTTTTTTTGTTTGTAATTTTTATTTATTTTATTTTATTTATTTAGAGTCAATTAGCTTTTAGAGTCAATCAACTTAATCCACCATCGAAAGCCAGGAAAATTACAAAGTGTTTTTTTTTTTATTAACTATTAAAACATACTGGTTGTTTTAAAACAAAAACTGTTTTGTAAGTATAAATTTTTAAATTATTCACGTTATTTTATAAAAGCTCAAATTTGGTTTAGAGTAACGGCGTTTAATACCTGAGATAAAAGAATTCAATATAGTACATAAAATTAGTTTACATGAAAAAAAAAGAATTTTTAAACAATACAAAACTCAAATGAGAAAGTAAATCTGCGATAGATTGTATTCGAAATTTTTAAGCTGAATAAAAAAATAGTGCAATGCCTGATAGCCTTTCCAAAAGTTGAAAACTAAAAAGGAAGATGTAAAATATTAAAACTGATGAAATGCAAAGCATTGCTTAAGGATCGGAAAGTTTATTCATTTATTTTAGATACTGTATATTGTAAATAACAAAGTAGTAACTTTTGACACATGTAGAAAACGTATGATCCTTTGCATATGCACCACTTTTAGAAGAAGCACCTGAAAGATCAACCAAGAAAACTATAGTTAGTCACAAAATCTCATGTGAACAACACATGACTTCCTTGCACGTCTATTAAATCAAAAATAGTTTCGGCGCACTTCATCTAAACTTATATTGTTTGAAAAAGATAAAGTAATACAGTAATACAAAGGTTTAGCGAAAAGCCGACAAGATTGAGATAGTTTGCCAGATTTTGGGGACAGCCATAAAGTAATAATTCACCACAGACTTTTAATGAATTGACTGTATCCATACACCTTAATGTATTTAAAATCATTTGGGAGACCCTATAAATTACCTATTCGATTGCGATAAAAAATAGAGATGCACAGTTACATGTTAAACTACTTCTCAACACAAAATTTCAACATTCTACAGTTACAAGTTTTAGAATTACGAAATTAATTTTGCAGCCAAATTCGGCGATATTTCGGCAAGACTCTCCAATGCCGATGGCAAATGGCGAGATTTTGGGCATGGAGCAAACAGTGACTGATTGCAGACGTAATATATTGAAGATGTCCGCAGACATTAATGTATTGAAATTCTTTTGAGTGGTCCTGTAAATAAACTGTACAGTAGATTAGAACCAAAAATCGACATGCCCATTAGATGTTACAACAATTTTATTTATGAAATTTCAACATTCTACGACTAACAGTTTTTGAGATATGAGAGTAAAATACATACACACATACACCAAAAGTTGCCAAGCTTGTCGACTTTTTGCATAATTTTTGAGGGCGATTGTGATCGGACCATTACCTATGTATTTATGGTATTCTGCTTGAAAGGCATGAATGTCTCCAAAACTGCCATTGACCGTAATGTGTTAAAATTCTTTTGAGTGGCCCTGTAGCAGAACTATGAATGATACAGACACTATTTTCGATATAGAGATTCATTTTATAACCCTTAACTACATATATCACTTCTGAGACATTTCAAATAGCCTAATACCGCTAAAATACGCTTTAATCAATTCTCTGCCGATAGAGAGTAATGTATTTCAAATCTTTTGGGCGATCCTGATCAACACCTCTTGGATAAAGAAAGCCTAACAACTCCTGCTTCACCAAACTTTGACGCCATCATTTGGCCTACAGTTAAATGTTTTATTTTCACAAAATAAAAGTATAAAAAGTTTCTGGTGAATTTACTCATGAATTACAATGTTTTAATAATTTGAGATGAAAAATATAATTTTATATCAAATGGCAGTTTTTAACCATGACTAATTAGATAACATGGTAAGGAAATAGATCGGAATGAACAATTTTGATTGAGAAAGGTATTTTAATTTTAATTTTTTATTTAAGATATTTTCTATTATTTGTAGGATTCACCAGAAATTTTAAATAGTTTTACTTTGTGAAAGTAAAACTGTTATGACGCCATTACTTGAAGGCCCAGTGATGACGTCAAAAATCCAGTTATTAGGCTTTCTATATGTAGGAGGTGTTGCCCTGATCCAGTCGATTAGGACCAAACGGGGAGGTGCGCAACTAGATATTACAACAATCCTAAATGCGAAGTTTCAACATTCTACGATCAATAGTTTTTTGAGATACACGAGTTTGATGAATTTCTGTCCATCGAGCGTAATGTATTTAGAATCTTTTGGGCGGCACTCTGTAGATAAACTATCCAGTCGATTGGGACCACAAGAGGAGGTGTGCAACTACATGTTACAACAATCCTAAATATAAAGTTTCAACATTCTACGACCAATACTAGTTCTTGAGATATGTGAGTTACAGGGAAAATCTGGTCAAAATAGACTCGTGGTCGGTCAAAGTGGATTGTACATGCGTTTATATGAACGTGAATGTTAGTGTACAATGAGATGCATCACAAAAATTCTTAAAAGTAAATTTAGAGGTTGTCAAAATTGGTTCTCGAAATCTGGCTCCCGAAATTTTTTGCGATCACATTACTTCCTTATACCTCGGGCAAAGAAGTAAAAAACGGACGATGACGTATCAATATTACAAGAATTACTGCGTAAAAGGAGTCGTTGGTACAAATGTTGGTAGTTATGTATGTGTTGTCCACATCAGATTTTCCCAGTTGTAGCGTGATATGACCTAAAACAGTTCCAAAGCCAGTTTATGATAATGACTTTCATACCATTACTGTAGAAACATTTAAAAAAAGAACTCTGGGATAAAAATTCCAAAGCATCACGTTATCTATGCCACGTTCTATAAACAGACGCTCTATAAACAGACCCAAATCGTAAAACAAACACGCGATACAGTTTAATTTCATTATTTTGTTGCCTCCGTACAGCGCATACAAATGGTCATTAATTATATCAATTTAGCATCATTTAGATTAATTATGCAAGAGACAATGAAAAACACCGATGAATGTGTGAGGTATATGAATGAGCGATAATTGCCCCTGCATTTTAAAATAGGTGTTATCTATACCATGAATTTTAAAATGCGTCCTTCAAAACCCGATGCAAATGTACTTCAGCTTTCATAATTTTTTCAGTTGGAGATTTATTTTAAAGAAAAAAATGAAGGCTAAATTATAGAAATGGAAATTTCAAATTTTTCTGATGAACTGAGGTTGAGCCCCCTTTTTACTTCCTTGGACGGAGTATAAAGAAGTAATGTGATCCCGAAAAATTTCGAGGCCAGATTTTGACTACCTCTAAATTTACTTTTAAGAATTTTTGGAGAGCATCTTACCGTACGCTAGCTTGCACATTCACATAAATGCATGTGCAAACCATTTTTATTGACGGCGAGTCTATTTTGACGAGTTCTTCCATGCCATCTGTACGTACAGTCTGTCAATGAAATAGCCAAATGCCGGAGCCCTTCATCCAAAATACAGCTGTCGGGACGTTTTTAACACTTTCCAACAAGGTTGAAAAGTGTTTATGATTTCGGTTTGTCTGTCTGTCCGTCCGTCCGTGCTCTAACTCCCGTAAATATGCATCGATTTCGACGAAATTTAAATATGATATTCTTATCAACTGTACCATGTACCCTATTGAAAAGGGTATATGTAGCATTTATAGTTTTTCTACAGGAGCGCTCAAAATATTTCCAGTACATTGCGCTCTACTGGAAGGTTTTCTTTAAAGCGTATCATCCTTACTATACAGTTACGCTGACTTTTCAAGATAAAACTTTTTACGCCATGACTGCAAAAAGATTACAAAGTTAACACAAAAAGCCTAATAACATCTACACCATTTGTGCGATCCGCTTGAAATTTTTCATAATTATGTATAAAAATATAGAAAACAATGTTCGATACTTTAAAAATTTGAAAATCCATCAGTTCCTTCATTTTTAAGCGATTTTTCGCTTTTTTCAGCTCCATTTTATTTCCGAAAGTAAAAAAGTTTATCATTTGCGTGACAAAATTAGCTCTTGCATGTGATAATTACTTCATATGGACGTCACTCTTAACAAGCTTTTTCCAGATTTATAAGCTTATTTATTTATTTTTTTAAATAAAATGATTTCTTCGCGGATGTTCACAGTGAAATGAAATCGTTCGAATGGGAAAAGTTTCCGCACATTCCCAGAAGAGCATGGAATTCGATTTTAGTACGTATAATAAAAATTGAGTATGAAATTATTTATTTTAGGTAGACGAAGATTAAATATCTTAAGTGTAAACACTCTTTCGTCAAACGTTTTCTTCTAGAGCCCGCTGCAATTGTCTTCACAACGGGTTTTGACTTCTAGTTTTAAAGATATTCCGCTATTTGAAATGAAACAAAATTGATGTATATTGTTAATTATTACAAGATGAAGCTTTTCATGTAAAATAGTGTCTGTATGTAGTGAAATAGCTCTTCTACAAGAGCACTCAAAATAATTCCAATACAATACGGTCAATGGCAGTTTAGAGGCAGGCATCTATTTAAAGCATATAATACTATGATCTAAAATAAAATTAGCTAATAATCCGAATGATCAACTGCCTCCCTCAAAAGACGCCAATGTTGATAAATTGCCAAATATGGTACGAAAAAAATGCTTTGAAAAAGAAACCGAGATTGGCGATATTTTCATTATTTGGCAGTAAATCGAAAAACATCTAATGTGATAATATTAAGCAATAACGATTTGATTGGGAATTTTGAAAATTTGTTACTTGCGCTGTAATCAACCGATTTAGTGCATTGTGTTTCGTTAAGGAATGGCTAAGCGCTAAGGGCTATCTGCGTAGGAGTGGGATGGGGGTTGCGTTAGAATTTCTCCAACAGACGAAAATCCGTTAATGCGTAAGAACCGAAAACGGGTTAAGGGACTTACATGGAATAAAATTGCAAACTTTGGTTTTTAAGTGCTATGAAAATGAATTTTAGACTATCAACAATTAAAAGGATAAGTTTCTGGTTCTCCGTGTTCGTCCGATACCGTTATGTTATATAAAATGCATATTTTTATTTTTAACTTATCTACAAGTTTGAATGATTTCAATTTGTATGTTCTGTTGTCCACCCGTCCAGTGTTCTAACTGTCGTAAATATACCCCGATATGTGCGATTTTTTTTTATATGTACAGTACCATGTACCCTATTGAAAATAGTGTAAGTAGCATTTACAGTTCTTTTACAGGAGAAAAAAAATCAAATACATCGCACTCTATGGGCAGTCATTCTTGAAAACGTATTTTAAAGATTCGGTTTTTTGAAAGAAAATAATGTTGGCATACATAATATTAAGGCTCTCAAAGTCATGCTCTCCTTTGAAAATAGGGTCTGTATTATTAAGAGTTCTTCTACAGGAGCACTCAAAAGAATTCCAATGCATTACAATCTGTGGCATTTGAAAAACACTAATACATTTCTTGCGCGAGACAATGAGTATAAAATTTTTAGATTCTTCAGTTAGACAATGGAAATTTTTTAACCTCTTTTACAGGGTCTCATAAAATTGCATCTATAGTGGTAATGCAACATTATCTTATCTCCGAAATCTCGCCAGATTTAAGGAAAATACGTTGCCAAGTTTGGCGCAAAAATATTTATGTGTTGGAAAGTGTTTTATAATCAATGCGTTTGGCATGATTCATCTTTCTTGTTTAGATTACTGACTTTTTTTTTTTTAAATATTAAACTTCCAAGTATTAACCCCGTTACTGTTTGAAAAGCAAACGGATTGTCGCGAATTCCATTATTTTTTTACATTAAATTTTCGACAATTCTTTAAGTTAATTCAATTGAATGAAATTCTTTTTTTTTCTGAAAGGAGTTTAGTCTGCCACTAATGTTTCTTGAAAATTTATGATTTCCCCTTTATCTATTAGACTAAAAAAAAAAAAAAATGTAACGGTAGATTTCACTGTGAAACATAATTTTAGTAGATAGCAGGTTCAATGGGCCGAAGAATTAGGTTACATATTAAATCTCCATCAGGACATTTATTCTAAATCATTAAAGACAATGATTTTTTTTTTAAGCTGAGAGTATCGCTAATACATTAAAATTGTTTTCATAATGACATCCAAATAAAAGGTATCCGCTGTGCGCCAAACTAGTTACATCATTTCAATATTTTGTATAACTACTTATACTATTTAATATGCGGTTATTTTCAAAATATATTTTGACAACACCCAGAGTTGGGCAGTATTTCCCTCATAAAAAATATATTCTGACAAATGTGCTAAGCTGAACCAGAATTATTTATTCTATTACTGAAGGATTAAACAGCAAAGCCTCCTGTTTAGAACAATTCTGGGTGCTTGTAATAGGATGATTAAAATTTGTTTTTCTCTGGAAATGAATTGGTCTGAACATTATGAAAATGATCTATAAACATAAAATTTTGAAAGGCGCATTCCGGCTAGTAAACTTCGGTACTTTACAAGAAGTATTTTGAACAACTCTGATAATATTTTTTAAATAAAAAGCTTCAGAAATCCGTTTGCTTTTTAAGCAGTAATTTCCAACGGGGCTAATATTTTTTTAAAAAGAAGTTTTGATAGCTTCAAAATTCGCGACAATCCGTTTGCTTTTCAAGCCGTAACGGGGTTAATACTTGGAAGTTTCATATTTTAAAAAAAACCGTCAGTAATCTAAAAAACTCCCGACAACTGTATTTTGGATGAAGGACTCCGGCATTTGGCTATTTCATTGACAGACTGTACGTACGTACGTATGTTAATGTCTCAAGCTTGTCGGCTTTTGCAGAAATATCGCCAAATTAAGTATCAGAAGTAAATCCTTCAAACTGAACCCAGCTTGCCGAATCTCAATTATTTGGGTAGAAATTGCTAAACCCTAGTATTATTGCAATATTGTACCTCTTTCAAACAAAATAACTTTAGATAAAGTGCGCGGAAACATTTTTTGATTTAATAGACGTGCAAGGAAGTCATGTGTTGTCCACGTTAGATTTTTTTACTTCCTTGTTAGTCCAGGCAAATTAGACCAAAAAACTGCAAATGGGGGTAAAAATTTATATATTTTTGATATTTGGGGAAAACACTAATTGGGTATATAGTTGTATGAAACAGAAAAGTTCCCCCCTCTCGGGGTGCCACGTCCCCCCCCCCTTTGCCCTTACCCCCAAAAGGTCACTTTTTTATATTTTCACTTCTATCTCAAAAACCGTTCGTCTTAGAAAAAAAATGTCAATTACAAAATGAAAGCTGGTAAAATTTCCTACAAGATTGTAACTGGTTATTTTTTTCTATATGCAATAGCTTTCGAGATATGTTTTAGACAAAATCGCAAATTTTTGGAAAACGCTTCTTATTATCCAGATTTTTAACCAATTTTGTCTTTTAACTCTTCAACCCTCAGTTTTACAGCAATTGTCTTCATAACAAAGTTGTAGAGTATTCAATTACCTTTAAAGTGAGTTATTATTTGTAACTTTACCTTTAAATGATCAAAAGTTATTGCAATTTGAAATTTTCAATAAATTTAGCAAATTTGAATGAAAACTACATTGCGCCTGAAAGTATGACAAAATCTAGGAAAAAAATTATAAAGTTTTGAAACTTTGGGAAAAAATTGTTTGGGGATGTAGTTGTATGAAACAGAAAAGTTCCCCCTTCTCGGGGGCACGCCCCCTCTTGAGCCCCCCCCCCTAAAAAAAGGTCTTTTTGGGATTTTCACTTTTACCTCAAAAACCGTACGTCTTAGCAAAAAATTGTCAGTTACAAAATGAAAGCTGAGGAAGTTTCCTACAAAATTGCTATGGGTTATCTTTTTCTAAATACAAAAGCTTTCGAGATATAAGTTTTAGAAAAAAATCGCAAATTTTTGGAAAACGCTTCTTTTTATAACTATTTCCCACTAACTTTGCCTTACAGCTCTTCAACCATCAGTTAGACAGGAATGGGTTAAAGAAAAGTTTTAAAGTATTCAATTACCTTTAAATTTAATTTTTATATGTAATTGTATTTTTAAATGATCAAAAGTTACAGCAATTTGAAATTTTCAATACATTTTAGGGAATTCTAATGAAAAGTGCATTGTGCGTCAGAGTGCAAGAAAAAAAACAAGGAAATAGCTTATAAATGTTTGAAACTTGGGGAAAACACTGGTTGGGTATGTAATTGTATGAAACAGTCTCTAGGGGTACCGCGTCCCCCCTCTTAGCCCCTCCTCCTCAAAGTTCCCTTTTTAGATTTTCATCTCAAAATTGGTGCTTCTTATTAAAAGCATGCCAATTACAAAATGAAAGCTGATAAAATTTGCAAGAAGATTATAATTTTTATTTTTTTATTAGGAGTATATTTGCAGTATCGAATTATTTATTATTCGATATAATTAGTATTTTTTTTCTATATCGAATAGCTTTGAGATATGTTTTAGAAAACCTCGCAAATTTATGGGAAACGCTTTTTGTCATCCCATATTTCGACTAACTTTCCTTCTAGCTGCTGATTCTTAATTCAGAGAATCGAACAGTCGAATTATCAAAATTTTCAATCTCCTTTCTTCAAGAAATTCCCCCCTCTTCTGTTGCATTTTCCTTATCTTTAAATCATTGTCCGAAAGTCTGGGAAAATTCTTCAAAAGACGGCCAAGTGAAATGAACGGGGATAACAAAGAACAATTTGGAACCCAGAAACTGGGGGTGGAGAAAACTGAACTCATCGCTCTCTCTAGTTTATACGAAACGAAAACCAGCTCCAGAAACAATATTATTATTAACTAGCAGCTACCCGCGACTTCGTCCGCGTCGACTTTAGAGTTAGGTCCCAACAGAAATGAAGCATGTGTGAATAACACATATGTTTGTGACAAAAGAAACTGCATTTAAATATTATTTGCTTTTTACTTATTTTATATGAAGTATAATGCATGGTAGTATACTTCATTTAAAATAAGAGAGTATGCAGAGTTACAAAATTTAGATTTTTTTCAGGCATTTGGCGAATATAGACAGTTACGACAGTATTTGCTAACTGTTTTATGCGTTCTTGTAAAAGAAATATTTATGCTATATGCATGAATTTTAGCCTATGTTAATCAGGAAAAGTGCAGCTTTCTATTAGCGAAAAAGTTTTAGAATCGGTTCTATAGTTACTACAGAGATGCCCAGAGAGCGTAATGTATTAGAATTATTTTGAGTGTTCCTGTAAAGGAACTATTTGCACTACATGCATGAACTTTAGCCTATAATACTAAGAATACCTAAGAATAGTGTAGCTTACTATCAGTGAAAAAAGTTTTGGAATCGGTTCAGTACTTACAGAGATACACATAGAGCGTAATGTAATTCTTATGAGTATCCCTGTAAAAGAACTATTTGTGATATATGCATAAAAGGTAGCCTATAACACTCAGGGTCCCACCAGTGTCTAAGAAGTTCTACTCTCAAAACTGGAAGGCTGGAGGTGCCTGGCTCAAACCCTGGTCGCGCCTGTCGACCAGGGTTTGAGCCTGGCACCTCCAGCCTGGCACGCCTGTTTTTTCCAAAACCTCGCGTAAATACGGGCTAGGATCCCTTGGAAAGTTCCCCACAGAGGAATTCCCCATATAGGCCTAGGACCCCCCCATATAGGCCTAGTGCAATCAATCGGTCTTAATCCACAAACAAACAAACAATAATACTCAGGAATAGTGTAATTAAATTTTAGAATCGGTTTAGTTGCTATAAAATTTCCATAGAGCGCAATACATTAGAATTATTTTGAGTGTTTTTGTAAAAGAATTATTTATGTGATATGCTTGAAAGGTTGCCTGTATGTTAATCCAGGGCATAAGCTATCTTCTTACGAATTTTTCCAAATCCATTCAGCCATTTGTATGTGATTCAGTCAAAAACATCTAAACACACAAACGTACACATCTTTTATATTATTGGTAGGATTTGGAAATTTATGAACTTTAAGAAACACATTTGGACTTTTCTTTCTAATGCTTTTTAATTTGGCGTAAAATGAACATAATTTCCATACCATTTCATGTTTTTCAAAAGCATGTTTATCTGCAAATAGAATTTCTGCTTTATTTCAAAAGCATAAATCATTTTTTGCAGGCGATAAAACGGTTTTTAATTAATAATTATAAAAGTATTTAAAATTTCAAAATTCTGAGCCTCAGGTGCACTTTACCGAAGTCATGGGCTTCTATGCTCAAATTTTCAAAGCTCTGCTTTCTGTAGATTTGTCCGGAGAACATTCATTTTTATTATTATAGATACATAGATTTGGCATAAAACTGGCATAATTTCCGTGGAATTTAATGTTTTTCAGAAGCAAGCGCTCTTTATTGAAGTAATAGCATTCTTGTTAGCTCAAAACATGAATAATTTGTTTGATACGGGCGAAACTCGCCAAGCATGGCAACGCAAAAACGGTTTTTAATTAATAATTAAAAATCTAAAATTCTAAGTAGCCTATAACCTTCTCCAGGGTCCCATCTATATCTAAACCTAAATTAAACCTAATCGATTCAGAGGTTTAGGCGTGAAAGCGTCATAAACAAACAAACAAACTCACTTTCGTATTTATAATATTAGTTAGGAATTCATGAGGATGCATTCAAACTTGCGGAAAGAAATGCACGCGTGTGAAGGCCAATTTGCGCTGTACAGCAATGTGCAGGAAGACTATGAGGATACATTTTTATAAAAATAAAATTGTTCCATAGGCATGGGCGCCGGCAGAATATTTCCCAGGTGGGGGGCAAAGACTACTCCAGGGAGGGTCAAAGTCTACTGAAGGGGGGGCAAAGACTACTTTAATGTATGGTTACCATGTTGGAAAGAGCAAAAAAGCAAGGGAAAACACTGCATACAAAAATCCAGGGGTGGCTATTGCCCCCCCCTTGCCCTATGCTTCCGGCGCCCATGTCCATAGGTTTGTTGCACTATTAATGTACAGATGTTGCACAAGAGAAAGAAAGTGTGCTTTAATTATGCAGTAATTTTTTTATTAATTTTGCTGACATTATTAATTCTGATGCTGAATGATCACTGAAATGCAAATGTCAAAGTACATAATATTGAACAGATGTATTGCATTACAGAATTCTATTGATGTAAAAAATATCACTTTCAAAATATATTTTGGGGGTGGGAGAGGGGGTTAATTTAGACTTTAGTACTAACATTTATGTGTTAAATATGCGTTTATATACGAATAAAATGTAACTAGTTCAGCAGAAACAATAGGAGGAAGAAATTTAAAAAAAAACGAAATAAAACCAAATCGTATGCTTATGTAATATAAATTATTATTGAAAAAAAGAACCGTTTCGCATTAAAAAAATTGGAGGAAAGGGGGACACGCCCCCCCAGGGTAGAGGAACTTTCTTGTTTCTTAATATTGCACCACCTACAAGTGTTTTCCCCAGGTTTCAAAACTTTATAAACTATTCTCTAGATTTTGTCGTACTTGGTCAAGCAATGTAGTTTGCATTCTCTATTCATTCTCTATTTCATTCTGCATTCTCGAATTCTCTATTTATTGAAAATTTCTAATTGCTATTAGTCTAAGATCCGATATATGAAATATATACCCTCATCTGTTATTTAATGATGATGAAGATCACATGCTAGATAATATATCCATTGATACATCGCACATAGTTTGCCTAGCTAAATCGCGTACCGATGATGTTAAATAATTAAATTTTTAATTAAATTTTTTCGATCAACTTCCCCCATCTGTTTTTTATGAAAATCCACATTAGTTGAGAGAATATGCCCCAACGAATTGAAAAAATATGGGTTGCCTACTTTCTCCTCTGCCCGACTATGGGGTTGCCAGGTACAAAGAGGCCAGTAAATGTTGTTAAAATACCCTCATCTGTTATTTAATCGAATTACATATCAAATGAAAGGTTATTTTATTCCCAATACAACCGTATTAGGTTGCCTTATCAAAAAGATGGCTGAATCCATGGTTGCCTAGATTTTAGATGCAATATTTCCAGCGCGGCGATGAGAGTAACACAGAGCAGGCACCTGACTTCACACTCAGGCAGTGTAAATTTTGAAATAAAGTTTTTTTCGCTCCACCCTACTATACATAATTATGAAATAATAAGTTTTTTGTTCAAAACGTACATCTTTCAAAAGGATATTTTTCCGATCATTTAAAAGTGGATTAAATACTGATGAAAGTGAGATAAAATAAAATATCACAAAATGACATCAACATTTTTTTGAATTCATACATAAAATTAACAATACCTAAATATCTCAGTAACAACGTTTTATGTAAAAAACTTAGGCATTTCTGACGAGTCAGAATCAGAATATGTCAAAATCGAATTCTAATTCTTCATCATTTTCTTTTTGTTTTGATTCTCTTAGTATGTCCTCAACTTGTAAGGGTGTTGGGTCACTGCCTCCTAGATACACAAAGCCTTAGCGCTGAAGCTTTGACGCTATCATTAGGCCTTCAAGTGATGACGTCACCATACTTTCTTTTTCATAAAGTAAAAGTATTTCAGATTTCTGGTGGATGCTACAAATATTTAAAAAGTATCTTAAGTGAAAGATAAAAATTAAAATATGTTCGTGACAAAAAACAATTCATTGTGATCTACTCCCTTATTACATTATATAATTAGTTACAGTTAAAATCTGCTCTTTTTTGTAAAATAAATTTTTCTATCTCAATTCATTAAAATGTTGTTATGAGAGGGTAAATTCACCAGAAATTTCGATAGTTTTACTTTATGAAATTTAATCTGCGATGACGTCATCTTTAGAAGTTCAACTGATGACGTAGAGGCTCAATGACGTAGAAGTGGTTAGGCTCTCTATATCTAGGAGGCAGTGGTTGGGTCCCCTACGGACTATGTAGGCTTCAAGACGCCATCAAGTAACCATCCAAAAACCAACCACAATCTTCAGGATTTAGTTTGACGCAGCATTCATCAGTTGCGTGCAGCCACATTGAATTTACACAGATCGTGCTCGAAATTTTCTGTTTGAGTGAGATCTAGCATGATGGAATCTGGTTGGAGTCGATGCATTTAATCTTCTGCAAAACGCTCTTTGTCTTTGTTTATTGCATATGTTTTTTGGAACCGCTGATATCTAGCATCATTGATGTTATAACATTGCTTGATCCCATAAATAAGGGCAGTAAACTCCTGGACACGTTGAATTTTTTCTTCGACGAGTACATCTGCTGGATCCGTCAATGATGCGAATATTTCCTGAAAATCCGTTCGTCTTGAAAATATTTTAAAAGGCTTGACTTTCCCTTTGTTATAAAATGCAGCTGTATAATCACAAGCCCGTAAATGTGTGGAAAGCTGGCAGACCCAAGCATAGAGTAGAACCCAATTTCATCGCAAGCTCAGTACAGTTAATACAATGAAGATCTTTCTTATTGCTTTTCTTTGATGATGAACCAGACAACCAAATTTGAGTCTGTGGAACTTTCTGGATAATGGCCAGTAAAATTACCAAGACATCGGTATCATTCGCTTTGACCAATATTTTTGAATTAGGTGGCGCTTTTGATATATAGAGCATTATCCGCGTATCTGCCTCTTCATGCGGACATCTATAATCTTCTTCTTCACGTTTCACGACGTGATTTCCGATTGTATGGTAAGAAAAACAGTGTTCTCCGACCGTTATAAAAATTTTTTTGTTTTCAATTATTGACACTAGATCATCATTGTCCCAGTAATCAGCCAAGAATTCTACCAGGGCTTCTTTAAAACGGTAATTTTTTAGATTTCCAAGAAAATCGCTAGGTCTTGGCTGAAGAGGTCCTTGGATAACATACGGTCTGTTGAACTCTGTTGTTGTTGCTAATGTCCTCTGGCAACCGCGTTGCGGTGACAGATCCCCTTATATAGGCAGGCGATGGGCTGAAGGAACGGCTTCCATTTCAATGAGCCCCGGTGGGAGGAAGTCCGTCTTTCCGGGTTCCCGTAATTTTGAACCAATTCCAGAGGAGGGACCAACCCCCTGAAATCGGCACCCCAGAGGTATCGTTTAACAACTTGGAGGACTTTGGAGCCACGACGGATTTTACGTGCACCAGCTCCCATTAGCGTACACGGTTCCACAGCGACGGGCGGAGAGGGGGAAGTCCCTCCCAAGCACTGGCCAAGCCGGATGCTGCTTCACTTGCCGTGTTCTCGTGGGAACAGAGTTTAGCGCCCAGTCCACTGCGGGACTGTTGAACTCTAGCCGATTCTGACGTTCACTGTCTTTGATGGAGTGTGTTATGTGCCTATCAAAAATTATGTGTATTTCAGGGGCTTTAGTTGAGCATAATTTTACTAAGATCGATTCAGCAACTTTGTCAAATGTCTGCGGCATCCAATAACATACAAGTAATAAAAACCGTCTATTACTTCGATATCGATACCGGTAGGCTCAACAGCTTCGACATTAGACTTCAATACTTGGGGTAGTTTGGATTTGTCAGTTTTTAGCAATTCACCAGTACACGAGAAATAAAGAGCAGGCGGCACAGGCGCTAAAGGAAACGTTAAGCAATACTCCATGTTGATGTCTTTCTCAATACTAATCGCAAGTAATCGGCCAAATGTGTCTCTTTCCATTTTAAGAACGGCCTTTTTACTTTTATCTTTGTTGGTTTGAGCTTTGACGGCGGACTCTGAAGCGAAATTCGGGATTTTGTTACGCTTTATCGGTTTTTCGGACCTTCCGGGAGTGGAAATGCATTCTGAAATAAATGTCAATTTTTGTTGATTTCGAACCGACTTAACGTTGATTAGAAAATCACCAACTTCAGAAGATGCTGCCTTACCAGTTGAAATGTTAAACAGAACATTTTTATCGATACTCTCAACGAAGGGATTCAGTGTATTTCTTATCGTCTGAATGATACTCTGAAGACTTTCGTTATCCTTTTTGATTCGACTTTTCTTCAAAGCATGACTGGTATCATCTTTTTGCGATAGACCGACTTGTTCTTTAACGGTGGATACAATTTTGGTCCTTAAGCTGTGACTAAGTGCCCATCTTTGTCGGGCTGATATCGACTCTGCGGCAAAATTATGTGTTAACTGATTTGAAGCATCAGCATTAATGGTCTGTTCTAACGTTAAGTCAATAGGTGATCGAGAGGAACCAGATTTGGTACGTCGGATACCAAATGCCTGCTTTAATCCACGGTTACACGATCGGAAAAATATCCTTTTGAAAGATGTACGTTTTGAACAAAAAACTTATTATTTCATAATTATGTATAGTAGGGTGGAGCGAAAAAAACTTTATTTCAAAATTCACACTGCCTGAGTGTGAACTCAGGTGCCTGCTCTGTGTTACTCTCATCGCCGCGCTGGAAATATTGCATCTAAAATGTAGGCAACCATGGATTCAGCCACCTTTTTGATAAGGCAACCTAATACGGTTGTATTGGGAATAAAATAACCTTTCATTTGATATGTAATTCGATTAAATAACAGATGAGGGTATTTTAACAACGTTTACTGGCCTCTTTGTACCTGGCAACCCCATAGTCGGGCAGAGGAGAAAGTAGGCAACCCAAATTTTTTCAATTCGTTGGGGCATATTCTCTCAACTAATGCTCGATTTTCATAAATAACTGATGGGGGAAGTTGATCGAAAAAATTTAATTAAAAATTTAATTATTTAACATCATCGGTACGCGATTTAGCTAGGCAACCTATGTGCGATGTATCAATGGATATATTATCTAGCATGTGATCTTTATCATCATTAAATAACAGATGAGGGTATATATTACTTATACGGCATCTCGCACTATATAATTTTTTATCCTTTAAAGATAAAATTACAAATAATAACTTATTTTAGAGGAATTGAATACTCCTGTAAAAGTGAGGGTTGAAGAGCTAGTATAACGCATAGTGAAAAATTGTTATTAAAAGAAGCGTTTTCCAAAACCTTGCGATTTTTTCTAAAACTTATATCTCGAAAGCTTTTGTATCTAGAAAAAGATAAACCATAGCAATCTTGTAGGAAACTTCCTCATCTTTCATTTTGTAGCTGATAATTTTTTGCTAAGACGTACGGTTTTTGAGATAAAAGTGAAAATCCCAAAAAGACCTTTTTTAGGGGGGGGCTAAAGAGGGGGCGTGCCCCCCGAAAGGGGGGAACTTTTCTGTTTCATACAACTACATCCCCAACCAATGTTTTCCCAAAGTTCCAAAACTTTATAATTTTTTTCCTAGATTTTGTCATACTTTGACGCGCAATGTAATTTTCATTCAAATTTGCTAAATTTATTGAAAATTTTAAATTGCAATAACTTTTGATCATTTAAAGGTAAAGTTACAAATAATAACTCACTTTAAAGGTAATTGAAGACTCTACAACTTTGTTACGAAGACAATTGCTGTAAAACTGAGGGTTGAAGAGTTAAAAAACAAAATTTGTTAAAAATCTGGATAAAAAGAAGCGTTTTCCAAAAATTTGCGATTTTGTCTAAAACATATCTCGAAAGCTATTGCATATAGAAAAAAATAACCAGGTACAATCTTGTAGGAAATTTTATCAGCTTTAAGACGAACGGTTTTTGAGATAGAAGTGAAAATGTAAAAAAGTGACCTTTTGAGGGGGGCCAAAGGGGGGGGGACACGGCACCCCGAGAGGGAGGAACTTTTCTGTTTCATACAACTATATACCCAATTAGTGTTTTCCCCAAGTTTCAAAAATATATAAATTTCCCCCCCCCATTTTTCGATAGATTTCGATGAAAAAACCGATTTTGACTACCTCTAAATTTACATTTAGAATTTTGCGATACATATCATCGTACGCATGCATGCACGCTCATATAAATGCGTGTAAAACCCATTTTGACCGACCATGAATCCATTTTGACCGGTTTTCCCCTGACGTCTGTACGTATGTATGCAACTCGCATATGTCAAAAACTAGTTGATAGCAGAATCTTGAAACTTAATATTTAGGATTCTCGTAACATCTAGTTATGTACCTCCCCTTTTCGTTCCAATTCACAGGATAGTTTATCTACCGGGCCGCCCAAAAGATTCTAAATGAATTACGCTCTATGGGCAGAAATTCATTAAACTCGCAAATCCCAAAAGCTATCCGCCGTAGAATGTTGAAACGTCATATTTAGGATAGTTGTAAAATCTAGTTCTACACCTCCCCGTTTGGTCCTAATCGACTAGATCAGGGCCGCCCAAAAGATTTTAAATACATTACTCTCTATCGGCAGAAAATCATTAAAGCCTATTTTACCGGTATTAGGCTATTTGAAACGTCTCAGAAGTGATATATGTTGATAAGGGTTATGAAATGAATCTCTTTTCGTGTCTCTATCATTTATAGTTCTGCTACGGGAACACTCAAAAGAATTTCAACACATTACGGTGACTGGCAGTTTTTCAGACATTCATTCATTTCAAGCAGAATACCAACCTACCTTATCGTTAGGTAATGGTCCGACCACGGTTACATGCGTCCCTCAAAAATTACGCAAAATGTTGACAAGCTTGGCAACTTTTGGTGTACGTGTGTATGTATTTAACTCTCACATCTCAAAAACTATTAGCTGTAGAATGTTGAAATTTCAGATATTAGATTGCTTTAACATCTAGTTGTGCATCTCGATTTTAATCCAATCTCGATTTTTGTTCCAATCTACTGGAGAATTTATTTACGGGACCACCCAAAAGAATTTCAGTACATTAATGTGTATGGATATTTTCAATATACTACTCCTGTTGTCAGTCACTGTTTGCTTCATGCCCAAAATTTCGCCATTTGTCATCGACCGTGGCGAATTTTGCCGAAATATCGCCGAATTTGCGCTAAAAATAATTTCGCATTGCGTATAACGGTAAAACTTTTAACCGTAGAATGTTGCAATTTTGTACTTAGAGCTATTGTAACCAGGGTTGCCAGATCAAAATTTATGAAAATAGCCAAATGGCTTCTGAAAATTAGCCAAAAATAGCCAAACCGGCGATTGCAGCGCCAATTTTTGGATTTTCAATTAAGCTTAGCAGAATTTGAAATTGTAATAGAGTAAGCGCATGTTTTCTTGCATAAGGAGCGGGGGGGCGACATTATCTCAAAATCTTTTTAAAAATTTGTTTAAAAAATCAAAGAGAAACTTCCATTTTCTGCTCTTGAATTCCGTACATGTTCAGCAGTCAAAGAAAAACAAAATCGGTCATAGGGCAAATGAAAAAAATAGGTACCTAATAATTTAATGAACAATCCCTCATACTGTTGTTCATTAAATACGAATGGACTGAGGAATTTTTTTTATATTAGTAACAGACAGGATTTTATTTTGAAGTTGGGGATCTGCAGCCCCTCCCTGTGGCGTAGCCAAGAGGGGTCCAGGGGGTCAGCTCCCACCCAGGCCCTGATTATCGCAGGGGCAAGAGGAGCATATGCCCCAGGCCCCCAATTTTGAGGGGCCCCTAAATTATTACAGTATGTGAATTTAGTTTAAGGGTTTTTTTCCAATGCAGTAAATGCTTAATTTTTTACACTTATGAGTTTACAAATTACAATAAACTTTTTTTTTCTTAATTTCCCCCCTCTCGATAGAAAAAGTATCACAGCTCTGCAAAAAGTAGTAGTAAAAAGGATGGCTGCTAGATTTTAAGTGATTATGCTGTAAGTTGCAGGACCCACTGAAGTTTTTTATGTGGCTATCCAGCGAGAATGGGGCACCCAGAAATAGAAATTTGCCAATTATGATTATTAATATAATGAAAAAGTCAGGCTTTAGTTGCATTTTTTAGTCTTCATTTTTAATACAGCTTATTTCATAATGTTGATGTTTCATATGTTTATAAGCATTCTCATTAATCTAATATTAGTGTACTTCATGTTGGATACATTTAATCATGACAAAGATTCATATGCGAACACAGAAAAAATACATAAAGTAGTTGTCAGAGACAGTAAAAACATGTAGGGGGCTCCCATTCAGACTTCTGCCCCAGGCCCGGTTTGTCATAATCGGGCCCTGCTCCCACCCGAAACTAGAGAGAATAGGGGTCGATGCATATAAAAATTGGGTCCGTTTTGCAATCCCTTCACAAATCGATGCAATCGATTAAAACGGCCCTTCATTGGCATTTTACCCTACATTTTAATGTGTTTAATCAATTATTTTAACAAACAAAAACTTCATTAAAACTGGTATGATTCACAAAAATGGTTGAAATTCACAAAATTAAGTATTGAAATTCACAAAAATAAGCAATTTTCACAAAAATGGGACCCTAGAAAAAATTCCTGGATCGACCCCTGGAGACAGTCACGGATAAAGGCAGTTTTTCACTTATTTTATTGTAATTGTAATGGATGCATAGATGAGAAAATTTCGGACCCCCTCCCCCGAAAAGAAATCCTGGCTACGCCACTGGCCCCTCCCTCCAAAATTTGACCCCTCTCTTTTTTGGTGAACTCAATTAACTTATTGTTCTCGAATACTCTTACTTGGTTTAGCAAGTAGACTGAAGCGAGTGCCGATTAAGACAGCGCGGGCCGTAGCAAAGATTACCAGGGGGCCCCTGTTCAGTGACGCTCCATATTTTTTTTAATTATTTAATTATTATTTTTTTTATTTTATTTTTTTTTTGAGGGGGAGGAGTTCACAATACATTAAACATAGTAGAGATAAAGTAAATGAGAAAATAAATAGTGCTAATTATATTATAATTTATGTTTAGTGCTAATTAATTAGTTAATGGGATTACTAATGCTAATTAGATGTAAACAAAACTAAAAGGTCCCACGCGTTGTATTCGGAAGAGGTTTATCCCAGCCCTTTCTCCACCTTGGGTGAGCTAATGTCTTGGTTTTGCGCGATAATAAAATAAAACACAACTTTTACGAATTTTCTTGATTCAAAATGAGCAAATTTGAGTTAACACTAGACAGATCAATTTCTCCAAGTAAATTGGTGCGCGGAAAAAATGCCCGTCAAAATAAAGGTTTTTTTTGAGGGGGGATGGGAGAAGGGGGCTAAATAGATACTGAGACCGACGATGTTTAAAGTTATTTATACCTACAACTCAGGCATGGGCGCCGGCAGCATCGGGCAAGGGGGGGGGCAATGTCCCCCCCTGGATTTTTGTATGTAGTGTTTTCCCTTGCTTTTTTGCTCTTTCCAACATGGTAACCGTACGTTAAAGTAGTCTTTGCCCCCCCCCCTGGGAAATATTCTACCGGCGCCCATGAACTCAGGTTTTTTTAATGAATGTTCATGGATATAGCAAATTTGGAATTTCTAATACTTCCCACCTTTCCCATATGCAAACATATAACTAGAGAAATTTACACTCATAAAATAATAATTGTTTCTGTAAAATTTTTAGAACCTTCGAAAACAATATGTATTTTAAACTGTGCCTTTAAATACAATTTTTTCTCCTGTAAAAATGCATGCTTGTAAAATTATTCCATTATCTGGACGGTCTTTATTATTAATAGGTTACATATTTTTAACTTTTTGTTAATTGATTTAATGGGTTAATTCATAAGAAATCGAACTGAGGATAGATAGATCTAATAGAATGTTTGGGCAGAAAAAAACAGACTTAAGTAAAATTAAAAGTAATTTATTTTGCAAATTAACATTAAACTAAATAGGTAGCTACTTGCTGCATACAGCACGACACTCATCCACCAGCGATACCTCGCTTCGTTGGTCCCCTTGAGTCCAACATCCTTCTTTTATACGTAGCAGTCGTTCACTCCGGGAATTTCTGCTCCAAGGTTGTTTCCTGGCATTTTCGGGTAGTTTCTGGTTTCTGGCGATTCAACGTCCGAAAAATACCCAACAAGATCTAGCACAATAATACCTCCGCTACTCAAAATACAGGGTGATCTTTTTTAAAGTGACAGTGTTTGGAGCGCCCTGTAGCGCGATCTAATAGCCGAAATAGCACCAAACTTGATATTTAGACTAATCAAGACATGGGAGAAAGGATTCCGTGAAAAAAAAATTAGTTCCAAACATCGCCGCTAGGGCATTTTGTGGCGTTGCTGTAGCTTACAATTACGAGAATTAGCATAAAACACGGGTATCAAAGAAAAATGCAAATGTTGTGCGATGACAGCGCCAGTAATAGGGGCTATAAAAGCAAGTAGTAGACAGCTCCGACAAATAATTTCAGCCGAAGTAAGCAAGCTCCTGCGGACATGCCTCTCACGTTACCAGAACGTGCGTTACTGGTGAAGCTGTATTACATGAATCAATGTAATGCATCCGCAGCTCTTCGGGAATTTCGAACCAAAAAAAAAATTACGAAAGGGGCCTTTATCGCTGAATGGTCTTAAGAAAATGATTAAGAAGTTCGAGGAAACGGGGTCACTGACCATTCGCGCTGGGAGAGGACGTAAACCAGTATCAGAAGATGTAATAACTGATGTGGCAACTGGAATTGTCGAAGGATCGCTTGGAACCATTGCTGGTACTAGCAGCGCCCGGGGTGTAGCTCGACAATTGGACATTAATTATCCCACGGTATGGAGAGTTTTGAGGCGCGTTATTGGATTTTACCCCTACAAAATCAGCCTCTTGCACGAACTGAAACCAAGTGATTATGATAAGCGAGTGGCATTCGCTCTATCGTTTCTTGCCAGGGTAGAAATTGATGATGCTTTCCCATGGCACATTCTGTGGGGAGATGAGTGCCATTTTTATCTCAATGGGTCCGTAAACACACAAAATAGCCGAATTTGGGACTTCTGAGCAGCCCCACACCGTGCACGAAATCCCATTAAATTCCTCAAAAGTCACTGTTTGGTGTGGTTTCACAGCCGAATACGTAATTAGGCCATTCTTTTTTGAGACCATCACTCCAACAGGACCCCAAACGTGCAACATAAATGCAGAAAGGTACCACGAAATGCTGCAAACGTTTGTTATTCCACAACTTCAGCAAAGAAACCGTCTCCAACAGACAATCTTTATGCAGGATGGTGCTCCGCCACACATTAGTAATAGGGTAAAGCAGCTTTAGCGCCAAAACTTCACTGATGATAGAGTTATAAGTCGCAGTTTTCCAGTTTCATGGCCTCCTCGTTCCCCTGACCTCACGCCATGCGATTTTTGGCTCTGGGGTTATTTGAAATCTCAAGTTTATGTTGGTGGAGTATCAAATTTGCCTATTCTAAAGGACAACAAAGACAGTGCGGAATATTCCTCGTGATATGTTACATACGGCTGTGGAGAACGTTGTGCATAGAATGCACGGTGTTATTTCTGAGAATGGTGCTCACATTGAATGCGGTCTAATTCCTCACCGGGGAAGTTAGTTAATGTAGTAAATAAACATTATAATAATTTAACTGTATGATTGTATGTTTTAGTATTTTTCTTTTCTCACATTTTATACATTGTACAGCGCCACAAAATGCCCTAGCGGCGCTGTTTGGAACTATTATTTTTTTTTCACGGAATCCTTTTTCCCATGTCTTGATTAGTCTAAATATTAAGTTTGGTGCGATTTCGGCTATTAGATCGCGCTACAAGGCGCTCCCAAACACTGTCACTTTAAAAAAGATCACCCTGTACACTGCATGTACGGAAGGCATTTGAACAGCACATGCGTGTACAGGGGGACTGTTACTTATCCACATACCGCTTGGAACACTTCTAACGGTCATTTGGTTCGTGTTCTACAAGCATACGTGCATTACTTGTCAACTTATCCTCCTTAAAATAATATAAAATATTTTGTTTAAAAAAATCTTAATAAGAGGATTGTATCTTTTCTAAATCGAATAATCTATATTATAAATAATAAAAAAAATCGGTTAAAACATTCATTATCGTATAACGTTCAAATGTTTTTGCAAGATATAATAATCTTAAATGTGATCAAGTAATTTGTGAGTTTCTTTGTGGATCAAGAGTATCCGAAAATTCTCTTTGTTTTCAGTTTGCCTGGGGTTATGGCTTCTCGGATACCCCGACCGTCTTGTCTTTGTGCGAAGATCCTCTCAGTTCTTAATTATTTTATTTGAACGAACGTACTGGCATTCGTGCCCTTGACCTGTGGTTTCGACCGGCCAAAATTAATTCTTTTATATTTAACGTGGTTAACTTCCGTGATTAATAAAATAATTTACCGTAATTGTAGATTTCCCAATTATAAAAAAAACGACTTACCTACTATACATTATTATTGTTCCAAAAAATAATTCGCCCTTGTTTAAATATTGTAAAATGTAAAATAAATAATTAAATAAAAACAAAAGAAGCCAACTACGAAAAGCCTTCTAAGATGACTTACACCCTACTCTGTACACCTTCGAATTTCGCCAAAGCCACTCGCCTTTACTCTAAAACAAAAGAACTTAGGGGCTGCCCAACATCCGATTAAAATAGCATCCTCATATTTACTGCAAAACAAAATAAGATTATGTCCAATATTTAAATAAAAATGATTGTTTCGTGGGGGAATATCTTTATTATGGGGCGCGTTTTTTCCTACAATCCTAATCCTATGGATCTCAGCTCTCGGGAAATGCAAAAGGTCAACTCGCTTTTCACAGAACATTTTCAGAAATAGCCACAAATATTTCCGTTCTAATGAGTCATTTTGAAAAGTTTGATTACAACTTCATTAAAAAATTCATTCGGTTACTGGAAAGTCCCTGAAATGATCGGGACAGATAGTCTACAGCCTAATGAATAATCCAGCCCACTGACGGATTAATACAATTTTGTGGGTGGAGGCTTGGATGGAAGATTCGCATACTTATGCATTTTATGGAAGTAAGTTGGGAATGTTTACATTAATTTCATTTTTCTCGGGAGGGATGGTCGCCTCCTCTGACCCCCTCCCTTTAATCCGCCCTTGATCACACCCCGAGTCTGTTCTTTTGTTTTGGCACTTGGTTTTCTTCCAATATTTTGTTTATTTATGGATTCATTCTTCAGATAAAGACAAACATGTAGCATTATTGGTAAGGAATCCATTTTCTAAAGGCCATAGGTGGGTGGTGCAAGGATCTGGATACCCCCTCCTCCGTTTGTCCGAGTTTCGCTTTTAGTCAACAAAAAGATAATGATACAGATTTTATTTCTGTCTTTCTTTTATTTAAAATTCTGCCTTTCTCACCTTTTGGACGCTCGCTGAAATTTTTTTCTGAGTACTGTGTTTTTGTTCCACAATATTGTTGCGTATACTCTTGTGTGTGTCCTTATTGCTGACTTTAGAATACTCATTCAGTTTCGCCTACTTAATTTGTTGACTAAATAATGCAGGCATGCAACAGCCGCATTAAATATATACATGATGGTCTAAAAGAAACCTCCCCTATATAAGAGTCCCCTAGTGGCCGAACCGTTCAACCAATCGAAATGAAAGTTTAGATATAGTTATTTGAATGTATGGGGTCCAGATTGTGATGATTTAAAACAATAAAGCTCTCACAGTTACCGTTACAGTGACAAAAATTTCGAAATTTTCGAACAACAACACCCATTTTTTTCGCGTGCAAATTGATCGGAACATGGAAAAATCTCTAATGGCGTTGGGACGAGACACGTATGGCGCAAATTGGAGGCGTAAAACATTTGCAAAGAAGAGCATCGTAAAGTACCAATGATAACAAAAGAGAGAAGAGGGGAAAAGACTTTTAACAAAAGGACAAAAAGCCTATAATAACTTCTACAAACGGTGTAGAAGTTATTAGGCTTTTTGTCCTTGACTTTGTAATATTTTTGCAGTAATGGCGAAAAACGTTTATCTTGAAGTCAGGGTTCAGCGCAACTATATAGCAGGATGATACGCTTTAAAGAATAACTTCCCATAGAGCGCAATGTATTGGGAATATTTTGAATGCTCCTGTAGGAAAACTATAAATGCTACATAGATCATTTACAATAGGGTACATGGTACTGTAGTTAAGAATAACATGTAAACTTCGTAGAAATCAATGCATATTTACGCGAGTTAGATCAAGTACGGACAGACAGACAAACCGAAATCTTAAATACTTTTCTAACTTGTTGGAAAGTGTTAAAAAGCTAGATCATGGGGGGGGGGGAGAAAACGAAAACTTTCAAAGTAAAGGCGCGGGGCCCCCAAAAGCGCGGGGCCCGTAGCATTTGCTACTTCTGCTATATTGTTAATCCGGCACTGCTGGGAAGTCTATTTGCGTTCATCACTTCCTTGCATCCCGCTACAATATTATCACCAAAGTTATCCCCATCCTATCCTAAGCCCTGACTGAATTTTCCTCCCAGCTAAGGCTAAAAAAAGTTAGACAATTTTCTTCAAAAAACTTACCAAGTGTCCAAATGTGCTAAAAAAAAAAGACCAAATTAGTTAATAATGGCCAGTTTCTAGCAACCGCAATAAAAATAGCCAAGAATTAGCCAAAATCAGGTTGGCTATTTTCTTCAAAATTTTGTTTGCCAAGTGTGATCAAAAATAGCGAAATTGGCTAATATTAGCCAAATCTGGCAACCGTGATTGTAACATCTAATTGCGGAACTCTTTCCTGATTGCAATCGACTGGGTAATTTATTTACAGGGTCCATGAAATGACTTTAAATACATAAGGTGTGTATACATTCAATTCGTTGAAAGTCTGTGTTCAATTACTAATTTGGTTATCCCCAAAATCTAGCAAACTGTCTCAAGCTTATCGACTTTTGGCGTAATATCACCAAATCAGATTTCAAAAACAAACCTTTCAAATTGAAGCCAGTTTGACGATATCGGAAATATTTCGCTAGAAATCGCTAAACCTTAGTATTACAGTATTTTATCGCTCAAAAAATAACTTATGAAGTGCGCCGAAAATGTTTTTGATTTAATAGACGTGCAAGGAAGTCATGTGTTGCCCACATCAGCTTTTATTCCCAGTAGTTGTTAAATAAAGGGGAATGATCCAACACCTCCTAGACATACAAGGCCTGAGAACAGAAACCTTTACGCTAGAGATGGCCAATGATTGGATGAGTTGAAACAGTGATTCGAATCTTGGTACTGAATGGCTCAGTCTTTACACTCACTATCTACTGATTCGAATCTCAAGCCCTCAACTGTGGGGAAAAAGCATTGAAAGTGCGAAGGGAAGGAAAACTTATTTTCCCTTTGCCGTTCCCAGAAATTTTCCCTTACTCTTTCAACTCTTTTCGACTCTTTACGACTCTTTTCGACACTTTACGACTCTGAGTCGATAGATTTGAAACAGCAAATGAGTGGGTGTGGATGAGTTGGTCACTGAGTTGGTGCAGCAACGAATCTTTACTGATTCAGTGTTCAAATGTTTCAGTGATTGTATGCGATCGTTGAGATTCGTTAGTTTTTCGAATCTTCTATCGACTCAGAGTGGAAAGGAGTCGAAAAGAGTTGAAAGGATGTTTCATTTAATTGGAGTTTTTTTCGAATCTTTGGTGTTTCATTTCTTGGTTGGTGGTCGGATTTAAAGTTTTATCTGTCTGTGGGTGTGGAGTGGGTCGAGCATCGTTTGCTTTTGGCGGGGGGCATAGGCGTTACTTCCTAAGGGCAAGAGGGGTCAATCAACCACCCCCGAAAAAAAAAATTAAGAAAATTCAAGTATCAGAGCTATTTAATAATGATATTTTCTACAATCCGAAACATTTTGTCACCCCATCCAAATATTACATGCCAATTTACGCCAATGCTCATGGAAGAGCGGGGGGTGTCTCAAAGTTGTTTAAACCTTTTTCCCTCGGGGGGGGGGACTTCCTCCTTCAACTTGTCTGGCTGGTTTAATATTTGTTTAAAATTTAATGAAACATCCCTTTTCCACTTTTAACTTCAATATATGTCCCCCTGCCCCCACCCTCAAAAAAAAAAAAAAAAAAAAAAAAAAAAAAAAAAAGCGGACACGTTAAGTTTTACATGGTTGGCAGGTTTTCATATGAAGGGAAATAGAATGAAATAAAGTTAGGATTGTGCTAGTCATCACTTTTAATGAAGGATACAGGGGCGGTATTAAGCGCTCCCACAAAAGGACTTTGTAGTAAGCAAAATAACATTTCGCTTTATTGCTGCAGATTTCGTTTACGATATTTTTTTTACCTTGTTTGTCGTTTAAGAGAAATGATTTTATTTTCTTTCGTAATTCAGAGAAATACAAAATAGGCTCTAAAGCAGTGGCGTAGTTAGGGTTATTGACAGTGGCGTAGCCAGGATTTTATTTCGGGGTGGCTGGGTATCAAATTTAAAGATAAAGTTCAATTGTAAGCTAAGTAAAGGGTCCCATTTGGGTGGGGGCAGCAGCCCATCAGTAGGACTGGGCCAAAAATCGATAAATATCGACATATCGGTTTTATTTCAACATCAAATATCCGATATTCCCATTTTCATTTCAGTGAAATCTCGAATTCGATAAAGGTAAAAAATACAGGCCGACCAGGGGCGTAGCCAGAAATTTTTCATGGGGGGGTTATGACTACTGCAACTCATATATATGTATACGTGTGTGTGATAATGTAGTGAATAATATACATTTTGTATGGCAAAAAATTCCTCATGGGGGGGTTATGACCCCCCTAACCCCCCCTTGGCTACGCCTCTGAGGCCGGCGATAAGAAAATCCTGAGATCAATACCAGCTTGTGATGCTTTTGCTACTGATTTCTCTCCGTTGATGACGATGCCGGATCGCGGAAAAAACAGCTCCATGGTTTATTAGTCTAATTACCATAATTAATTAACGTATATCTCGGAAACTATCCACCGGAGCGCGTTTTTATTGATTCTCGACCCCTGCTTGACTCAACACCCCATCGATACTTAAAATTTCGAATGCTTTGATACCAAACTTAACCTTTTAAACTTACAGGCCCAGGGGGTCATACGAAGCTCCCCTATATTTTCAATTTGGGCATTTTAAACACTAGCCTCCTCCGGCGGCATCTCCAAAGCCTGGAAACCATCCCAGAGCCAATTTCTACATGTTTGCAGTCCTTTTAAGCCTCAATCATGGTTAATTAGTCTAATTACCATAATTAATTAACGTATATCTCGGAAACTATCCATCGGAGCGCGTTTTTATTCATTCTCGACCCCCCCCTAGACGTACAGCCCCATCCATACATAAAATTTCGAATACTTTGACACCAAACTTAACCTTTTAATCTTACAGGCCCAGGGGGTCATACGAAGCTCCCCTATATTTTCATTTTGGGGAGTTTAAACACTAGTTTTACTTAAACCGCCCTACGACGGCATCTCCAAAGCCTACAAACCGTCTCAGAGGAAAAGGAGGAGAGAGATGCTAGCTGCCCGAGAACTCAGCGGAGAAGAAACCCGATGAATGGGTGAAGGGTGTTTAAATAGTACGGCTTTCAGCCACTGCCTCCTAGATACACAAAGCCTTAGCGCTGAAGCTTTGACGCTATCATTAGGCCTTCAAGTGATGACGTCACCATACTTTCTTTTTCATAATGTAAAAGTATTTCAGATTTCTGGTGGATGCTAGAAATATTAAAAAGTATCTTAAGTGAAAGATAAAAATTAAAAATATGTTCGTGACAAAAAACAATTCATTGTGATCTACTCCCTTATTACATTATATAATTAGTTACAGTTAAAATCTGCTCTTTTTTGTAAAATAAATTTTTCTATCTCAATTCATTAAAATGTTGTTATGAGAGGGTAAATTCACCAGAAATTTCGATTAGTTTTACTTTATGAAATTTAATCTGCGATGACGTGACCTTCAGAAGGCCAACTGATGACGTAGAGGCTCGGTGACGTAGAAGTGGTTAGGCTTTATCTATCTAGGAGGCAGTGTTTCAGCGCAGAGAGAGGGAAAATTTCTTTAGTTGTTTTATTGATTCAAGATTCGAATCATCGAAGTAGTGAGTGAGTTGAGATTCGAATCAGTAAAATGAGTCGAACCGCCCATCTTTACTTTATGCCATTTCTAGGTTTTCTAAAATGACGTCATCACAGTTTTAATTTCATAGAGTAAAACAATTTAAAATTTCTGGTGAATGATACAAATTTTATAAGATATCTTAAGTTGAAAATAAAAATTAAAATACCTTTCTGCTAAAAAATAATTTATTATGATCCATTTTTATATCTTATTATATAATTAGTGATGGTTAAATTTTCCTATTTGTCCTAAAATAAAACTTTCTATCTTACATCATTAAAATGTTCCATACTGGAGTAAATTCACCACAAACTGTGAATAGTTTTACTTTGTGAAATTAAATGTGTGATGACGTCATTTCAGTGGACCTAGAGATTGCGTAAAAGTTTCTGTTCTCATTAATTGTACATCTAGGTGGTGTTGAATGATCGCTGTCAACATATACGGAATATAACAAACCACTTTTCTCAAACGGTTATATGTTTTAAACTTTTTTTCAACTGTATTTTCGGCTTGTAGTCAAAATTATCTGCGGTCGCATATTCGCAACCCATTTATGCGCGAAAATAGAACTAGAAAACGCTGGATGATTATTCGAACTAACCAAAGTGCAATAAATGAAGTCTTGCGTCAAAGTACCCGCTGATGAAGATAAATTGTGCGTTAATCTGTTAATTTTGTACTCAACATTACATGACACATCAAGAATTTTTGTGCTCGAAAAATATTTTGTATCCTACGTGAGGGAAATACAATAATTTGGGTGTGAATCTCATTCTTTTGCTTATTTGCAAGACAATGAGTTAGCAGGAAAGGAAATATGATATTATCCGATAGCAATATTTACTTCCTTATTAAATGATAAAAACACTCCAAAGAAACTGGTATTTAACAGATGAAATAATTAAAACTTAATAATATGCATAAAATGTGTAAAATAACATGCATAAAATGTTATTTTGGGTTTAAGGTCAAGGTAAAAGTTATAATGGTTTAAAGGTTATATACCAATTAAAGGTATCCGTATTAATTGGTTAACCTTCAACTAGGACGATAAAAATCCATTTTCATTATTAATGATTAGGTCATTTTATCTGTCACCCCCTTTATTGAAAATTGTCCCAATAATGCGACATAAAAGTATGCGAAGACCAACGATATCTTGTGATACCAACGTCTCCCGGCAGATGTCGCATACTCAAAAGCAAACACCTCTTTTAAACAACCACAACAGCTTGAAGCAGTTGTTTCACCTGAAGAATTTAGTGACTTTAGTAGTCTTTTCCCCTAGGAGTCTAAAACGCCTTATTCTATATAAATACTTTCTATTAAAGTTTTCTGGTGCTTTATATAATCGCTCAAATATTTATTAATGACTAGGTCATTTTATCTCTCACCCCCTTTATTGAAAATTGTCCGAAAAATGTGTCACAAAAAAGCGTCATAATTTTACATATATATATATAGTTCACAACAGCTTTAATCTATTGTTACAATATTTCGAAAGCTGTAGAATATGCATCACGTGTATTTTTCTATAAATAGGTTACAATCATAAAAATTTCAACATAGGGTTACCAGGTGAAATACACGAAAGATGAGAGATAAAGTGACATAATATCGCTATATGGCATAAGTAAATTAATATCGCTTTAATATGGCAAAAGTGAAACTAAAAAATTAGGGGTGTACAGGGGGGGGGGGGTCTCACCCTGACGGGGCTCGAGCAGCCGAGTTTTATTTTTTATTACATACATTCACGTGCACGTGCACAATTGCACACACCAGGGGTAGAATTTAGAATATTTAGTAGCGAGTCCATGACATCTCTTATCCGTAACATTTATCTTTGGTCCGTGGGTAGTGCAGTCTTGATTATCCCACATGCATGGGACCAGACAACTGTGGGATTTTCGAAAAATTTTGGATTATCAAAATTCTTGTTTTTGACTCAAACTTTAAATCGTGTGCTTTTGCTTGATTACATTGTTTAAACTAGATAAATACACTACAAAAAACAGTAGGTAAACTAGAAAGCAAACCGATCTCTAGGACAATGTCACAGCTGCCCGTACGTTTACGTTTTTTTTTTTTTAAAGATTTTTCACCATTTTTTTCTTTTTGATAGCTTGATATTAATTTGGATTCTGCAGTAAAATAGCATACTAGCTAGGTGTTCTGAGTACATTTTGTCTTTAATACAGTGCCTTAAGAGCGGATTTGAGGGCGTAGTCGCCAGGTACTCTGGAGAACCACTTTAGAAGCGAAACGATTATGTTGGCTATCTTCGTTTAGATTGTGACATTTCGAGGCATGTCTAAAGTCCCTATAAAAATTTGAAGAGTGGCATCCACAGAGACATGTTGGCAGAGACAGTTGGCATGCAAAGAGTCGCAAGTAAGTCATGCTACATGTAAGTCATGCTACTGCTTAACCACACTCTCTTAACAGTAATTTTGGGCTTAGTGAAGCGAGATCGACCGCAAAACATTGATGTTTCGATATATATATGTTCCATAATTGGAACATGGATGTTTTAATATATCGATGTTCCATAATTGAAACATGCATGTTGAAAAACATCGGTCAAAATACCTCGATATTTTCAAACATCGATGTTTAGAAAAAAAAAATAAAAAACAGTATTTTTAATTTAAAAAATATTTATTTGACTTACTGCCTTTGTGGATGCTGTTTTCCAGTACGATATTTTAAGAAACATATTTTACTGAAAAGCTTTTCAGTGCATAAGCAAAACAGCGATGCTTAAAAAAATGCATTCAGAAGAATAGTATTTATTAGTAAAAAATATTTGCCTAAATCTTTGGACTTCCGTCCTGTTCAGTTGAAATTTTATTCAGTACAATATTTTAAGCCCAAATACTCAAAATTTGCATTGTCGTTGGTACAACAATAAATTATTGTTCAATAAAATGTATGCGGATAAAACCATTCTAACTGTGATTATCCTGTGATCATTATAAATGTCAATGTTTGTATGTATGTTTGTTACTCTTTCACGCTGAAACGGTTTGATGGATTTGGATAAAAATTGGAATAAAGGCAGAGTCCTGGATTAACAAACAGGTTACTATTTATCGCGCGAAAAAAACACTGTTCTTATAATATACAAAAAAAACCTATCTTTTATATAAAAAAAAGAATGCAATTGAGCTTTTTTTTACAAAGCCGTCGACAGATGGCGCAAACTTATAGAATACGCAGTTTTTAATAAATAAAATCACCTGAATAAGTTTTTCCTTCTGACGTGGATTTATAAGCGGACTCGGGCCAAGCACACAAATCCGAAATACATGTTAAACAAACAAACAAAAAATAAGTTTTTGAAACTTTCATTCAGTTCGAATTATGCATTTTTCTGCGCGTCTTTTCCCCTTCTATTTCTAATGTATTACATCCAGAAAAAGGATGTTAGAAATATCAATTTTAATTTTGTTTAATCACACTCATGAATAATGATACACTTTCCAACTTAATGCAATAAGGAAAGAAAATAGGGAAGACGCATGGATTATGATACGCTTTTAATATATAGCACTTTAGTGCGTATTTAAAATCTGAAAGTGTTTCAGATTTTCTTACTTTTTTTTTTCCTTTCTGTTTTTTGATAACGGCCAATATATCTAGAAGCTCTTCAGAATTAATATAGGACGAAAATAATTTGTACCTTTTTGTAGGTTTTTATCATTAAACCATCTTATTTTTGTAACCAGGGGCGGCCCGATACGGTAAGCAAGGTAATCATCGCATCGGGGCGCCGGCTTCGAAGGGGCGTCATGTCGAACTCAAAAATTAAGTAGAGCATAAAAGGGGGCGTCTTTTTTACGTTAGCAGGGGCGCCACTTACCCTAGGGCCGCCCCTGTTTGTAACCATCTTAATTTTAAATTCCATTCAGAATCTGAGATATTTCAGTGCCAAGGAAGCCGGTGAGAAACACAAGATTTATTAAGATGGCGAACCAACTGGTGGCCAGAGGCGGCTAGTTTATAATGAAGTTTAGACTGTTCCTTTATAAGCTGTAAAAGGAACTATTACAAATGATGAACCTATAACTGTTACGAAATATTCACGGAAAATCTAAACATACAGTACTTTGCAATACTACCCTAAACGAATAACTTTTCAGCCCATTTATGAAAGAAATTTTCGTGCTTAACCTCAGACCGAATCAGATCCAGACATATTTTAAATTAGTTTTTTTATTTTTTTTTTTTTTGCATATTTTGTCTTTTAATGCTCTTTATTTAAAGGATATTAGTAATTTAAATGGGGAGGTGGGGGAGGGGAATATTGTGTGCAGTTTTCACTGTGTTCTCATCTGGAAGCATGGGTCGTTACTGATTTTGAAGATGAAATGTGATTGAATTAAGTTTGAAGGAGGGGGAGGTGTATGAAGATTGCTCTCTAAAAAATTGCGGTTTTTTTTTTTTTTTTTTTCAGTTTCCCACTAATGATAGAAAAGCAGCTTGTACTTCAAAAGTATAATGTAAACCGCAGACCTGGTAGCTTTCTCTATTTGTTACTGATGTTCTTTCAGCATCTGGGTTTAAAAATGGCAAAAAGTTTAATAAAACTAACACTGTTAAAAAAGTGTGGTAAAAATTTCCAGGAAAAAAACGGAATAGTCGGTAGCTCTGTAACTGTATCTGCTACTTTTTTTTCAAATTAATATTCCTGAAATTTAATTTTTCAATTAATTTTTAATTTCATGTTCCCACTTGGAAACACTGGCCTAAAATGATAATAGTGCTGTTCCATTACCCATGAGGTAAAACTTCCCGCTTTGGCGAAAACATCATTAACTACAAATATTGCATTCTCATTTAATATGAGCACACACGAATTGCTCACCAGTACAAAGCACATGTTATTATCAACTGTGAGTATAACCACTTACAGGGACCAGTTCTTTTGATTACATTACCTATGCCGCTACAATCCAGTAAACCTAATTTTTTTATTTTATATCTAAGCGTTTTCCGATTTATTATTCTGGTGCTTAAAAATTTTAAGCATAATTTTTCCCTTTGAGATCTGTAAGTATAAAACTAAACGGAAATCATTTTCTTGAAACAAATTCGTTTTGACTACTACTTTTCATTCCTGAAATAGTAAAGCATGTTCATTGATAGAACTTTCATAACTTCACAGAGCATAATATTAAATCTTCAAAACAATTAAAAGCTAAGTTCAGTAGAATATACCTTTTTGTCACTTTTTTAAATATAGAACTCTGAAAAATAAATCTATAAATCTAGAACCTAGAACAGGTACATTTCACCAGCCGGCACACCAGGGAGTTGGGAAATTTCGCATATGCCATTTGTTAGTACCGGTTAGTACCATGTGATTTTCGTTAGTACCGCATCTGTTACGGAGTTACGGACAATTTAAATTTGCCGGCTGGTGAAATGGTCAGCTGGCAAACCATGGAGTTCGGAAATTTCGCATATGTCATTCCTTAGTTAGTACCGGTTAGTACCGCATCCGTTATGGATTTACGGGTACTTAAATTTGCCCGTAAACACAGGAGGAAAAAATACATGTCCTATAATATACAAAAAGCTATCTTTTATCCTCCCCCCAAAAAAGAATACAATTGAGCATTTCTTTACAAAGCCGTCAACAGATTGCGCAAACATAGAATACATAGTTTTAATAAATAAATTAACCTGAATAAGTTTTTCCTCCTGACGTGGATTTATAAGCGGCCTTCGAGACAAGCACACAAATCCGAAATACATGTTACTCAAGCAAACAAACAAAGAATAAATTTTGGAAACTTTCATTCAGTTCGAATTATGTATTTTTCTGTGCGCCTTTTTCCCCTTCTATTTCTAATGTATTACATCCAGAAAAAGGATGTTAGAAATATCAATTTTAATATAGTTTAATCAAATTCTTGAATAAGGATACACTTTCCAAGTTAATGGAATAAGAAAAGAAAATAGGGAAGACGCATGGACATGATACGCTTTTAATATACAGCACTTTCGTGCGTATTCAAAATCTGAAAGTGTTTCAGATTTTCTTACTTTTTTTGGTACAATCCAAAAAAAGTAAGAAAAGTATCTATCCTTTGTTACTATGTATTATCCCAGCGGTCCGCCAAGACTTTTCGCCAAGATATATGCCGGGCACATGAAATTGTTCATGGTTTGGAGTACGATTGGCAACAGTTGCCAGCACATTCGACGAAAAAATAGTTTGGCTGGAATGATCACCGGGATAATGCGTAATTACCCTTTATTTTTTCTTTCCGTTTTTTGATAACGACCGATATATCTAGAAGTTCTTCAGAATTAATATAGGATGAAAATAATTTGTACTTTTTTGTAGGTTTTTATCATTAAACCATCTTATTTTTGTAACCAGGGGCGGCTCGACACGATAAGCAAGGTAATCTTCGCATCGGGGCGCCGGCTTCGAAGGGGCGTCATGTCAAACTCAAAAACTGAGTAGAGCATAAAAGGAGCCGTCTTTTTACGTTAGCAGGGAGCACCACTTACCCTAGGGCAGCCCCTGTTTTTAACCATCTTAAGTTTAAATTCCATTCAGAATCTGAGATATTTCAGTGCCGAGGAAGCCGGCGAGAAACACAAGATTTATTAAGATGGCAAACAAACTGGTCGCCGGAGGCGGCTAGTATAGTATAAAAACCAAAGTTTAATCATTTCTTTATAGAGTAAATACTTAATAGGAAAATGTTCTAGGTTATATAAACCCGCGTTCAAAAAGGAAAGAGCTGCGTTCGTTCGTTTTAACGTCTTTCTCCTTGAACTGAATCAATGCACCTACGCTCCGAACGAAGCCAGCCCGCCAATGAAGAAAAACAACTAAGTTCTTTGACTGAAAAGTTCTTTGACTGTCGAGCGAGACTACCGGGCAGACAGTTGGCAAAATTTCTGGCACGTGGACAAAAATATTTGTCATGCAATATACAATTTTTTGAACAAAAACTTCTGTTAACAAATAAAAATGTTCATTATTATCAACTCACAAAACGACTTTAACCTTTTTATTTTGTTAATAAAAATAGAAAATTTTTTTGTGGGGAGAGGTTATCGTACTCCCTTTATATGCCCTCGGTTCTTCTTTGCTGTTGGTGTCTTTGGTTTTTTGGTTTAC
Organism: Cheiracanthium punctorium; assembly: GCA_038373885.1. NCBI lineage: Eukaryota > Metazoa > Arthropoda > Arachnida > Araneae > Cheiracanthiidae > Cheiracanthium > Cheiracanthium punctorium. The sequence goes on from JAWZYV010017230.1 coordinate 657,026, forward strand.
AGGCTTTTTCATAAGACATTACAGCGTTTTTTGGAAGGCTAAAATAATCAACAGACTTGCTTTATGTGATATAACTGAGATGTTTATTAGGAAGCACTGGCTACGCCTATTAGAAAATAGAAAATTCTTTTGTGGGGAGGGGTTATTGTACTCCCTGGATACGCCCTTGGCTCTTCTTTGCTGTTGGTGTCTGGTTTTTTCGTTTACAGGCTTTTTCATATGACATTACAGCGTTTTTTGGAAGGCTAAAATAATCAACAGACTTGCTTTATGTGATATAACTGAGATGTTTATTAGGAAGCACTGGCTACGCCTATTTGAAAATAGAAAATTCTTTTGTGGGGAGGGGTTATTGTACTCCCTGGATACGCCCATGGCTCTTCTTTGCTGTTGGTGTCTGGTTTTTTCGTTTACAGGCTTTTTCATATGACATTACAACGTTTTTTGGAAGGCTAAAATAAAAAACAGACTTGCTTTATGTGATATAACTGAGATGTTTATTAGGAAGCACTGGCTACGCCTATTAGAATGTTCAATTTACTGTTTGAGAAAATGCTCGAGCAGATTTTTTTCAAGATTAAATATAAAATAGAGTAATTGAAGAAAATGTTAAACAAATATTCCCATCTCAAACACCACAACTTTAGGTCATGGAACAAGTCCATTAGAACGTTTGATTTTCTGCTTTAAAAAATGTTAACAGCCTGGATTTTTTCAACATAAAAATTTTTCATGTACGAAACAACATTTATCACTTTCTGTTAAAGGTATTTCTTTCCAATACCGTACACGAATACTCTCGGACTCAAAGAAACTACGCATTTTCTATTTAAAAACTGCTCTTAACAAAATCTGGTTTGTTAGTAAACATTGGCCACGCCCTGTAGAATATTTTCGATTTAGTGATTGAAAAAATGTTAAAGCAGATATTTTTTCCAGATAAAAATGGACGTTAAACAAACATTTGCGTCTGGAATCCCCCAAATTTTGGTCATGGAACAAGCCTATTAGAATGTTCAATTTATTGTTTGAGAAAATGATATGAGTGTGGGTTTTTTCAATATAAGTATGGCTGAAAACATGTATGAAATGTAACTGACTACTTCTTCTCACAATATTTGTTTATAATACTGCATACGAATGCCATCAGATACATGGAATTATAAAACGACTGACTGATAACATTGCTTTTAATGGAACGCCTGGGCAATAGAGCCGTATCTCCAGTATGGGCTTTAAGAATCATGTATTAGAAAACATGTGGTACGTAAAAATAGAGTAAAAGAAATTAAATCAAATGCGGTGTTACGGCCAGAGCCCGATCAAGACAACTGTGGGCCCTGGGCAGAAGAAAAAAATTGGGCCCCTTGAAAAAACCTCCCCCTTAAAAAAAAAAAAAATACAGATTATGATTGATTTATACTGAAAGTTAAATATCTTACCCCTTCCAAACACAAATTTTGTTTTAAGTAATCTGAAATAAACAAATACAGTTGACAGATAGTTAAACCTTACATGGGAATGATATATCACAGTTGCTCAGATGTACGGAATACAACCACTTTTTGTAAACAGTCATTTTTGTAAATATTTCTTAAAATAGTTATGTGAGCAAAGCTCTTGTTGCAATGAAATATCCACCAATGGATATAGCTGATATGAGCGCAGTTGAGGGCGCTAGCGCCCAGGAGCTGTGGAAGTCACTTTTAGAAACCAAAAAAATTATTAAAAAATTTTGCCATTTTTTAAGATTAAAAATACTCTTTACAAAATGTGGTTTGTTTTTTTCCTACATACTAGTATGTTGTATCGATTATAGAGCATTTCGAAGAATTAAAAATAAATGTAAAATAATTTATACAAATGTAAATTTGAATTATTTTCATTGTTCGTACTTTATAATAAAAAAATTAATTTAACTGTTGAAATGTTTTTATCCTTTGTAATTTTATTATAAAATTATAAAAGTGTAAGATGTAAGATTTTTGGGCCCTAAAATCTGTGGGCCCTGGGCAATTGCCCCGTTTGCCCTGCCGGTAATATGGCACTGGTTACGGCCAATTAGCTGCACGATGGGGGATCGCCCTGCTAAGGGGACTTTCTAAGGATCCTAACCCGTAATAGTGCGAATGTCGGAGAAAACCACGGAAAACTCCGATTGGTCAGGTCGACGGACACGACTGGGTTTTGAACCTGGCCAGTTCTGTCTCCCAGTTGGGAGCGCAAACGAGCTCGGCCACTGGTGAGGCCAAAGACTAATAGAAGGAACCCGGTCACAGTCGTGACGTGGTAGCTTTTTTTCATTCTACCTACAAAACTTACTGTTTACAGAAAGTGTTTGTGCGCACAGTGTTACAACCATTTCATCATACACAGTAAGAAATGTGTACGATGGCAGTTATGCATAAAATGTACAATCGACTATGTGACAAAATCGAAATCAAAACATCGATGTTTAAAACATATAAAACATCGTCATCGAATCCCCATTTGCAGATTAGAAAATCATGGTACGTATAGATTAATCCGAGGCGGGTTTTTGTTTTTTAAAAAAATTACTAAATACTATTTACAAAAAGTGGTTTGTTATATTCCGTACATGTTCGCAGTTATGAATATCTTTTTGCAGCTTTAAAGGGATTTTAGCCACTCCCAAACGCCTCGGAAAATCGAATTAAAACATCAATCTAAGCTTGGCATATATATCAATATTTTCAAATAACACTGTTTAAAAGTTGTGATAGAAAATCTTCGAAAAAAAAGTATATAAGTTTGCAGCTATGCGATGTATATTATATATGCATAGGACGCAAGTGAATAAGCAGAAAAACAGAAAGATTTGCCCTGTACAGGGTGTCTCTTAATGATTGGGGCAAATTTTAAGGGAAGGTAGGTCACAGGATAAGAAATCATAATCGCATAGCAACATGGGATTTAAAATGCCGGTTTCACTTACCTGTTTATAATTACTTTGAGAACAGTGAAGTGTGTTCGTCTAATTTCTTAATCAAGTTTCATTAACATTGGACTTCTCTCGGAAAATTTTATCAAGTTCATGAAATAGGATTTTTAAACTATACATTTTACTCGTGTGTTTCCTGTGAAAGATACGTTAGTCTTTTTTTAAAGATGGTCGGAAATTTGTGCATCATTTCAACACTTGCTCAAAAGTGATTATTAGCAACTGCATCAGCAGGACGTTTCCGACCACTGGCGAAATAAAGCAGTTTTGAGTGTGGGCGAGGCTAGTTGGAATTTATGTCCATTTTATGGAAGTAAAATAGGATCTTTTACAATTTTTGTTTTTATTCCTTTTTTTTTCAGGGCATGTATGTGTAATCCGTCTTTGTTTCCGAACCCATATTGCTATGCGGTTCTGAATCCTTATCCTACTTACACTCAAAGTACATCCTAATCATTATGGAAAATCTTATACATATTACTTAGGTCTAACCCTGCTTGAGATTTAAATTAATCCGCGACATCGATCCTACACTACACAGTGGTGAGAACATTGCCTCAGAGAAACATCTGTTGCTACTCACCTGTTGCTATTCAAGTGAAGAGAATTTATTGCGCTGCGAATAAATACCTCCGGCACTTTTTATGTAAGATATTTCGCCTGTGCTGTTCTTAGCGGGAGCGAGTGAATTATGACAAGCTGGTGGTGTGCGCCATTTTTGAGTCTATAAAGGCCCGTGCCAACTCTTCCAATTTTATCGAAGAGATTTTTTAGCGCCAGAATGCTATTAATTTCAACCTTGCTTTTTGTGTAGACACGATTTTGGTACATTTTCGCGTCGAGTCACTTTTCAAACGAGTTTGCCAGATAATGTGGAGGGGAGGGGGGCGTTAATAGAATGTTGAAAGTCGCACAAGGTTTGCAATTTTTGATAAATTATCGCTAAACTGGGTGCCAAAACGCAACAATTTATTATAAATATATTTTGAGTATAGTTAGATAACGCCTGGCGAATATTGTAAAATAGTTTGAGTAAGCTATTTAAATATAGATTTTAATTCCGAAGCAGTGTTTTATAGAAGAGAGAAGACAAATGCGGTACACATCATGGATTATGATACACTTTCCAAATGGTATTTATAAAGGTGAAGTATAGTCTGACTATGCCTGGCGAAAATGGATGAACAGTTTTCGTCGGCGATTTCAATGTAGCTTTCTATTCCGAAGAAGTGTTTTATGGAACAAGGAAGGAAAACACGATACATTCATGGGTTAGGATACCCATTCCAAACAGCATTTAAAATGTCTACGGGATATAGTTGGAATATACCTGGAGAAGATTGTAAAATAGTTTCATTAGGCGATTTTAAGCTAGATTTCGATTCCAAAGATGTGTTTTACGGTACAAGCAAGAGTTGATTCCTATTTTAACGCCCCCGCTCTCGCCAACCTAAAAAATCCCGCACTTTGGCGAGCTTTTCAGTCATGGGTCTCTAGGACATATACACAAGTTTCAACGCTTTCAAAAGAACTAGATGAAAACTAGAGTGTACTAATTAGTGATCAACGCACCCGTTAAGGAATTTGAAGACACTTCATTATTAAAACTACATTCATTGGCAACCCAAAATAAATAAAAATGTAACGGAATGCTTTACTTACAGGTTATTAAAAATCGCCATTTTAATTCTAAGTTACAATGACCACATCGATACAAAAAATCGTCGTGGTAGCTCCATATGCTTAATGATCGCCACCTTGGCGAGAGTCGGGGCGTTCAAGGAGGAATCAACCCAGAAAGAGAAACACGGCACACTCATGGATTATGATGGACATTCGAAACAATAATTAAAACGACTGAAAAAACACTCAAAATACTGGTGTTAAACGATAAAGTAATTAAAAAACTTTGTAAAAAAACACACATAAGAAGTAAAAGGAAAGAGGATACGCGTTTCGTTCAAAAATTGTTTTGAACTTCTTCAGTTTTTGAACGAAACGCGTATCCTCTTTCCTTTTACTTCTTATGTGTGTTTTTTACAAAGTTTTTTAATTACTTAATAATTAAAACGGTGAAGTATAGTTGTAATATACTTGGCAACAATTATAAAATAGTTTACGTAGGCAATTTTAAGATAGATTTTGATTCCAAAGATGGCTTTTATGAAACAAGGAAGAAAAATACGTCCCAGTCATTAATAATTATACACTCTCCAACTGAATGGAATAAGGAAGAAAAATAGGAACGACGTATAAACTATGATACACTTTTAATACAGATCACTTTGGTGCGTATTTAAAATCTGAAAGTGTTTCAGATTTTCTTCCCTTTTCAGTACTAACTTTCACGTTGCAATTAATGAGAACCGAAACCGAACCGTAAAGGGGGGTACACATGAATAACCTGAGCGCCACGCTAATCTTCAGTGTGAAAATGTGAAGACTTGTGTTGAGTTACTTGTAAAGGACTCTGTAGCTTGGCCAGAGGAACAATTAATGAGGCGTGCAGGTCCAAATTTTTTATTAAATAAAGCTGTTTAAAAATTGTGGTAAAAACATCTCCGGATAAAATTGGGGAAAAATGGTAATAGAGTATTATCAACCACTTTCTGTATATCAAGGCTGTAACCCAAATGAATGGATAGGTCGGGCTATGAATCTACTTCGCGGGCTAATTAGATGAAAGTATTAGGAGTCGGGGGTGGGAGGAATATGATTTTCAATTGCAGGTACTTTTCCTAGAATACTTATTTCCCTCATTAAATAATGTATTTTTAAAATATTTACCATTCATATGTTCAAAAATTATTTCATTGGGATTCAATGTAAAATAAGGAGTATTTTGAAAAAATAACCCCTAAGGAATATAAAGGAAGAGCTGTAATTTTGCCCTACTTAAAAAGTTTAAGATTTCGCCCTACATGCAGCCATATACAGTGAAACCTCTCCGAGCCAGCCCCCCCCCCACCCTGTATAGCGCTCTCTCTAAACAGCCAATTTTTCATGGCACGGATTTTTCGGCCCATAGTCTTAGTGTTAAAATAACCTCCATCAGCGGCCACCCAACCACCTCTAAACGGCCACCGAGTGGGATCGCCCATTTCATTTTTCGGAAAATTCTACTTAACTCCCTGCTTTAATTTTGAGCGGGAAAAAATCAAGGTCAGGTTCATGGTCGAATATATAAGACCCAGGAATAACTTGCGAAGTCTCTTGAAACAAAAATTCCATTAACGTCCATGTTCAGGCCAGTTTCATTTTATTAGTTTGTCAGTGATTTGAGTTGCAAATCGGAAAGAAAGTTAGCTGAATTATTTAACTGCGGAAGAACGCAAATCAACAGTCATTAAATAAAAGGATTTGATTTTGAAAAAATATTGTTTCAGAGAAAAAAACTTAAAACAGATACAAATAGTATCCTTTTTTCAAAAAATGTAAGAAAGCATTAAATAAAGTACTAATTTCTTTTTAGATAAGTTTTAAATTTCATTTTAAATAAGGAATATGCGTCAGACTTGTTTATATTAAGCATTATAGCAGTTATCTTATAATAGTAAATAAAACCTTTCAGAGCGGCCAAATATTCTCGGCACGGTGGGGTGGCCGCTCAGAGAGGTTTCACTGTATATCTTTCCCAAGAGAGTACTTTCTTGATAGTTAGTCCTATAAACACAAAAGAAATAATAATGAAAAATACATCCAAACTCTTTTATTCTGACCTTCATATTACACTGATAAAATATTGGAGTGGGGGGCTCAAATAACTCGATTGCGAGGGGGGGGTTAAAAAATGCTTCCCAGTAGTTTCCCAAGGAATCAGGAATTTTGTAATTACGCTTCAAAATGTCCATTTTTCCTTATATTAAAAAATTCCCTTTTTCACATTTTAGAAAATCTGTATAAAAATGCACGCTTCCAGTATACTAATTTCAAATTAAATAAGTTTAAATGGAGCACATGAAAAATGCATATAATTTAATCGACAAAAAAGAAAGAGGTATTTTTCGCTTTTTTTTTTTTGGTAAGATTACGGGGTCGATTACTACTCGAGGGATCTAGTCCGAGGGGAGTGCTTGCTCTCCGTGTGGAGTCTTTCTAAGGGGTACTAACCCGCATGTACGTGAAGTTTTAGAGAAAACCATGGGAAAATCCGAACGTCTAGTTTGGCGGATGCGACGTGGATTTGAACCAGGCACCTTTCGTCTCCCAGTTTAGAGCGCTATACGCTCGGCCGCTGGTGGGGAAATCAATTTTTTTACTTACTTCAAAAAAAGGAAGAGGCTGTAAGTTCAAGTGAACAAATGTGTGAAGATCTTTCAACAATTAAAAACAAAACAAACATAATTAAAGTACTGATTTGATAAGATTTAGCTTTACACATTATATTGAATTTTTAACAATGGTAAGTGTCTATGTGACCTTTCTCCATAAAAAAAAAATGATGTAAAATACTGATTGCTTCATTCAATGAACTTATTTTTTTATACAAAATGTGTATTTCTGTTAGCGCTGTATATCCTGATCCCATTGACATCTTACGATAGAATTTTGTTATGTGTATGTAGACATTACAAACTATTCTTGATATTTTTTCGAAATTTTTCAAAAAGCCGCTTTTTGAGAAATTTAAAATTTAAATTAAAATTTTCAACATTTTTTAAAAATTGAAAGCACCATTCAAGAGCTTTAAAATGAGACCACTCCCAGGTTTGTATCTTCACTGGTTGCCAGCCTACAGTCAACTAAAGCATGTAATGTCCAAAGCATGTAATTGTTTTATAAAAATTTAAATTTTTAAAATTTAATAACTTCAGAAATAATTGTGCTACACAGCTGAAATTGGGTATTTTCTCTTTCTTAAGTCTATGATATATTGCTGCATACCAAAAATCATGGAAATCTGAGACATCAAGTCTGAATCAGTGTGTTGAATTTCCAATGGAATGACCCATACGCTTTTTTCTCCGAATCGACACCTCTGTTCTACTCTATTATTTTAAGGGGCGAAGTACTATTATCATACGGATTTTTGTGCCGAAATAAATTTCCGAGGTCGTGGCCTCTTTTAGCGCAGTGCTACTAAAACCAACCTGTTTTTTTTTAAGCGTCGACATAACTTGTCTACAAAATTTGTCACTGCAAGGAATTTTCTGCTTTCAAATTTTTTTTCTCGTTTGTGTGGGTTTTTGTGTGTTGAGTAGGCCCTGTTTTTCCATTAGGCCCAATAGGCCAGCGCCTAGGGCTCTCAATTCAATTTTCTTTCACGCTTAAACCCAAAGAGCGAAAAAAACGATAAACTGCGGAGCGATCTGTTTCCTTGGAGACCGACCGGTTTTTCCGCGAAAGGGCTCTTTACGTAGTCCTTTTTCTGAGAATCCTCTCCTCGCTTCCTATCTTTTCCGAGAATTTCCCCTCCCCGCTCATTGTTATATTCCGCTCCGCTCTTGTGATCGAAAAAAAACTCCTAAACTCCTCACTTTGGAAAACTGGCTCACTTATCGCTCTGAATGATAGAATTTCGCTCGTTTGCTTTAAGCGTGTTAATTTTATCTTTTTGATAGCAGATTCTTTTAGCACCATTTTGAACAAGTTGCCAATGCTTAGGTATTTTACGTGCAACTTGAATTTGTTTGTTAAATTCCTCTTGAAAGATAATAGGTGAAGGTGATTTTGAAGTAGAAAACCTGAGACTTACCACAGCACAGCTCAGTCAGACAGTAATTTACCTCTGGAAATTTCACGTTACTTACATCAGTGTTGGGAGGGGGGGGGGGTGCGCCAACGCGCGTTGTGCTTACAGTCAAGAATTTTCTAAATCGGGCCCTGGGAGTGTGTGCTAACTCCTAAAAGGTACATTCGATTTAGCTCCAATTTGGCATTTTTATGAAAGACTACTGTCGTACAACGATTATTAATTTTGGTGTATATATGATTTATAGCTTTTTACGGGGTTACAAAGATATTTCCCATACATTACAACCTGTTAAAGGACATACTTAAAAGTGCTGAAATAACGCTGGGGTGCGAAAAATGTCTCAGCGAAAATGTCTCAAAAGCAATTGGTTGTAGAATGTTAAAACTTGATATTTTGGATTGCTGTAACATCTCGATTATGGTTGCAATCTACTGGAGAGTTTATTTACAGGACCGCCGAAAAGAATTTCAGTACATCAATATCTATGGACATCTTGAATATTTTACGTCTGTAGTCAGTCTGTTTTGTTATTGCCCAAAATCTCGCCACTTGTCATCGAACTTGGCGAATTTTGACGAAATATCGTCAAATTTGGCTCCACAAATAATTTCGTATTTCGCATAATTACAGAACTTTCAACCGTAGAATGTTGAAATTTTTTATTTAGAACTATTATACATATAACTGTGCATGCCGTTTTTCGTTGCAATTGACTGGGTAATTTATTTGCAGGGTCATCCAAATTATTTTAAATACATTAAGGTGTATGGATACATTCAATTCATTGGAAGTCTTACTACTTTGGTTATCCCAAAAATCTAGCAAACTATCTCAAGCTTGTCGGCTTTTGGCGAAATATCGCCAAATTATGTGCCAAAAACAAATCTTTCAAACTGAATCCAACTTGCCGATGGTAGTTGAATTTGCACTCAGTTATTCTAAACTTACATCTAATAAAATGCTATGAAAGTGTTTTTCTATGTGTATTTTCTTTATTCTGTTGCAAAATATTAAAAAAATATAAATTCGGCTAATTAGTAAGTGCAGCTAAATATTTAGACCGGCTCTGGTACTTTTTACACGATAACTGTCCTTGAAATCTACTTAAATTTTCCTTCATTTTAAAATGAATATTAATATGAATACCATTTTAAAATTTCAACGGCAACCACTTAATCAGATGCAAACATAAATCTGTCAACATACTTGCTGTCTCAAAGCTACAGAGCATTCCAATTAGGTTTCATTTTGTGTACCGATTGAAATCAAGGTTAGATTTGTGGCACATTGTGTTTGCGCTGAAAACTATTTTTTAGTGAAACATATGTGATTTATTTTTTTCTCTTTCTCTCAATGGAACATAATAAACGCCGTTATTTGTAAATAATATTAATAACCATTTTATGTGCATAGCAGCCAACTTTTATGGAATATAACTAACCACTTTTTCTAAAAAGTAGTTTCTGACTTATAATATGACAAAACTTCAAGACTAAACAACTTTTAAAGTTTTAATTAAAACAAAATTTTAAATGAGATTTACTGTTTGCAAAAAGTGGTCAGTTATATTCCGTAAAAGTTGTCAGCTACGTCACGTTAAAAAAAAAAAAAAAAAAAAAAAAACATGAACCTCGTAAAAGCAATTTGCACGAACTTAACTTGGGCATCCTTTTAAAAAATTCAACCACAAAAAGAAAATATTATAAATTGTTTGTTACTCGTTTTCCTTTAATAATACCTTCAGTTAGTCACCAGGCTGTAGCAATATTGCAATTCTGCACACTCATTTGTTGGTACGTCTGGGATGTCGTCCCAGTCAGTGACCTTCGCAAAGTTGCGAAGGTCACGCCCAGTCGCCGGAGAGTTGTTTTCCGAATTACTGCGATTCTAGATTAATCCTTTAATGCTCTGAACCATTTTCGCCACATGTATATACAACTTCATGTAGTTCCCAAAAGCCGAAAAGTACACCCATTGCCATCTCTCGAGTTACCTACACTATTACCAACATGCTTGTCGATCAAATCGCCCATCGCCTGCTACATTGCAAAAGTCCTCTTTCTTATACAGCCGGCTGTGCAGCGCTAAAAAAGACTACTCTGTAGCACGCGTGATTCGATCGGCCACCATCAAGTTAACTTTTTTGGATTTGGGACCATCTAACTATATTTTTTTGCGATTAGCAGTTAAAAGCGTTGGAAAGAGGTGTGGTTTCCCAGCGCGAGCACCGCGCATTAATCGGTAATAAACGACAACTGTGTAGCTGCTATGCTGTTTATTAGAAAATGCTTTACTATATTCGGATAATTTACATGGTTTTTTTTTTGTAAGAATCATGTTTTTTACGCGTTTTTTGAACTTCACCCATTTGCAGCGGCAAAAAATATTGACTGATTAGTTTAAAAAAATTTGCAGATTTATTTTTTATTACCAATCCCAACTTTCCCGCACTATTAGGTTCGATTATATGAATTTCGAGTTTTTCGCTCCATCCTACTATACATACACCAGTTACACCTCTCTTTAGAGGGGAAAAAGTATGCTTCGCATACATTCGGCTATAAGGGCAGTGGTTAATCAGGGGCGTAGCCGGGGGGGGGGGTATCGGGATATATCCTCCCCGAAATTTTTGGATTAGTGATGAAATTCCGTATATTTATACACATATAAGTTCATATCCCCCCCCCCCGAAAAATTTTCCAGGCGCAAATCCCCCCCCCCGAAACATTTTCCTGTCTACGCGCCTGTGGTTAATTATTTAATATTTTGGAGACTTGTTTGTTTTTTCCCACTGCCCTTCATTTTAACTAAGATGTTACCCCAGAGATTCTCTTTCTGAACCCATTACTCTGGCAAACGCAGATCTTCGAATTACTCGCTGCGACCCAGCGTTGGGCCTGCACAATATCTTTCTCAGAGATAGACATTCAAAGGCAAGATAGCAGGCAGCGATGTACACAGAAAAGCCTTCGTTATGTCCTTGCAATGAAGAAAGTGAATCGGTTAAACATTCATTAACCGATTAACGCGGAGAGTGCATTTTTGAGGATGCTCAAATTTTACCATTTTTGTTTCTGGCAGCAAAAAGGCCAGAGATCAATTCTTTCCCTTCCACCATTAAGAAAATGCGGCAGGGATGATTCTTCTTTAAAGTCCACGAAGCATTCGAAAAATTTAACAGCAGGTTGAATAAATATCAATAAAACGATCAATAAAACGCAAAGAAAAATAACATTTCAACGTTAATCCTTTGTTAACGCCCCGTGTCCTTGATGGAAGGACACAAAATTTTTTGATGAAAAAAAAAATAAATTCGATTTTAATAAATACTTAAGGCTTGTGTGGTTATACGATATCCTTTACTTTTTACCACATAATTTCCAGTAGAAGTTTTTGATTATCTGTGAAATTGATATTAGAGTCACCCACTGGCATTTGCCGAAAGCTGGAGAATGCGATGGAGATGCATCAGTATAGAAGAATAACTAAATGGACTGTCCAACCTTTAAAAAATTGCATCAACATGGAGGTCGATGAATCGCTATGTTTTTGGTAGTTAAATCGAGCGGTAGCAACAGGTTGCACTTTTCCAATATTGGACAATATATCCAGTTGTTCTACATCGATGTAAAAGTGTTTGCGCTTCTAAGGGACTAATAATTTAAAAGCTGTAATTTTCCTTTGAAATTAAATTGAAATCATAGGTGCTAACCTTAAGAGAATATAATCTACCAATTTTTATTAACAGTAATTTTTTTTTACTTGATTTTTCTGAAGAAGCCCCAATTTATCCAAATAATTAATTTCTTTTGCTGTACACTAGGTAAAAAATTACTGCTTAGAAAATGTGGTAAAAAATATTCCGTAATTTCGTCAGCTGTGATTGAAATTAACACACTTCAAAACAACGCCTACGAAAGCGCATATTATCACACTAATTATGGTCTTACTCCCTTTCGTTAGAGACCTCGCTTAGGTCCTGATTATCGCATGGTCACTTGGGGCACGTGCCCTGGGCGCACATACAAAAATAGCTCAAAAACATGATTTTAAAGTTACATATAGGAGCATAAAAATTGAGATAGCTTTATAAAGTGAAAAAAAATTTGAAAAGTGGCGTGGGCACAGAAATATTGTTGTCCAGCCCTGCCTTGCCCATCACTTAGCCAAAGCCCTATCAACTTTAGTTGTTAGTACATTAATGGAACCCTGTCGAACACAGAGTAATAATCTGTCGCTTCAATTTTTTAGCGTGAAAAAGATTGTAATAATACTAGCAAAAGTCCGAACTTTACACTTTTAAGAAAAGTTTTGCCCACAATTTTTTCGACCTCCAGAAAGTATTTAAATTTATCGCAAATTAAAACTATCAATAAGAAAATAGTAGTAAAAAATCTTCCAAAGAAAGCATAACTGTTGTCAGTTATGTATTAATAATAATAATACGTTTTTATGAAGATGAGTTTAGTTACTTCCTACGCTTTTGTTTGCAGTGCCATTCCAGCACGTTCTCTAAAGTCCGCTTGTCTGGAAATAACAACCTGTTAAAGAAAATCCTCGAACTTTCAAGTCGAAAATTTTTGTTTATTTATGAACCTAGAGGAACGGAAAGCAAAATCAGACGCTAGTAGACTCGTCGCAGACATAACGAAATTCCAATTAATAAAAAGAGTAATATTTAATTGCAGGTGTTATATATATAAACAAGAGTCGAGAAGGAGGTCATTTCTGTCGCGCGTACGGGACTTCTGTTTTTAGTGGTTTAGAGAAAAGCAGACGTTTTTTTATCAAATAAGATACTTGTCTTTGAATGTGGCAGTGAAAATGCGTGTGACTGTTGGTTATGATACCATTTCAGCGTTGATACTACTGGTAGTTTTTGCACGCTTGTTTGTCTGGCTATATAAAAAATACTTTGCCATTTATATACAGTTTCCATGCGTGCCTCTGCTGTATTTAGTTCTGAAAGATATACTCACGGGAAAAGCTAAAAAAGATATTCCACTCACTTCTGGTAAGTATTTAACCATTACCAGCTCAGATTAGATTTTACCAGGAATTTTTTTTTAATGCCGACATGACTCAAAATGATTTTCTAATAATATTTTAAGAGTAAACCTTTACTATAAATCTTTGATGTTGTCCCTCGCAATATAGGTCTTTGAAAATATTGTGCACAAATTCATTCTAAATATTTAGTGCGTTTCATCTTTATTATTATTATTACTACATTTTAGAGATTGTGCGTAACAACTATTGTGTAGTGTAATTGAATGTGCAATAATAGCATGATATCTATGTCTAATATGTATAGGTTTTGTGCATAGAGATTTTATTAAAGAAACCTATTTAGTACGTAAACATCTTTTCTTTACACTACTTGATATATAACTAAGGAATCCTTATTTGTATCAGGGTCTGGAACGGATTAACCGCAATAAACTAGAGTCGATTATGTGCAGCAAAAAATCGAATTTCTAAAAAATTCAAAATGGAAACTAAAATATTTATTGTATTACGTAATTATTGAAATTTAACTGCAGTCATTGCAAAATTTAATATTAACTTTAAAAATACGTATAGACATACCAGAAAATTTATAAAAGTTTATTTTGTATCTTTATTATCATTTAGTATTTACGTGCACTCTTATGCCATTTTCTTTTATCACTAAATTTGTTATGGAATAAAGTGGTTGTTTATGTGGTATAGTGTAGGAATTATTTTTTGTAGTAGGTAAATCTCTATAGAAACGTAATCGAGTGAAAAGGAGATTAATCTCGTGTTGTGTATTTCGTATTGTGTAATCACACAATACGAAATATTTCGGTATTCAGTAATTGACGGAACACACCATTCAAATCATCTTCTAATTTACGGGACAAGTTTCTGCGTGATGTAGAACGTACGTATGTATGCATAGGTTCCAACTACGCTTTAACCAGTGTTTTTAATCATTTAATTTACTTGACGAAATTCTGCCTGATATACACCGTTGTTTTACACAGCTGTCTAGGGATGGACGCGAGACGAAAATTTGGTGTCTCGCGTCTCGCAAAACAGCCGAAAAGCTTTGTCTCGTCTCGCAAAAATCCCTATATCCTAATGTTAAAAATGCTTGTCTCGTCTCGCAAAAAGTCGTCTCGCGTCCATCCCTACAGCTGTCAAATACGCTTTAATCCGGGCTTACCATTAACACCGCCGTGTGGTTTAAAAATCCAAAATGTAAAATAGAACTGCTTAAAAATTGTGGTCTGTGATCTTCCAAAAGAAAAGGCTTAAAGTTGATAGTTGGATCATTTTCAAAATTCCGGGCCATTTGCTGTCTGCGAGTAAAAATTTTTTTTTTTTTTTCAGAAGGTATAAGAAAATTTAAAGAATTTTTCTTTTTATCAGGCAGTTTCCAGGACTGAAACAATAGATTAAAACACATATTATTTAATATTTTTTTTACAGAAAAGATTAGAGAAGATACTGAAATGCAGCTGTCCGAATCATAGGACATGAAACGATTTTTTACAGAATTACTGCCCTAAACTAAAATTTCCGGCCTGACATGCTTTAACATTTTGAAATAGAGTTTAAATTACATTATGAAAAGGTTTTTTTTTAAGGTTTTAAGAAAAATACAAGACTTTTGATAGTTACATTTTTAACTATTTAAACAACAAAATTGAAATTTGAGAATAGCACACCTGTTTACTATTATAGCATGGTCGAGAAAGAAATATAAGGAGACTTCTTGAGTTTTAGGCATTTGACTGAAACAGCATAAACCTATTTGCGATGAGTATTTTTATTGCATGTCGTGTCTTTTACCTTAATTAGTTGTATAAAATATATTTATTTATTTGTTAATTCAATTAATTAATTTAGATCGTTACTTTTTTAGTCCAAAATAATTTCTCTTTTCACATTCTTGTGGAATTATTTAGACATGAATTTTTGTTCTTTGAAATATCATGTCTGTTACTATAATAAGTAACAGACATAACAAATAAAAACATAAAAAATGAAAAATATTTTTAAATCGGAAAGACTATATTACATGGGCAGAAGGACTCTATACTAAGTGATGTAATATATCACATTGGATTATTTTTTGCTAAACATAAGTGTACAAATTTCAAATAAAATGTCCGGTAACAGACATGACAAATTTCATCAAGACTGACCTTGGAAAAAGTTTTAAAATTTAAATAAAAGAAAAAATAACACTCATGAATACTACAAATAACACGCATGAATAACACTCAAGTAATATTCAGAAACAAGGCATGTTTAATATTAGGGGGGAAAACTACTTATTTTTTTAAATCTTATTTTTGTTTCTTAAAATTCGAAATGGCACTCAATTTTGAAAATGAACCAGTTATATACGACCCATTTTGAGAGATTTTCTTCTTGTCTTCCGCACGTAGATGTGTATCTCGCATAAGTAAAAATGATGAGCCTGAAGATCTACGTATCGTCAATACAATAAAAGTTTTTGGAGAATCATTTTTTGATACCAAAGCAACAATTTGAATAAAAAATGTGACAGTTGAACAAATTTGAGGCGGACTAGTTTGTTGCAACTACAAGTAATGGAATCAACTATATCTTGTGCAATATTTTGGTAAAAAACATTAATTTTAAATGCAATATTTCGAAGTATGAGGAAATTAGTTACAGCCTTATAATTTTTAGCTTTGAGGGGATATTAACAAGTAAACTTGTTTGTTTGCAGACAAAATAATGTCATGCAATGAAAAAAAATGTAATAATAATAATCTCTGGTTTTGAGGAACGAAATCTCCAGAAGCAATTAGGCGGCGATTCATTCGTGAATTTACAAAAACCAACCGAATAAGCAATGAAAAAAGAAACGATAAAAATGTTTTTGCTGTTTAAACATTAAAACTGACCGACAAACACGAAAAGTTTTGCCTTTCGGAGTTAAATCGACAATAGACTTGATTCTCTACTACCAACTAATAGTGCTGGTGCAAATGCATATTAATATAGCGTTATTTTCAAACGCTAAATAAAAATCAGAAAGTCTTTTCTGCATATCTCATATTCTGGATTCTTTAAAAATACTTTTTCCCGAACAATATTTAAAGTAAACCTGTATATTATCATTCAATCAATAATCTTTCTTTTTGGGTAGCTTTTTTAAAAAATTTAAACAACAAAATGAATAGTTCCACAGGCGCATATTGCAAATTTCTGATAGCAATGAAGAGATAATTATAACATTCTAATTCTGTGCATCCAACTCGATAAAGCATCATAAAGGCGTTAAATGCCTTCAACAGGTATCGGGAAGGCGGGAGGGAGGAGGGAATATGCGAAACTCCGAGAGCGGGTGAACATGATCAGAATCGAACAACTCGAATTCATCGGGAAAGTTACCCTCAGGCTAAATTTTCCTTACGCTAATGAGTTTTATCTTCGCATACTTGTGACACAATTATCATTCTATTTTCTGAGAAAATATATGACTGTTTACGTGTTTTTTCCTGCCTCTCTCTCTTTTAACACACGTCGAGAAAGAAAACTGAAATTGTTGAAGATTTCGTTCTGTTGATCTGTCTATGCTTCCTTTATGAGCACCGGATGCCTACGAAATAAAAAAAAAGTGTGTGCGTGTAATCTTTACGCGCGATTGAAGTAAAACTTCTTTGACGTTTACGACACATATCACTGAAATGATGAAACTTAAAATAAATATCATATTATAATTTAATTATATTTATTATTCATGTACTTTACAAAGATTATATAAATGCTATATTCATATTATTGATTGGATATAGGTACTTGAATGTCATCATAATTTTTTATGTATGAAATTATAGGTTTGTGGTGTCTATAATGTGAAACATAAATTTTACTCTCTAAATTTGCTAATTTTCTTGAAAATACAGCATCTATCGTTGTACCGAAACGCGTTGTTGATTCAAGTCTAGAAGTGTTCATAGTTAGAACAAATTTTTCCTTTAAGAAATCAACTAACGGCTGAGATTCTTGAGAACGAAAATTAACATTAAAATCTCCAGTAAGAATCATCAGTAATTCATGATAATTACTCAGAATCCAGGAAGTGTCCATGTTGTAGTATTATTCTTTAACTGTTTTCTTATACTATTGTTCCGCCAGGAGGTTATGTTTGAATGGGGGATGTGCATAGTCTAGTATTATACTTTAACAGTGTTCTTTAACTGATGTTTTCCTCTGTTTGTTGGGTTCAAATGCGGGTAGTGTAAATTTTTTTGTGTTTTTCTATCACAGTGTTCTTAAGCGTTGATTTCATCTGCTGGTAGGTTTCGAATTATTATTCTGTATCCGTATTTTTAAACTGCAGGTTCTGTCTATTGTTTGGGATTGATTGCAGCCTGGGTTCGTTTCTTTGTGCTTTTCGAAAACCATGCCTATTATTCATCTAAAAATAAAGATTATCGAGAACCTCCTGTGAGGTTGGAATTACATGTAAAATATTATGCTGGAAGTACCTTATAAACGCTTATTGATATATAAAATAAAGATTTGATGTCTCAAAGATACGGCTCTTGATTGTTTTTCTCGCTGTTTCTTTCCCTAACAGGTGTCGCGTATTTTTACAGGATGAAGTCTGCGAAAGCAGCGGTGCGGTTGAAAAGGTAGGTTTTCTGCGGTTCTTCTTTTTCAGGGTCAGCGTGAAGTATATGACATATACTGAGCGTTACTTCCGTCAGAAAAAAAAAAAATAATAATAATCTGAGTTACTCCTTAGCCGCGCGTAAATAGGCTTAACCTTTTTAATTTAAATTATAAGAATTGACCATTTTGAAAGTTCTGGTGGCTAATCTGAAAAAAAAGAAAGAAAGAAAGAAAGAAAGCAGCAGCACAGAAGTTCACAGCTTCTAAGAGTGTTCCGGGTCCAATTTTAATTCTCTGAGCGGTAAAAGTACTCGCTGTATCCGTTTGTGATCATTTTTACCTGCGAAATCTTTTAGTTTAAACACGCACACACACACACACACACACATATATATATATATATATCACACTAATAAGTAAAACACAATATATACTGCAAATATGACATACCTCGCATTAAAAAATATAACAGCAAGCAAGAATTATAAAACAGGAGTGGAAAAAAAGAGAAGCTGAGCCAAATATAGTACAATAAACAATGTGATAATAGAATGGAACGGAAATTATTACCACTGGGTCCATCGTCAGGAGCCACATATAGTAGTAGGGTTTCGGTGGTGCCGCATATCAAAAATGATATTCGCTCTACACGTTTTAGGCTCTACCCTAGTACAAATAGGGTAAAAAGGATATCAAAATTAGTGCTGTAAAAGTAAAGATAAATGAGTATCCGTATGTATTAGTTACTTAGATGTTCGCTATTCGTTACTAAGTATTCGTTACTCGTTACTTTCGTTACTACTAATAGAATCGGTAATAGGGTGTTATATAGTGCTCCATAACAACACATCCGGGAGAGTGTTGTTATGGGTATATGCCGCCCACCCATAAACCCATAACCAAAAAGAATTTTTTTTAGCGAAGTTGTACAAAGTTGTATTTAGAGCTTATTTTCTCTGATTTACAGATTGTTTTTATACACATTTATGGTTTTATACAATGCTAAATTATCCGAATTACTGAGTGCACATAGAAATCTTCCAAAGACGTATTCTTTTTTTTTTTCTCAACCCCCCCTTTTTTTAATTCTGAACGCTAGTTTAACCTGTTCATTCTTATCATAAAAAGTGTAAAGGAAAGCTTGTGACTCGTGTTTTTTCTGGGAGCGGGTTCTCGAATACTGAGATCCAGGGATTGGGCCTCATATATAAAATTCACAGGGCAGGGGATCTCAGTATGATATCAACTACTTTGCGTCTCTAAAAGCATAATATTTTTATTATTTGTGAGTTCTTATTTCATATCAAAAACTTCTTTTGCTGGACCATTTTTCGAAGTAAATTAAAAATTACCATATTTGAAATTAAAATTGTTTTATTCAATGAGAATTACCTATTTTTAAGATATTTCCAGTTCTATTTCTGCACTTTTGGGATGAAAGGGGTTAGCCCCTTCTGTGGGTGCATATTTTAAGCATTCTTTAGACATATGCATATTTTAAGCATTCTTGAGAGCATTCTTTAAACAAAAATTATCACTCCTTTCATACAGAAAGAATGGTTGCACCGGGCTATGCGTATTCCATGAGTTCATGGAATAAAATGTACCATAAAATAGGGCAGATGGCCCCCTAAACGCCGACATTTTAGAAACATACTGAACTTCATTGAATTATTTTAATACCAGTGGCTTACGCAGGAGTGGGCATAGAAATCCCGGGTCGCTCACAATTTTTTATATATTTTTTAAACAATTACTTAAAAAATGTGTTTAGGTTTCCATGCTAAATATTTTTTTTAGTTCCAAATAATATTTTAAATAATAAAAATGCGTGAATTCGTTTACTTTATAAAAATATATTTTTTAAAAGGTGTATTTAAATAATTTGTTATTTATTACTCATATTTCGATTCTAGCTATAAAAAAAAGAAAAAGTTAAGTTCGCAATCCTGCTTCGGAACCACCCTGAAAGAAAGAATTCTGATTGCACCACTATTTAGTACCAAAATGTTAGAAAGCCCAAAATTAGCACCCCTTACTAACATGCTTCTCTTATATGTATTGCTCCTCTACAATTATAAGAACACCTCCTTCCCCCCCCCCAACAAAAAAAAGTTCAACTGCGCATAAGAACATGCTATACACCGGATCCTATCCTCCCATTGTACGACCCATATCAATAGAGCAGCAGATAGTATATCCATCTCCATAACTGTAACGATACATACGGATTCTTCCAAACCTCATCAAAACGATACCATCCGGCTCGGCACAAACGAATTGCAACCAGAACATACTACTACTCAAATACCGAAACTGATTTTTCCCTTCAAACAGCCAGAATCCATAATACTTCCGGTACCTAGTAACGGAATGGAACATACTATTACTCAAATACCGAAATTCATTTTCTCCCACCCGCAGTCTTGTATTCGAAGTTCGAACCTGGTCGATCCGAAATGCACACT
Organism: Cheiracanthium punctorium; assembly: GCA_038373885.1. NCBI lineage: Eukaryota > Metazoa > Arthropoda > Arachnida > Araneae > Cheiracanthiidae > Cheiracanthium > Cheiracanthium punctorium. The sequence goes on from JAWZYV010017230.1 coordinate 677,775, forward strand.
CGAAAGTCATTTTCCCCCTTGAAACCGCGATCCGATATCCAGTAACTGCCAGTAACAAATAACAGAAGATATTAGCACTCGATTACTTGAACCTGTTTCCCCCCCTAGTTCGCCTCTCCTGGCAGTCTGTAATCGAAGTTCGAAGCTGCTCGATCCGAAACCTTCGGATCGAGTAACTATATCAACCAAAAAGTAACAATTCGTTACTTCGAGTCTGAGTGATTATCCGTATCTTAGTACCGAATACATGCGGTTTGCTTCAGCCCTAATCAAAATAATAGAAAAGGCAGTGAAAAATCGATACACCAATCTGGAGTGGTGGAAAGACATGGAAGGTGCCTACAATAGAGATGGCCAATGATTCGATGAGTCGAATCAGTGATTCGAATCTTGGTACTGAGTGGCTCAGTTTTTACACTCACTCTCTACTGATTCGAATCTCAAGCCCTCAAGGGAAATACATTCCAACTGCGAAGGGAAGAAAAACTTATTTTCCCTTTGCCGTTCCCAGAGATTTTCCCTTACTCTTTCAACTCTTTTCGACTCTTTACGACTCTGAGTCGATAGATGATTTGAAACAGTAAATGAGTGGGTGTGGGTGAGTTGGTCACTGAGTTGGTGCAGCAACGAATCTTTACTGATTCAGTGTTTCGCTCTATTTCGGTGATTGTATACTATCGTTGAGATTCGTTAGTTTTTCGAATCTTCTATCGACTCAGAGTCGAAATGAGTCGAAAAGAGTTGAAAGGATGTTTCGCATTTAATTGAAGTTTTTTTTTCGAATCTTTGGTGTTTCATTTCTTGGTTGGTGGTCGGATTTAAAGTTTTATCTGTCTGTGGGTGTGGAGTGGATCGAACATCGTTTGCTTTTGGCGGGGGGCATAGGCGTTACTTCCTAAGGGCAAGAGGGGTCAATCTCCCCCCCCCCGAAAAAAAAATTAAGAAAATCCCTCCTTCCAACTTGTCTGGCTGATTTAATATTTGTTTAAAATTTAATGAAACATCCCTTTTCTACTTTTAACTTCAATATATGTCCCCCTGCCCCCACCCTCAAAAAAAAAAAAAAAAAAAAAAAAAAAAAAAAAAAAAAACGTAACGTTAAGTTTACATGGTGGCGGATTTTCATGTGAAGGGAAATAGAATGAAATCGGTTGGTGGTCGGAACAAGCACAAAGTTAGGATTGTGCTTGTCACTTTTAATGAAGGATACAGGGGCGGTATTAAGCGCTCTCACAAAAGGACTTTGTAGTAAGCAAAATAACATTTCGCTTTATTGCAGCAGATTTCTTTTTTTTTTTTTTTTTTAACCTTGTTTTTCGTTTACGGGGAATGATTTTATTTTCTTTCGTAATTCAGAGAAATACAAAATAGGGTCTAAAGCAGTGGCGTAGTTAGTGTTATTGACAGTGGCGTAGCCAGGATTTTATTTCGGCGTGGGCTGGGTATCAAATTTAAAGATAAAGTTCAATTGTAAGCTAAGTAAAGGGTCCCATTTTTTTGGGGGGGGGCAGCAGCCCCTCAGTAGGACTGGGCCAAAAATCGACATATCGGTTTTATTTCAACATCAAATATCCGATATTCCCATTTTCATTTCAGTGAAATCTCGAATTCGATAAAGGGCAAAAATACAGGCCGGCCAGGGGCGTAGCCAGAAATTTTTCATGGGGGGGGGGTTACGACTACTGCAACTCATATATATGTATACGTGTGTATGATAATGTAGTGAAGAATATACATTTTGTATGGCAAAAAAATTCCTCATGGGGGGTTATGACCCCCCTAACCCCCCTTGTCTACGCCTCTGAGGCCGGCGATAAGAAAATCCTGAGATCAATACCAGCTTGTGATGCTTTTGCTACTGCTTTCTCTCCGTTGATGACGATGCCGGATCGCGGAAAAAACAGCTCCATGATTTTATTAGTCTAATTACCATAATTAATTAACGTATATCTCGGAACCTATCCACCGGAGCGCGTTTTTATTGATTCTCAAACCCCCCCCCTAGACTCAACAACCCACCGATACTTAAAATTTCGAATGCTTTGACACCAAACTAAACCTTTTAATCTTACAGGCCCAGGGGGTCATACGAAGCTCCCCTATATTTTCAATTTGGGCATTTTAAACACTAGCCTCCTCCGGCAGCAACTCCAAAGTCTGGAAACCATCCCAGAGCCAATTACTACATGTTTGCAGTCCTTTTAAGCCTCAATCATGGTTAATTAGTCTAATTACCATAATTAATTAACGTATATCTCGGAAACTATCCATCGGAGCGTGTTTCTATTGATTCTCGACCCCCCCCCCCAGGCCCTATCGATACATAAAATTTCGAATACTTTGACACCAAACTTAACCTTTTAATCTTACAGGCCCGGGGGGTCATACGAAGCTCCTCTGTATTTTCATTTCGGGCAGTTTAAACACTAGTTTTACTGGAGCAAGGAGAGAGAGATGCTAACTGCCCAAGAACTCAGCGGAGAAGAAACCCGATGAATGGGTGAAGGGTGTTTAAATAGTACGGCTTTCGGCGCAGAGAGAGGGAAAATTTCTTTAGTTGTTTTATTGATTCAAGATTCGAATCCTGATTCGAATCATCGAAGTAGTGAGCGAGTCGAGATTCGAATCAGTAAAATGAGTGGAACCGCCCAACTCTAGCCTACAACATGTTGCTAAAGTTAAAAATTGTAGTACGTAAAAACTGGTGTTGCCACAAAATAAGAGTGTAACAGTGGAAAGAAGAATATAAAGGTGTTGCCAAATACTAGTAATATTATTATACTTAAGGGTAATATTATTATACTTTATTAGTATCCAGGTATATTAATTAAATTAAAGATATATAGAATAATAATGAATTTAAAATTATTAAATAAAATAGATAGTATAGCCAATCAAATATTGCATATTGTTTTTAAAACTATAATGATTATTAATAATAAAAAAGTATGAATAATAAGTTAGTTTATATCAGAAGATTAATCTAATAATGAAAGAAAAATGTTTTTATATTATAAAATATAAATAGGACAGAATAATCACAATATAGGAACCCATCCTTTTTTTTTTTTGTTTGTTTTTTTGTCCCCAGATATATATATATATATATATATATATATATACAGTGAAACCCCGATTTAACCTCATTCAAGGGACCGGAAAGAAGTAACGTTATATGCGGGAAAACGCTAAATCGGGGTTGTATAAAAAAAAATTAATGACATTGAAATAAAGTCTAATTTAAATTACATACCTTTTATTTCTTTGTATACAATGCTTCACAATTTAATTTTCAAAATTATATCTTAAAGCAATCGGTTATTTTACTTTGAGTTTTGTTCTTATTAATTGCAATACAAATGCAATTTTCTATACAAATGAGTTTCTGTAGATTTTTTTCTTGACCCTCACTACTTAAAAGGAATGCTTTCACTATTTTTACAGCTTGGATAGCTTCACTCGCCGAGGGAATTATACTTCCCTCTTCATTATCATTTTGTTCTTCCTCAGTGCTATCCGATTCTGAGTCAATCAAATCATTGATTGACGGAATCTCTGAAGTCACAACGTTTGCATCATCGGATAGGTATTCATGAAAATCATACGACGAAGGAAAGAACTCTTCTCTCTCATCCCAATCATCAACAGATGCTTAAAAGATGCTATGGAAAAGCCGTTTATTATCCCTTCCATGAACTGTATTCATGGGTGATCAGTTTAACTCTTACCTCCCAAAGATAATCTCATAGCTGTTGGTTCACATCGAAACGGCAGAAAATGGCCTGCCCACCCTTTCCCCATGTAACCTCCCTTTTTGCGTCGCGTGAAAGTCTTCCTGTTGTGAAAATCCGAAGATGGTCTATTGTATCTACTCCAGAATACAGGAAGGTAGCAATGACAAAATTTTAAAGTAACAGGTGACAAAATTTTAAAGTTCCGGTAGAGCGACTTAAACCCAATTCATCAAAAATCGTCCGCCTCATTCTTCAAGCTTGTTAATCCAGACACACCCGAAACACCTGTAAGGGGGGGGGGGGGATTCCTAGAAGGCTAGACTCCTTTTTTATGGGAATGAAGGCGCTCGGACAGTTGGAGGAGATAGAGTAATTTTCCCTCTTTTTATCCAAATAAAGGAAAAGGAATGCGCATTGCCGCCATTCTTAAGAACTATTTCCTTCCCGTAACAATTACTGTGACTTGTTTTAGAGAAAACGCATCACATTTTTCTCGCCGAAAAAACGTTAAATGCGGGAAATCTAACGTTATTGACGGTATTTTTTAACATTACAAGACCAATAGAAAATAACGTTATAAGCGGGAAAACGGTAAATACGGGTAACGTTAAACCGGGGTTTCACTGTATATATATATATATATATATATATATATATATATATATATATATAAGCATGCATATACACATCAAGAGTGTTTTTATACATATTACTCTTTTTTTATCTTTTATTTATTTATTTGAGAAAAAAATTCCTCCGCCCCACCCATCCATCGAATTACAACCTTATAACCAAAATCCCACCCAACCTCCAGTAAATTAACAAAGACAATAGACACATTATATACAGGATGATTCTAATTTAGTTTTACAAACTTTTAGGAGGGGTAGGATCCAACTAGACGGTTCAGAATCACATAACAATGCGAGTCGGAAACGTCGTCTACATGTATCTGTTAATAATCACAGGAAGAAGTATTGAAGTGTGCGCCTAATTCCTTAACCAAGTTTCATAAACAATGGGCTTTTCCTCCGACAATTTCATCAATGTAATGAAAGAAAAAATTCTGAATTAATAATTTTTATCAAGTGCAATCGGTGTAAGATGGATTAGTTTTTGAAAAGCCATGTTCGGAAAGTTTACTATTACTTGAAAACTTTTTCCAAGGTGGTTATTAACAGTTACACAAGGACGACGTTTCCGACTCCGCATTACTATGCGATTCTAAACCGTCTTGGTGTATCCTACCACCCCTAAAAGTTTGTAACACTAATTTCGATTCACCCTGTATATCTCAGTATTCTCTCATTAAATATCAATTCTTAGAACATTTAAATGTCTTCTTCATTACTAATAAGCACAGTTTGAAATTTATAATCTAAAAGCAAAAAATTGTATATATATATATATATATATATATATATATATATATATATATATATATACCAAGTGTTTTTATTAAGTCATGAAAAGAACCAAAAACAACCTTCAGTTCTCAAAGTACTGAAAGTCTGTTTACTTTACAAGAATAAGTGTTTTGTGTGAATGGCTTTCCAGCCTTTTGGCTAAGATCAAAGTGAACTGTAAAGTGATCAGGAAGTGTTTTGTAGAAGTTCAACAGATTTTGACTAATGAAAGTAAAATTATTTCAGGCTAATTTTACAGAATAGCTTTGATGGATTAAACAACAAAATTACTCTATTTAAATAGAGTGAACATTTTTTGATTCAAAAGACATCTTTTTCCGATTCCGCTTATGGTTTAGCAATTTCTGAACTTTTATATAAAAATTTATTGAGGGGTATGTGCGCACTTAGCTTTTACTCTGTTTACACTTAATTGACAGAACTCATCACACATACTTTACACGCAGCACGTGTAAAATATTACAGTTTGCAGGAGTGCTTTTTTAAGCACTGGAGTGCTATTTCTTTCAGACATGTTTTTCCTTAACACTAGGGTGCTATTTCTTCAGTCCCAGGCTTTCGTCTATGCGACTTTGTAGACATTTTTTGTAGACATGAACTGTCACGTCTTTTCAAATGTCTTTGCCGCAGATAACGCAGAGGTGGGGGCGGGGGGAGAGATTGAAATCTCGAAAGTCGCACAAGGTTTGCAATTTTTAATAATTGATCGCCAAGTTTGCTGCCAGAAAAAAAACTTCAAAACCAAACCAATCTTGGCGGTATCTTCCGAATTCGGCTAGATACTAGGAAAGATTGTAAAATAGTGTTAGTAGACGATTTTACTATGGATTTCAATTCCAAATATGTGTTTTATGGAACAAGAGACAAACACGGAACACTCATTGATTATGATACTCATTCCAAACAGTATTTAAAATGGTGAAGTATAGTTGGAACATGCTTACCGAAGATTGTAAAACAGTTTTAGTAGGCGATTTTAAAATAGATTTCGATTCCAAAGATAAGTTTTATGGAACAAGAAAGAGTTGATTCCTATTTTAACGCTCCAACTCTCGCCAGCCTAAAAAATCGCCGCACTTTGGCGAGCTTTGCAGTCATGGTTCTCTAGGATTTATGTACAAGCTTCAACGCTCCCAAAAGAACTAGATGAAAACTAAACAAACTAGCGGTAAACGCACCAGTTAAGGAATTTGAAGACACTTAATTACTAAAACTACTTTAATTGGCAGCCCAAAACAAATAAATATGTAATGGAATGCTGTACTTACATGTTGTTTCAAATCGCCATTTTAATTCTAAACTACGGTTACCACATAAATACAAAAAATCGTCGGGGTAACTGCATATTTTTAATTAACGACACCTTAGCGAGAGTCGGGGTGTTAAAGTAAAAATCAACCCAAGAAAGACAAACACGGCACACTCATGGATTATGATGCAGATTTCAAATAGTATTTAAAACGATGAAGTACAGTTAAAATATGCTTGGCGAAGATTGTAAAACAGTTTTAGTAGGCGATTTTAAGATAGATTTCGATTCCAAAGATATGTCTTATGGTACAACAGAAAAAAATACGGCACTCTCGTGAATAATGATACATTTTCCAAACAGTTTTAGTTGGCAATTTTAAGATAGATTTCGATTCCAAAGATATGTTTTATTGAACAATGGAAAAAAATACGGCACACTCATGAATAATGATACATTTTCCAACTTAATGGAATAAAGGAAGAAAATAGGGAAGACGCATGCATTATGATACGCTTTTAAAATATAGCACTTTAGTGAGTATTTAAAATCTCAAAGTGTTTCGGATTGTCCTACTTCTTTTTTCTATGTGAATTGCAGTCGCGGAGTCACTTTTCAAACAATACTTATAAAGGGGAAGTATAGTTAGAATATGCCTGACGAAGATTGTGGAATAGGTTTAGTAGACGATTTTAATATACATATCAACTCCGAAAAAATGTCTAGTGGAAGAAAAAAGACAAATATAGTCTACTCACGGATTTTGCACTTTCCAAAGTAATGGAACAAGAAAGACAGATAGAGCTTACGCATGGATAATTATGCACTTTCGAACGTAATGCATCAAGGCTGGCCATTTTTGGCGCCAAATATATGTCACCAAAACTGAACAAAACGTAGCTTTTATTATTATGAATAAAGATGTAGTTAGAATATTAATAAATAAAATTGTAAAAAAAAATAAAATAAAAAATAGTAGGCAATTTTAATATACGTTTCGACTTCAAAGAAATATTTTATGGAACAAGGAAGACAAATACGGCAGATTAACTTTCCAATGTAAAAGAACAAGAAAGAAAAATAATTTCGACAAATAGATTATCATACACTTTCCAGCATGAACATAATGGAACTAAGAAGGCAAATACGAAACACTTGTTGATTATGATACATTTTCAAAGGTAATTAAGCAAGAAGAACAAATAGGGTGGAAGCAAAGATTATGATATACTTATAGCACTTTATTCAAATATACAAAATATGAAAGTCTTTCAGATATTTTTTACATGATTATTTCGAGAAAGCACTTCAGCACTAAAAACATGAATAATTCCAGAGTCCATTCTATAATAGATCCATGAACATACTGCCATACTGCAGGAAGTATAAGTTTTCCTATTAACTGGGCATCATTCTTGTTTCTGATTCTGTTCATAATAAACCAGGGGCGTATCATATCCTCCCAACCACTCAAAATAAAATAATAATTATGGCTGCGCACAAAATTTTTAAATGCTTTTAAATAATTATTTTTCATTTAATTAGCTCGATATTGTCGTAATTTGTACTAGTCATTTAACTGTATTCCTTCATAGTTCGAACAATTTTTGTAAACACCCTGTACACAGTGGCGGATCCATGAAACTTTCTAAGTGTGAGGTAGGATAAACAGCGAAACATTTTATGAAAATATTATAGAATCCATTGAGATGGTTTTACATTTTCAAAATCCATTTTTAATTATATAACTGCTCTGAAACATTTGAACATACTGTCTTTTAAGCATTTTAATTGTGTTAAAACTTGATAACTTCGGAAGGAGGTGGGCGTTGCAGCGTCTTTCCCTTCCCCAACTCTTGGATCACCCACTGTCATAATTCCTGCACTATTGTACTTTGCTGTATGATTATCGGATAATAATTGTATCTTCCTTTAAAGTTTACTTTCAGAAAATTGTTGAGACCCTCAAAGAGCATCAGTCAGAAGGAGTGGGTGTTGTGTGGATACTCCGACCTTACCTCTTCATTTACAGCGATGACGCCCTGAAGGTTAATCAATTCCCCTTTCTTAAATACAGAACTATCAACATAAACGAAATATATGCCACCACTTTCTTGTAAATAAAAATTTTTATAAAAATTTTGAAACTTCAATTAACGACGAAGTGAGGCTAAAATTTGCTATGCTTTTTAAGTTGTTGATTGTAAGGCGTAGGTTTTGAATTCTGCATATGTTAGCAACTGTGTAAATAGTTCATAAGAAGGGGTAATAGTTCATAGACTAGCTCAAAATTACAGATGACATAGTTTGAGCACAAGCCTGAAAGCCTGTGCCATTGCGTACATATATCGGCCTTTTTTAATAGGAGAAGGCAGCTCATATGACGGACTGTATAGTTTTGGGGTTACTGGCTCTACTTCGTCTACTTCAGTGCTCATTAGAAGTTCGGGGGTTTTGAATATTAGCACCCCTCTGAAAGAGAACTCGAAAGAAACAAATATTGGTAGGTATGATTGTGCCTTCACTAAAGTAGCTCTAGCTCTTGACACAGACGACATACTTTGAGCACTAGGATGGCAGCCTGTGCCAGTTCGTTCACATATCGACCTTTCTTAACCCTTTAACGCGCAGTGTTCCCGCTCTGGGAACACCAAACTCTGACGTTTTGACTGTTACCAGTCACGAAGAATAGATTTGATTTCTATAAAAATAATTTCGGGTGACATAGCTCCACGAGAATCCTTTACTTTTTAGCACGTCATTTCCCGTAAAAAAATTGTCACGATTATTTTTAACAACACTGACATCTGCTGAAAAATGGAAGAATGTGAGAACAGCTGGATAGCTTGCCCAATGCTGAAAAAGGGCAGCCGTTGCCATACTCGACTTAACTACCAGCAAGATGGCGGACGATTGAAACGTTCATCGCGTGCCACAGATCTAGAGAGCCTTTTTTGACGACAGCTGGCTGTGCGCGCACAGTGCTTCAGTGCTTATTGGAAGATCGAGGATTCTAAATATTGGCACCCCTCTAAAAGACAACTTTCGAAATGGAAGATTTTAGAAGTGTTCATAAGATTTACACGACTAGCAGTTGGTGCTGAAATAAAATTAGACGAACCAGGAGCTGATATAAATTTAAACCAATCAGGTTTCCAGAGATAGTTGAAGCTGTTTCATGTTGCCTGCATAAAAAGGAAAATCTGAGGAACAAATTTGTATTTGAAAATCCCCACTTACGCAAACTACTTCTTATGGCTGGAAAATAACCTTAATTTTTAAAAATCGAAGTACAATTATTCTAAATTATATCTGCTCAGTAATGAAAAGCAATAATAGAAAGCAATAAAACAGAGTTTTGCCAACAGATTTTACTGTCAATGCGGATGGTCTCAATATTTAGGAAAACAATGTTTCGTACAGCTTTTTTCTCGGGAACCTTGGGCATTCTTTCAATCTGTAATTATTTGGTAACTAACAGAGATAATTGTACAGTTAAACTAAGAATACCCCTAAACATTAAACAAACCAGAAACGAAAACATTGCATTTACACATGTGGGGAAGCAACTGTGAGCTAAAATGCTAAAAGCCTGTTGCCATTCTCAAACCACTTAAGTAATGATACTATTTCAAACGAATTCGGAAATGTCTTTTTAATTTAATTTATTTATTTATTTATTATTATCATTTTTGTTGTTGTTATTGTCGAATATTTTGCATCAGCATTAGTAAAATAAAATAATTACATAATTTGAAGTCTAAATAATTACTATAAACCCAAACAAGTACTTGAAAATCTACGATTTTGTGTTTAGAAGAGATTTAATTAATTTCTGCGAAATTGTACTAAATGAAATGTTCTTATGCTCTCTCTCAATCTCTCTTTCGTTTTGTAAAAAAGAATTATTTTTTAACAATAACAGAAATCAAATATATATTAATATTTAAAAATCTCGGCACTCTAAATTTTTATATTTGCAGGTTTTTAACAAGGTACACGTTGGACTAAGGAAATCAAGCGACTATGAAGTTCTTCATGACGCATTTGGTAGTGGTCTGATAACGAGGTAAGATTTAGATTAGTTTTTTTATTTGTAAACACACATGTTTTGTCCCGGTTGAAAAATATCGTAGCTACGCCTCTAGAACCATGAAGCTTATGAAACGAACGGTAGCGTACTCAGCTCTAATTTGAGAAAGCCCGAAGCTGCTGTAATCAAGAAACATTTAAACAGAAATATGTAGAACGTGTTATCACCCTATATAGTTATTTTTGTATCATTAATCATTAATTAGTTATCATTAATCACTTAATCATTCCTTAAATTGAAAAGTCAACAATTAGGTCTTTTCAAACATTTTGCAATGACACTGCTTGGCACGGCCACCTTCAGCATATATGATGGCACACAAAATTTGTAGCATCCCCAACCTAAATAAATTTAATGACAAATACTGTTAAAACAAAGAAGTGATATTTTCGTTGAAATGAGTCCAATAGTTTGACCAACACTGTTCTAAGTATAAAGAACAGTAAGGTATGGGGCGGTCTACATTCTACTTCGTAATGTTAAAATATTTTGTGGAGTTGAGGTTCAATACTTGTGAATAAAGGCCAGGAAAAATAAATAACGTTTCTGACTAATAGCGATAATGCCGTCCCAAAAAAGGGACACTAGGCATAAAACGCGTTGTTCAATGGTTTTAATCTCTTCCTTCGGTACGCTAACCTCCTTTCACGCTTCAATAGTGGAACTGATCGCGCTGGGCTTCGGATCACTATTTATACTAGGCATTACGTATGGCGATTACAGTGCCATCTGTTAGCAGCTTTTGTAACTATTATTTCAAACTGCTGTATAAAATTCTTACAGCTTTCACAATAAACATACCGTTTACTGCATTCCTCTATCGATCTTTGTTTTCGAGATATTTAATTTTGAAATCAGGGAGTCCTTTTCTGGACACCCGGTATGTATGTATGTATATGTTACAGTTAAAACACGAAATCAGTCAAAACCCGTTTTCCCAAGTGAATTCCGGAAAGTTAATGCTTTATGCACTAAAAATTGGGAAAATAGATTTCTAGAAAAATTACCGTTGTTAGATAAGAAACAAAATAACTTTGATGTTATAACAAGTGAATACGGACGAGGGTCAGTTGCATTCGCGCCAACAGCTACCAATCAAATCGATGGGCGAGTTGAACCGGAATCCTTATCTTGCTGCCCCCTCGAAAATATGTTAACGCTAGCCCTTTGCGAGACCCCTCCAAAAAAAAAAAAAAGACTCGCCATAAATCATATCGTTGAAATAATGCAATACTTTTTGATAGATGTAAAAATTATTGTCTCACAAATCAGTCAAAACCCCAATAAATCGGATTTTCCTTAATTTATTCGGGTTTTGTCTAGCACTGTCAGTTAGAACGCGTTTTCCCTAGTTAATTCGGGTTTTGGCTGATATCGGGTTTTCCCTGTAACATATGCATTAGAACAACATGAGAATTGTTTATTATATATATTTTTAAATATCAAATATGTAAAATAAATAAGTGGCGGCTGATCTCTTAAAAAAATGCTGAAGTAGCAGTTATAATAAAGTATGATTATGTGAAAGTTTACCTTGAAAAGAATACTTTAATTATGAGTTGCTGATCTACAGCAACGGAGACTTGTGGAAACAGCGACGAAAAATGCTCGGCCCAGCTTTTAATACCCTTAGGTTGAAGGAGAAAGTGCCTATCTTCAATAAACATGCAGCTATTCTGGTGAAAGAGCTACAAAAAGTTTCACATGAATCACCTATGGACCTACTTAAGTACTTTAAGATCTGTACTTTTTCGAATATTTGTGGTAAGTTATAAAATCTTACATTATTTTATTACATAATCTTTGAATTTAATATTGAAAATCCCGCATCAGGGAAAATGTAAAATGTGTTTGTTGCAGGTTAGGTACATAGCTGCTACTACAGATACTACAGATTATTCTAAAAATCATTTCGACAATCATAGCAACCAGTAAAACAAAGCCAAAAAACGCCGCTCTCGCAATCTTAGCTGCCAACATGAACGCTATATACCTAATCGCTCTTTGTAACTAATTTAATAGACCATTTAAGAAAAAATTAACAACCTCGTAATTTGAAATTTTAGTATTTGCTAAGTAAAAATGTGAGCGACCAAAGTACAGGCTTCTGAAATCAGATTTTTAAGATTTGCAAAGGGATGTACAAGAACTGACCATCTAACTAATGATTCCATGAGTTCTGATTCTAAAATATATAATATTAACCATAAATTAATGGAACATTGAAATAACTGGAAAGATCACGTTGAGCGCATTAACAAGAGCCGACTCAACGCCTCCTACATATAGGAAGCCTTACAACTGAATATTTCAGGTAACCTCTAGACCTTTAAATAATGTCGGTACGGCATCCCAGTTTTAATTTGATTAAGTAAAACTATTTAAATTTTCTGTTAAGTGCTGCAAATATTAGAAAATATCTTAAGTTACAGATAAAAATTAAAATGCCTTTGTGATGCAAAACAATTCATTACAATCTATTTCTTTATTACACTACATAATTAGTAGAGATGGCAAATGATTCGATGAGTCGAATCAGTGATTCGAATCTTGGTACTGAGTGGCTCAGGCTTTACACTCACTATCTACTGATTCGAAACTCCAGCCCTCAACTGTGGGGAAATACATTCCAAGTGCGAAGGGAAGGAAAACTTATTTTCCCTTCGCCGTTCCCAGAGATTTTCCCTTATTCTTTCAACTCTTTTCGACTCTTTACGACTCTTTTCGACTCTTTACGACTCTGAGTCGATAGATGATTTGTAACAGCAAATGAGTGGGTGTGGGTGAGTTGGTCACTGAGTTGGTGCAGCAACGAATCTTTACTGATTCAGTGTTTCGCTCTGTTTCGGTGATTGTATACGATGAATCCAACTCAGTAGATCTCAAATGTTTCAGTGATTGTATGCGATCGTTGAGATTCGTTAGTTTTTCGAATCTTCTATCGATTCAGAGTCGAAAGGAGTCGAAAAGAGTTGAAAGGATGTTTCATTTAATTGGAGTTTTTTTTTTTTTCGAATCTTCTATCGACTCAGAGTCGAAAGGAGTCGAAAAGAGTTGAAAGGATGTTTCATTTAATTGGAGTTTTTTTTCGAATCTTTGGTGTTTCATTTCTTGGTTGGTGGTCGGATTTAAAGTTTTATCTGTCTGTGGGTGTGGAGTGGGTCGAACATCGTTTGCTTTTGGCGGGGGGCATAGGCGTTTACTTCCTAAGGGCAAGAGGGGTCACCTCCCCCCCGAAAAAAAATTAAGAAAATTCAAGTATCAGAGCTATTTATAATAATGATATTTTCTACAATCGGAAACACCCCATCCATCGGTTTTGTCACCCCATCACAATATTACATGCCAATTTACGCCAATGCTCGTGGAAGAACGGGGGGTGTCTCAAAGTTGTTTAAACCTTTTTCCCTCGGGGGGATTCCCTCCTTTCAACTTGTCTGGCTGGTTTAATATTTGTTTAAAATTTAATGAAACATCCCTTTTCTACTTTTAACTTCAATATATGTCCCCCTGCCCCCACCCTCAAAAAAAAAAAAAAAAAAAAAAAAAAAAAAAAAAAAAAACCGGACACGTTAATTTTACATGGTGGCGGGTTTTCATGTGAAGGGAAATAGAATGAAATAAAGTTAGGATTGTGCTTGTCACTTTTAATGAAGGATACAGGGGCGGTATTAAGCGCTCCCACAAAAGGACTTTGTAGTAAGCAAAATAACATTTCGCTTTACTGCTGCAGATTTCGTTTAAGATATTTTTTTTACCTTGTTTGTCGTTTAAGGGGAATAATTTATTTTCTTTCGTAATTCAGAGAAATACAAAATAGGGTCTAAAGCAGTGGCGTAGTTAGTATTATTGACAGTGGCGTAGCCAGGATTTTATTTCGGGGTGGGCTGGGTATGAAATTTAAAGATAAAGTTCAATTGTAAGCTAAGTAAAGGGTCCCATTTTTGATGGGGGGGCAGCAGCCCCTCAGGAGGACTGCACCAAAAATTGATAAATATCGACATATCGGTTTTATTTCAACATCAAACGTCCGATATTCCCATTTTCATTTCAGTGAAATCTCGAATTCGATAAAGGTCAAAAATACAGGCCGGCCAGGGGCGTAGCCAGAAATTTTTCATGGGGGGGGGTTATGACTACTGCAACTCATATATATGTATGCGTGTGTGTGATAATGTAGTGAAGAATATACATTTTGTATGGCAAAAAATTCCTCATGGGGGTGTTATGACCCCCTAACCCCCACCCTTGGCTGCGCCTCTGAGGCCGGCGATAAGAAAATCCTGAGATCAATACCAGCTTGTGATGCTTTTGCTACTGCTTTCTCTCCGTTGATGACGATGCCGGATCGCGGAAAAAACAGCTCCATGGTTTATTATTCTAATTACCATAATTTATTAACATATATCTCGGAAACTATCCACCGGAGCGCGTTTTTATTGATTCTCGACCCCCCCTAGACTCAACACCCCACCGATACTTAAAATTTCGAATGCTTTGACACCAAACTTAATTTTTTAATCTTACAGGCTTAGGGGGTCATACGAAGCTCCCCTATATTTTCAATTTGGGCATTTTAAACACTAGCCTCCTCCGGCGGCATCTCCAAAGTCTGGAAACAATCCCAGAGCCAATTTCAACATGTTTGCAGTCCTTTTAAGCCTCAATCAAGGTTAAATAGTCTAATTACCATAATTAATTAACGTATATCTCGGAAACTATCCATCGGAGCGCGTTTTTATTGATTCTCGACCCCCCCCCTTGGGAATACCCATCCTTACATAAAATTTCGAATGCTTTGACACCAAACTTAACCTTTTAATCTTACAGGCCCAGGGGGTCATACGAAGCTCCCCTGTATTTTCATTTCGTACAGTTTAAACACTAGTTTTACTCTAGCAAGGAGAGAGAGATGCTAGTAGCCCGAGAAGTCAGCGGAGAAGAAACCCGATGAATGGGTGAAGGGTGTTTAAATAGTACGGCTTTCGTCGTAGAGAGAAGGAAAATTTCTTTAGTCGTTTTATTGATTCAATATTCGAATCATCGAAGTAGTGAGTGAGTTGAGATTCGAATCAGTAAAATGAGTCGAACCGCCCATCTCTAAAATTAGTTACATTTTAAAACTTGTGCTTTGTTGTAAAATTAACTTTTATATCTCAAATCATTTAAATATAGTTGTACAAGAGTAAATGTACCAGAAATTTTAAATAGTTTTCCTTTATGAACTTTAAATTGTATTTACGTCATTTTCGAAGGCCTACTGATAACGTAAAAGCTTGGTTACGTAGCTGGTGTTAGGCTTTCTATATCTAAGAAGTGTTCACCGACCAGCAAGGAAACTGTTACAATATAAACTTGGAAGATAGCGAAACTGCGGAACACCTCAACTACGATGGATTCATCCATCGGAGTAACAGGCTAATATAAGCTACCTGTAACAGGCTAATAGCCTAATTCTTTACTGAGATGATCATGATGCTAATTAAAAATTACCGTTTATAAAGTTGACTATATTCCGTACATACTGTACAATGTCGGAAATTTATGGATGTAGTCAATTGCGTATCTGTTAATCTGACATTCTGGATTAGGTATTATTTCCTATGGTTTTAGGTATTATTCCCTATATGTGACATGAATAGGCGTTAGAACCCCTTAAAAGTATTTCCCTCAAGACATTTTCCTTATGGCATACAACCCTAATGTGCTTTGCTTAGAAGAAACAATAAATAGGGGATATAAATACAGGCAGTGGCGGCTCGTGGGATACAGCAAGTATAGCCGGGCTGCACTTGAAATTATCAGCACATACTTTAAAATAATTTATTCTACTAATTTTCCTAAATTCAGATTAGAATTATGGAATTCCTACGGTAAATTAAAAAAATCTCCAAAAAAGAAACCAAACAAAAAAACCGTATTGTGGCCGGATCGCTCATTCAGAAAAAAGCACTTTAATCTTCCCGCAATTCAATTGGAAAATCTTCGGTTCAGACCAGAGCGGTGATAATAAAATTGGCAGACACCGTTGCCATGACAACGATTACGTAAGCAGTCCCTCCGGCATAGGCTATAATGGGGTACGCAGCTAAGACTCAGCTCATGAAAGATTTTGAAACGTCGGCAGCACTTGTGAATTCGACTCACTGATTGGCTGGAGAAGTGAGGGAAGGGGTAAAGAGAATATATGTTCGGCAAACTCTCGACTTTATATTGCTGAATTTATCATGAAGGTAAGCTTGAATAGACTCTTATGAATGGACAATTACCCATCAAAGCAGTATTGTTTTTAAGTAAGCAAGAACTGGCATTTAGAGGAAATGGCGAGCGAGAAAATTCTTTAAACATGGGAAATTTTAAAGAGCTTTTAAAATTATTGATATCTGAATTAAAACAACGCCTTTTTATGAGGGCATCACTGACCGATTCGCAAGTTTAAAAGGAAGGAGGATTGATTTGACTTTCAAAAAATAAGTAAGTTTTTTTTTTCTTTCTTTCTTTTCTTCTCAAGTTATCGTTACAAAAGAAAATTCTAAGGAAACTTCGAATCAGACACGGATTAATGCAATTTTGAGGATAAGAGCGGCTGGTTGAAATTTATGTCCATTTTATGGAAGTAAAATAGGATCTCTTACATTTTTTATGTAATTTCTTTTTTTTCCTCGGTGAGGGCTTAATCCGCCAGCTTTCGAATTCAATAACAAAGATTTTCCATTCCTGTCCGGAGGAAGGGGGGGGGGGCTCATATGCTTCCGGCTGCACTAACAGTTTTTACCACGGGCCGCCACTGAATACAGGGTGTGTCACAATTCCATCCCGGGTTTGGAAGGCTTATAAAAAATAATATATTACCAATATAACAACAAGGTTTACTTTACTGGAGAAAGAAACATTGCAAGTTTTGTTTCACAAATAACGAGCTTCCTCATCGTTGGATTGGTCGAGGTTTTGTCGACGACAATCGCCTTCTTCCGTGGCCACCTTGCTTGCCGGACCTAACTCCATTTGAATTTTTATGGGGTTACATAAAAGATCGTGTGTTCGTGACCCCTATGCCTCATGATTTAAAATATTTACCCTCAAAGCTCACATTCGTATTCGCTACCATTTATCGCGACATGTTAAGGCGAGTGTGGGTGGAGAAGAGTATGAGTTTAGACTTCATATCTGCCGCATCACGAAAGGTTCACGTTTTGAACATTTATGAATAAAAACTTTTAACAATTCTTTATCCAATAAAGTCAACTTTGTTGCCTTGTTTATTCATTTTTCAGGGGTTGTTTAGACGACGGTCCCCGTAGTGGCCAACCGATCTCAAATGCTAATGCCATTCAATTAGTTCAGGAAGAAATGGATACTGTAGCGGCTACGTCAACGCATGGGGAATTCAGCTCTAGTGAAGTCGCACATTGCACTGGCATTCCATACACTAGTGTTTGGGTAGCACTAAGTCGTATCCCCCGATGTTATCCGTAACCAAAATCCAGGGTCATCATGATTTGTTACCCGACAATTTTGTGAAGAGGAGAGCGTTTGCGGTATGGGTGTTTCAGAAGATGGCGTAAGATGACGAATGGTTGTGTAACTGTTGTGTGGGTGGTTGTCTGCAACTGCAGAATTTGGAAATCCTACGGAAAATACTAGAACTGTCGCGCAAACTCCATTTAACGATGAGAAAGCCACAGTGGAATGTGACTTTACCACATCTACCGCTATCGGGCCCTTTTCTTCGAAGGAATGCTTGATTCAGGTTTTGTAGGTGTTAGTGTGACGGGTGAAAGGTACGCCGATATGTTACAGAATCACATCATCCCTAGCCTGGCTGATAAACACCTGCTGGAAAGTACGATTTTTATGCAGGATGGTGCTCCACCTCATATTGCTGGACGTGTGAAAGATCTCTTGCTCACCTTGTTTGGTGATGGTCACATACTGAGCTGCCGCTTGGTCTCCCAGATCCTCAGATCTCACTCCATGTGATTATTGGCTCTAGGGTTACCTTAAGTCTCAAGTCTACCACTATCAACCGATTTTAATACGGATGCTAAAAGACAACATATGACGTCAGTGTCTCGCCATAACTACAGATATGCTGCACGGTGCTGTTCACAGCATTGTCCCTCTATTAAAGCTATTGTTGAAGAACAACAGTCGACATGTTGAGCATTTGTTCTGAAGAACATCGTCTTTGTTTATCACAATTTGATATCTTAATTATTACTTTTCTTATTACATGAAGCGCCATCTGTCGGCCATTTTTTTAACTTTTTCTTTTTTGAGGTTGCAATAAAACCCCATGTCATTCCCAGCATGTGTGTCAATTTTTAGTTCTCTACTTACATTATTCCGTGAATTATTAATTTTTCAAATGTATACCAACATTCGGATCACTATGTGTTCTTAATCTTCGTAATTCAGTTGTCTTTTAGAAATCAGGCAACATATCAATATAAAAAATCTGGAGTGACTCCACTGGACTTTCCGAACACTTACGATTAAGATCATTACCAAGCATTTAAATAAATTTTAATCGATGAATTAATCAAACATATATACCAAATTGAAGCTCAATCAAATGCACCGTTTAAACACTTGCGAACTTTCAAGAATTTCTCCGCATATGCCATAATGTAAAAGAAATCTTTGTCGTAGCCCTGTAGAAAAAATATAAGTCCTATACACACCAAAATCAATACTGGTCTTAAGATGGTGGTTTATAGTACATATATCCAATTTGAGCCCAATCGAATGTACCGTTTAAACGCTAGCGCACTTTCAGGAATTTCCCCCCATAGGCCATAATGTAAAAGAAATCTTTGTCGTAGCCCTGTAGAAAAACTATAAGTCCTATACACATCAAAATCAATACCGGTCTTACGATTGTGGTTTAACATATATACCCAATTTGAGCTCAATCGAATGCCCCGTTTAGGAGCTATCGTGTTCACTCACATACACACAAACATACATGCACACACACACGCGCACACACACGCACACACACACACACACATACATACATACATACATCTCGTAAAAATAGCATAAATGAATTCAGAAGACCTCAAAACGTGTAAATACACCAAAACCTCGAAGTCGAATTTTTTCATGATTACAATACTTTCCTTACATGGTACATGTTTGGAAAGTAATAATTTTTAATTGCATGACATGTAAATGCTGCAGTTTTAAGCTGTCGTTAAAAGTGCAATCTGAAAAGATACAGATATAACTTATTTGGAATAATTTTTAATTATGTTTTGTCATAAAATATAATTAAAGATTATTGATGTATAATTTTATTACTTAACAGACTGCCTCCATATTCATGAGGTTATTATTACCGTAGCTGCTAACCTTCTTGATTTCTTCGGGAGATCTTTTATTACGATTTGTAAACAGTTCTGTTTTAGATGAAATTTGTGGCGTTATTCTAAGAATAGACATTAAGCAAAAATTAGTGGTGGTAAGTCTCCTGTAGAAATCGGAATGGTTGACAGCTATGCTTTTACTGTTAAAAAATCCATCATGCATAGCTGCCAACTCTTCCGGTTTTTCCAGAAGATTTTTCACCACTATCTTTAAACAGTTTCGTTTTACAATAAAATTGACTTATTTTAAAATGAAATACTGGAAGTAGAACTAGCGGTGTGAGAAGAACCGGAAGAGTTGGCAGCTATGCATCATGTCTATACTCACGACATACTATACTCACTTATTGACATTTGCACGCTTACAAACGCACGCCACCTTCCTTACAAAATACAATCAATCAAGTATGCAATAAAGTTCAAACAATTTCTGGTGTTTTGTTTTAATTATGCGGCTAATGAAGTGTTTTCTTGATTTTTTTTTCCAGATTTTTTAATTTTTAATTTTCTTTTTTACATACCGAAAATTCCCATATTTATAGAATCACCCGTGTACTATTTTCATTTCTAGAATCAATCCTAGGACTGGAAATGAATGATTCTGAGAAAAAAGGAGAAATTAATTTTTTCTTAGATGGAGTTAATACGTAAGTATGAGCTGCTCCTTATTTAACGACCTGTTGTAACAGTACGCCATGCATCCCTCAAACTCTGAACTCTTTTTTTCCTCGCATTCAGACCCTACGCCATGATCGCCCTTCCTTTCCTTCCCACTTCTCTCTATAGACTTTTGTTTTCGACTAACTCGTTAGCTGTCTCTGTTGCGAAGAGGATGTTGATGTTCTTTATAATTTTGTACCGCGCACTTCTACTCAAATATTTTGTATGTGTGTGTGTTCATAATATGAGTAATTAATCAGTAGCCCCATGCTCATAAAATATGTTTTAGTAAGGATAGTTGCGTGTTACACTGTAAGATTTAATAATGAAAATTTGTGCTTGAAATAACCATTTAATTTTTATATCGTTGCAGAAAACTCTGCTAGTTTCTGGGTTCGTCGATCTATAGTCCAGTAGGTGTAGAAAGTTCTAGAAAAGCGTCTACACGTCAGGATGAACACAAACTTTATTGCTTCTAGAACTTTGTCGAACAGTCTGCTGTACAATATTCACAAGCGCAATCAGTCAGTAACGTACTGATAACAGTCTGCTTAGTACAAAAGCTTTGAAAAATGCTGTATTTTTCACAGAAAATAAAACACTTCTAAATGCAAATTTCAGTGGAAATATACGAGGGACAACACTAACACTCCCTCAAGACTCAACAATGAACAGTTTAAACACAGCACTTAAAATCAGCTTCGAAAAGCAAACGAAAATACCGCTTCTATAGCATAATACAATTCACAGAGCAAACTAGAGTACTCATCGGAAGCTCGATCCACACTGATCGGGGTTGTCTATCATACCTGTATTTATAGGTGTCGCAGAAGCTACAAGGAGCTTCTAGAAGAATGTATCTCTCGGAGATTCCACATAAAGCGGGAATTTTGATTACTTCATAGAAGAAAAGTATTAGGCTATTATACATGTTGATGCAGAAAAACCAACTTAACAAGACCCATTGGGAAAATCGCGCCAACTGACCAAAATGTCGCCAAATTTGGCGCCAAGAATAAGTCCCCAAAAGTTACGTTACCGAAGGCCTAGGACAAATATTTCTCGAGATTTCTAGAAATCGCTATAGAAATCAATACGGAAACCCTAAACTTCGTATCTCGCGTTCTAGATGACCGATTTCGATGCAACAAAAGGAAAAATTTAACTATTTGGCTCTTAAAATACGAATTTTAAACTATTTTGAATCCCAGAACAGTGGGTTGCCCCGAAAATTCGTATAAATATAAAAAAAAAGTTTGTTTAGTATTCGTACAGTATTAATAAGGAAATAATTGTGATGAAATCCCACTAACATTTTAGGCCGTAATTGCAATCAAGGAATTCTGACGGTCAACAATATGTTAGATAGGGATCTGATATAGCATGAGTAATAGAAGTTCTCCTGGATTCTGCATAAAAATTTTAAAACAAAATTATTATCATATTCATCAGTCACTTCAGTGGCATGGCCAGTCCTCAACCTTCCGCGGTATAACAAACCATCGTTCATAAATTCATTTTACCTTATTTCGCTACATTTGTTAACTTCTGTGCGACTGCAGCTTGCTCTGTAGGGAAGGTTTTCATATTTCAAATAACCAGGTAAACAATTCGCGTGAAAGATGAATAATTACCATATTAACTACCGTTTGGTAAAGTGGTTATTTACATTTCTTAAAGGTGTGAGATTGCATGACGAGTATATCTTTTAATTGTTCAGTACAGCTTGAAAAACCACTGACGATCTATATCTGTGAGGGGAAAAGGAGTGAAACTCAATCTGTTGACAAAACTTTCTCCCGCTCAAAAAGAATGAAAAAAAAACCGATTTGTGAACTAATGTAAGGTGATGAAGAACAATGAGTAAAAAAAATGGCAGATATTGAAATATTAATAGAAATAATAATAAAACAACTAAATATTTATATTGTTGCGGAATTACTCTGCTACTCCTGGGGTTCGTCGTTCTAAAGTCCAGTTGGTGTATAAAGTTCAAGTAAAAAGTCTCTTGTCAGGATGGAACACAAACTTTATTGCTTCTAGAACTTCGTAGAACAATCAGCTGTACACAATTCACAAGCACAATCTAGCAGTAATGTGCTTTTAACAGTTCGATTAGATCAGAAGCTCTCACAAATGCTGTATTTCTCACACAAAATAGAACACTTTCACTGGCAAGAATTCAGCGAAAATATACGAGAAATAACACTAACAGTCTCTCAAGACTCAGCGATGAAGAATTTACACACAGCACTTAAATTCAAAGCTTCACAAACAGCGCGAAACACAGCTTCCTTCACAAAGCAAGCGTATTCACTCTCTCAAAGCTTGATCAACACTGAACTGTCGGGGCAACGCGCTAGTTTATATAGAGGAGGCAGAAACTGCGGGAAGCTTCTAGAGGAGTATATTTCTTGAAGATTCTACATAAAGCGAGAATATTGATTACGTCATAGAAGAGAAATGTTAGGTTATAATGCGTATTTAATGCAGGAAAAACAACTTCCAGGCCCCATTGGAAAATCGCCAATTTGCGCCAAAAATAAGTCCCAAGTGAAGAGATCTAAGCTCTAGGACCAATATTTCTCGAGTTTTCTAGAACATCCATTGAAAAACAATGGCAAACCGAAACCTCCATATCTCCGGTTCTAATTGGCCGATTTTGATGCAACAAAAAGCAAAATTTATCTATTTGAAGCGTAGAATACGAATTTTAAACCATTTTAAGCCCCAGAGCAGCGGGTTGCCCCGAAAATTTCGTAACATTGTCCCCTTCCCAAGGACTGCACGTCCCGGGCAGTACAATCCCCAGTTAGGAGGTCACACAAATATACACAGTGTCCAACCGTTAACCAAATCTTAACATCATAATTTAAGCAAATAATCAATAAACACACTAAGCAAATGCACTCTAATAAATAAATAATATACATAATAAACAATTACACTAATAAGTAATCAATGTAATAAACAAATGCACATCAATAAAAACCAATATATTACAAATATGTACACTAAACATGGCGTAAGTAATGAGTGAAAGAGAGTTGACGAAAGAGGAAGAGAAGAGAAAGACAGGAAAGAAATGAGAGTTGAAAGAAAGGAGGAATTACGCCATAGTGACCATGGTCTGATAGTCAAATAACTAATTACCACCGCGGTAGATGGCTAGCCTATCGTAATGTACAACTCTTGGCTTCGAGTTTGGTGACTTACGAATCCGTACGATGACGTCATTCAGCCGGTTTAGGACTGTGTAAGGACCATCCCACGGCGATTGCAGCTTGGGAGAGAGGCCTTTCCGTCGAGTAGGATTCCATAGCCAAACTTTGTCACCTGCGTTGAACTCGTGTCCCGTAGCCTTCGTGTCGTAGCGAGTCTTCATCTTTTCGGTGTTCAGGTTGATCCGCTCCCGAGCAAAATGATCCACATCTTCAAACCGTGCCCGAAGGTTTTCCACGCACTCCTCTGGCGATGAAGGCGCATCTGGAGGGCGGCCGAACACTAGATCGGCGGGAAGACGAAGATCTCTGCCGAACAGCATCTGGGAAGGTGTGAAGCTGGTAGTCTCGTGGACGGCACTCCTATAGGCCAGCAGAAAGAGGGGGAGTTTCTTGTCCCAGTCCTCTTGATTCCTAGATACCAGAAGCGAGAGGTTGTTTAAAATTGTGCGATTGAACCTCTCCACCATGCCGTCGGATTGTGGGTGTAAAGGCGTAGTCTGGGTTTTGTCCATTCCGAGAAGTTGGCATAGTCCTTTAAAGACTGCAGAGGTGAAGTTCGTTCCTTGGTCGGAATGAAGTTGCAGAGGGGTTCCATATCTGGAAATTCATTCTTGCACCAGTACCTCTGCTACGGTCGTAGCTTCTTGATCGGGAATAGGAAACGCTTCGGGCCATTTAGAGAAGTAGTCAATGACAACTAGGATGTATTTATTGCCATCCGAAGTTCGCGGAAGAGGTCCCAGGATGTCGAGGGCAATCCTCTCAAAAGGCGCTCCTACATTATAACGATGTAGTCTTCCACGGCTTCGTTTCTTCGGGCCTTTAAGGGCGGCACAGGCGTCACAAGCTTGACACCACTTTTCGACGTCGCCTCGAGCCCTAACCCAGTAGAAGCGCTCGCGAACTTTCTGCAGGGTCTTCATTACGCCAAAATGGCCTCCAGTGTAGCCATTATGAAGTTCTTCTAGAACCTTCGGAATCCTCGAACGAGGGAGTGCTAACTGCCATCGGAGCATCTTGCCGTCGTCCGACTCCCATTTACGATACAGGACTCCATTCCTCAGGCGAAGCGAATCCCATAAAGCCCAGAACTGTTTTGTTGCCGGACTGTAAGATGATATTTCTTGCCAACTGGGCTTAACGCTGGATTTTTCCATAAATTCCACAATAGGTTTGATGTCGCTGCCTGCTAATTGGTCCGCCCGAACATTTTCGTCACTCCAGGGATCTTGAGATGGTGCCAATGATGTAACTTGGTGGACAACGGGATGTTTCAGATGGTAATTTTTCTCTGCCCTGGAGCAATAGCGACAACTGTCTATGCAGGGCCTTCTCGACAAAGCATCTTCATTTCCATGAGATGACCCTTTCCGATGACGTATCTCGATGTCATATTCTTGTAATCGCTGTATCCACCTGGCTATTTGGCCCTCTGGATTCTTGAAATTTAGAAGCCAGGTTAAAGAGGCATGGTCCGTTCGGAGCAGGAACTTTCGGCCGTACAGGTAATGATGGAAGTGCTCCACGGCTTTAATGATAGCAAGAAGTTCCTTTCTCGTAACACAATAGTTACGTTCTGCCTTTGAAAGGCATTTGCTCCAGTAAGCAATGACGTGTTCTTGGCCATCTATCTCCTGGGACAAAACTGCTCCAACACTCTCCTTACTTGCGTCTGTGTCCAGGATAAATGGCTTGTCAGGGTGAGGATACGACAGGATCGGCGAAGATGTTAAAGCCGTCTTCAGTTCCTTGAATGCGTCCTCACATTCCTATCAGTCCATAGAAATTTCTGTCCAGTCTCGGTCAATTTGTGAAGAGGTCTTGCAATTTGAGAAAAGCCCTTCACGAATTTTCGATAGTAAGTACACAGACCGAGAAAACTTCTTAAGTCATGGATATTCTCGGGACGACTCCAGTTCTGGACTGCGGACGTCTTTTCGGGATCGGTTCGGACTCCGTGGGCGGATATTATGTGCCCGAGGTAACGTACTTCCCGACGAAACAAATTGCACTTCGATGGACTTAGTTTCAAGTTTGCCTCTTTTAATTTCTGCAGTACCTTTCGAATGTTCTCGAGATGCTCTTCGAAAGTCCTTCCGACGATGATGATATCATCCAAATAAACGAGACATGCTTCGTAGGAAAGTCTTCTCAACACTGTCTCCATTAGTCGCTCGAATGTAGCAGGTGCGTTGCAGAGTCCAAAAGGCATAACTTTAAACTGCCATAATCCTTGTCCCGTGGTGAACGCAGTCATTTCACGGTCGTCGGGATGAATTTCCACTTGCCAGTAACCACTTTTCAGACCCAGAGTGGAAAACCGTTCGTTTCCCGATAAAGTGTGCAAAGTGTCGTCTATCCTGGGAAGAGGGTAGCTGTCTTTCTTGGTAATGTCATTCAGACGTCTGGAGTCAACACAGAACCGGGTGGAACCATCCTTCTTTCGGACCAAAACAATTGGCAAGGCCCAGGGACTAGTCGATGGCTCGATGACGTCATCACGCTGCATCTCCTCTAAAAGTCTGCTCACCTCTTCTTGCTTAGCAAACGGCAGCCGCCTAGGATGTTGCTTGATGTGAGAATGGCTGCCTGTATCTATACTACTTTGAGTTAACCTCGTACGGCCAAAGTCACCGGAAGTACGAGAGAAGAGGTCTTCAAATTCAGCTATTACTTTCTCTGCAGCGCTTCTCTGTTCTGCCGTTAACTCCACGTCTTGTAATAATTCCTTCGTCAGGCACTCGGAAGATTTAGCTGTCGTTTGGTTGATGTTCTTATTAATGCAGGTAACAGGAGTGCATGTCGCCAACACTTCATTTTTCTTTATCACCTTCGACTTGTCCGTCACATTTGCTACTCTAACTGGAATTTCTGTTCTTGACAAGTCCACAAGTGTTGCTCCCACAAGTACTCCTCTGACGCAATCACTATTGTTTGGGTGTTCGATTAATCCAAAACGGAATTTATTGCTTTCTTTTACTGTTCCAGAAATTATTGAATCAGTTCTGGGAGGTAGAGTGATATCAGTCTGGGCTATTATTTGCTGAACAGGTAAAATAGTTTCATTTTTAATATCGAACGCAGCTATTTCTTCTGAGTCTGAACGAAGCTCATTATTCTTAAAGTCCAAGTTAAATTTGTGTGATTTTAAAAAGTCGAGTCCGAGAATAAAAGAGTCTGTAATATTGGCGACATATACCACATGGTCGTATCTGGCATTCCCAAACGTGATTTCTACTTGCGCTTTTCCGCCCACTTCGATCTTGTCACCTGTCACAGTCTGGAGGGACAGCGAGGGCGGAGTCCAGATAATCTTCAAATTTAATTTCTTGGCCAGATTCGTCCTTATGATGGTTACGTTCGCTCCAGTATCAATCACCATGTGGCATGGGGAACCATTAACATATCCCAGTACGAAGAGTCCATTACTGCCGCCATTCGCTGATGAAATCTGCAAGACTTTTAGGTGGGGCTTTTGACTATCTGGCAACCTCCACCCCGCGAGATGGCCACCTCCTAGTTTCCCTCTCATGATCTTAGAGTTCTCTTGCTGGTCATGAGACTTTCGACCACAATACTTTTGTACATGCCCATCGACGCCACACTTCCAGCATTTTACTTTCTTTGGGCCATCTCTCGTTCTATCGGATCTTAATTTTCGCTCTATGAGATCTTCAATTCTCTTCAACCTGTTCTCGACGCTAGCACAATCTAGCAGTAACGTGCTTTTAACAGTTCGATTAGATCAGAAGCTCTCACAAATGCTGTATTTCTCACACAAAATAGAACACTTTCACTGGCAAGAATTCAGCGAAAATATACGAGAAATAACACTAACAGTCTCTCAAGACTCAGCGATGAAGAATTTACACACAGCACTTAAATTCAAAGCTTCACAAACAGCGCGAAACACAGCTTCCTTCACAAAGCAAGCGTATTCACTCTCTCAAAGCTTGATCAACACTGAACTGTCGGGTTAACGCGCTGGTTTATATAGAGGAGGCAGAAACTGCGGGAAGCTTCTAGAGGAGTATATTTCTTGAAGATTCTACATAAAGCGAGAATATTGATTACGTCATAGAAGAGAAATGTTAGGTTATAATGCGTATTTAATGCAGGAAAAACAACTTCCAGGCCCCATTGGAAAATCGCCAAATTTGGCGCCAAAAATAAGTCCCAAATGTGAAGAGATCTAAGCTCTAGGACCAATATTTCTCGAGTTTTCTAGAACATCCATTGAAAAACAATGGCAAACCGAAACCTCCATATCTCCGGTTCTAATTGGCCGATTTTGATGCAACAAAAAGCAAAATTTATCTATTTGAAGCGTAGAATACGAATTTTAAACCATTTTAAGCCCCAGAGCAGCGGGTTGCCCCGAAAATTTCGTAACAATATAAAGAAGCATAACAATACTATTTTTATAGGCTTAATGGACAGGGTGTCCCAGAAACAGCGATCTAGGGTTTTATTCCTTCAATATTGATGGCAAGTAAATTCAATAATTACAGAGTTACGTAAAGAAAAAGTTCAGAATTTTATGGTATCGATTAAATTTTTCTGAAGATCAAATCTGAATAAATGAAAAACTTAAAATCTCATATGGTCCCTTTGCGAAAAAACTCCCAACTGGTAAAATATGCCCCATGTATGAATAGTATGGCCCCATGTACCTTCTAATGCTACAAATATTAGAAAATATCTTAAATTAATCATTAAAATTAAAATACCTCTCGCATGGAAAATTATTCATTATTATTTATTTCCTTATAATATTATCTAATTAGTCATAGTTAAAACTGCCATTTGTGGTAAAACTATATTTTTTATCTCAAATTTTTAAAATATTGCTACTCATTGGAATATTCACCAGAAATTTTTAGTAGTTTTACTTTTTGAAACCAAAACTTTGAGTTGCACGCTGAATAATGATATTAACTTTGGTGACGTAAAAAAGGTGTAGGACTTTCTGTATCTGGGCAGCTCCTGTATAGAACTCCTAACAACTAAATCTTCGACGTCACCATTAGATCTTCTTAAATGACGTCATCGCAGTAGTGTTGGCAAAAGGTACAGTTATTTAAAATTCCCGGCGAATGTTACAAATGTTAGCAAATATTTGAAATTAATGCTTAATATTAAAATATCTTTCTGATGCAAAATAATTCATTGTGATGTACTCCTGTATCATATACAATATAGGTGATGGTCAAAAAATGTCATTTGTCATAAAATTAATTTTCCTATCTTAAAATCACTAAAAAGTTTTATGAGTGTGAAAATTTACCACAAATTTACAGAAGATATACTTCTACTAGAAGATACGTAATGTAAGCAGATCTGATGATGACGTCGAAACTTCAATTGTAAGGCTTTCTATACCTGGAGGGTGTTGCCACTGCGGGGCGTAGGCGTAGATCGCAATCTAATTTTATGGAACCGTGCAAAATAACTTTAAATGGTATTTCCATCCTTTAAGTGAAAAGAGACAGCTTTTATAAACATTTGTATAGTTATCAAATTATGCTTGAAATGAATTAGAACAGTTTACGCAAGCAGAGTGACATTTATCAAATAATTATAAAACAAAGAATTTAAGGAAAAGTGCTGAACCTAGGTTTGTCTTTCACTGTCTTTGCTATTTCCAATTTCAAAAGACAATGTTTATAAAAAGTAGTTGTTTTTTTATGACGACGATTATACACAAAGTGTGTAGTAGGCTATGTGAAAAAACATCCATCTCATAGCATCGGTGTTAAGCATTGATGCCAAACAAACATAGGCTTCAATACATCGATGGATAAAACATCGAAAATGCGGTATCGATGTCGCATCTCTATTTAAAAAGATCTCAGTTTACAAAACGTTGTTAAATATACTCTGTAAAGATTGTCAAATGTGGTTTTGCTATCACCGTCAGAAGAAAGGTTAAAGTTACCGACTACTTAATACCGTAAACAACGCATCAGTTTATTGTTGTTCGTTAATCTAGATTAACCGATAATAGAAGATTGACTGATTGTTTTTATCTTTATACAGCGTTTCAGAAATGACCATAAAAAGGATCTTCAGTCCTTATCTTCCTAGAAAGGCCTTGTGGTTAGTACCCTGGGGACGTCAGTACTTCAGGTTACTTGCACAACTCAGGCGTTTTACAGCTAAGGTAAGTAGAATTTTCATGTAATATATAAGTTCGAAATTATATATTTCGATCTTTGACGAAAACAACTGGATGATTAGCCTAACACAAGTTTTTAATTGAGTAATTAATTATTTTTTTTTTTTTTGAAGGAAAGATGGAATTGGGCGTTTATTTATGCGAATGTCAACAACTGTAGGAATGGCACCTTCTCCATTTATGCAGTAAAAGCGTAAATTAATAAATAAACACTTCATTGTTCACTATCAGAACCAGCCTTTGTTCTGCCAATGTATATTTACCAACATTAACAAAAAATTAAGATAATTTTTAACGCCGTGGACTTATTTACAAAATTCTGTTCTATTGCAAGGGGTATAACTTAGAGGTGGTCTCATATTAATATGGTCAATTTCTGATGCCATTACCAATCAGAAAATCGGAGAAAAAGCGTGTTTTTAAAATATTTCCTAAAGGGTTGAGAAAAACAGTGTTAATATGGCCAGTTGCAAAGGTTGGCCACTTTTGGCAATTTATCGCTAAATTTGGCGCCAAAAAGAAAGTTTGTAAAATAGAACCCAGCTTGTCGATATCTTCTATATTTGGCAAGAAACTTTCAAAATCTAATTTTTTCGATGAGAATTTTAACAAAGATTCTGAATTTGTGGTATATTTGACTAATGCATACTACCAAGAATAATATTAAATCGCCGTTCACTTAATATTCTATTCGCTTTACATTTATGCATTTTCCGTTTCTAATTCTAAAAAACTCTGACGTGGAAATTCTAAAAGACTTGGAATCCGATGAGATTCCGCAAGCACCGCAGCAGTAGAAATTCTTTTCGCATTACACTGAAGCGCACTTTTTTTTTACGTACTCACAATATCGACACTCGTGGTGCAAATTTTAATTTTTCGTTAAGCCTCTTAAACTAAATGGGTTTCTTAATGCATTTTAAAGATCGTCATATTAAAAGGACGTAATTCTATTTTACGATAATTAACTTGAACAGTTGAAATCGAGCAAATAAATCTCACGTTGTTCACCAATCTGTTAAAATTGGGAATTGGAGCAGCTATTT
Organism: Cheiracanthium punctorium; assembly: GCA_038373885.1. Classification (NCBI taxonomy): domain Eukaryota; kingdom Metazoa; phylum Arthropoda; class Arachnida; order Araneae; family Cheiracanthiidae; genus Cheiracanthium; species Cheiracanthium punctorium. The sequence continues at coordinate 708,757 of JAWZYV010017230.1, forward strand.
GAGCTGAAAATTGCGGAAAATAAGTGAACGGGAATTTTCAGAATTTTAAAGTTGCCTGTGTAAATTCACGGTTAAGCTGCTTTTACTCCAAATTTCCTTAAAAACCGTCCCGTTCCAGCGTGTTAGAGCAGGATTTCTGAAACTTTTTGGGTGGGGACCCCATAATATTTGCTCAATTTCGATGCACGTGTCAGTGAAACTGTCAGTTTCTTCACTAGGACTGTAATGTACTATTCTCGTTTTTGGTTATTCAGTTTAACTGGGGATAATTGAGTATAATTTCATTGGGGTCGCGATCCATAGTTGGAGAAACTGTGTGCTAGAGTAACAAATATTCAAAGAAACTTTTAATATCAATCCAGAGCTGCCAAGTCTCCGGCTTTTTTCGGGAGATTTCCCACCACTAATTTTTACTTACAAACTTCTTGTTAAAATAAGTCCAAATACTTAATCAAAAATAAAACCGTCTAAAAATTGTGGTGGAAGACCTCCCGAAAAATCCGGAGACTTGGCAGCTCTGCCATACTATATTAAAACAATAAAAACATAGAAATTTTCATACAGTTGTCAACATGCGCAACCACTATTTACAAAGAATAAGATTTTTAATATATTTCTTTATCAATTCGGAATTGTGATGCTTCTTTTGTACCAAATTAAACTTACGATTTAGAAAAAGTGCTTTGTTGTTTGTTTCCACTTGCAGTCATCAGTTTCATATTAATAACAGTAGTAGAAGGATTAATGACATGGTTAATTAATAGGCTGTCTTATTTATAGCATACAAATTATCATTTTATTTTTTTTAAAGATAATTTTTAAGAATTCTACTATACAATTAATTTTTTTTTCTCTGAGCTCCTCCCCCCCTCAAGTGCACAAGTTTCCGCGACCACAGCCATTTAAATACGTTATGAACTAGTACAAAAAGAGGTTTTATGTCTACAGTATGAGGTAATTTAATAATATTGGCATTACTGCATATGGGGATCGGTAATCGTCTCGAACCCCATTTCTTATTACCTCTTAAAAGAAAGAATTATCTATTTCTTCAGTTAGAATGCTATTATTGTTAAGGTTTCAACGGATGCGCTTGAATGTGGGTTTCACCTGAGAATTGAAAAAGTAAGCAGGGGGGAAGCACGTCTGAAAGTGTTGCCAGTCGGAAGAAGGAAAAAGCAAGAAACCAGATAGGTTGAAAGATAAACGAGGTAAGGAGGGGAGAAAAAAATAGAAAAGAAAGGTTGGTAGGTAAAAATAAAATAAATAGACAAAAAAGTACAATTAACTTAACATAGGAGCATATAAAATAATTTTAAAAAGTAAACGGAAAAACAAAAATAGAATATAAATAAAAAACAAATATAAATTTATAAATTAAGAATTAATAATAAGAATTAAATTATTTTAATTAATAAATATAAAAAATTACTATTTTTATTTAAAACACACACACACACACACACAAGAATGCACAAATTTATTTTTAAATTATTTTTTTATGTATTTTCAGTACAGGTGTACATTAAAACACACACACACACAAAACAAAACAAAGAAAAACTTTTTTTATAAACACCTGATGAATATACAGTTAAACGGGTACACACAACAAAAAATAAAAATTAAAAAGAAGACAAAACAATATATTCTACCAATGATAAAGTCATAATGTTAAACAGATACAAAATTTGAAATCGAAGATCCGTATTAAAACATTGAATGAATCGATATTTTGAATTCAGAATCAGTCTGAGTAGGATTTGCTGGCAGCTGACAACATTGAAACCGCTTGTTATGCCAATGTTTTTTTTTTTTTGTTTGTTTTTTTAAATTGAATTCGAATGTCAAACGAGAAAAAAGTTTCCATTTGAGACTCAGATACTCAAAATTTTAAATTTCTTGAATTCCCAAGTGGAAAAGCTCTAACCAGTTAATTTAACATTGCCTCGAACGCCATCATAAGTTTCTAAATGTAATCAAAAATGAGGATTTACTATAGGAACCTGATTATCAGTGAGATAGTTCTTTTACTCTGATCAAGGCATCGTACATACTACATAGTATGGAGGATGTCTTGAATTTCATATTATATATTTGAAGATAAACTAAGATGGAGAAATCTTAACAACTGAAAAGTATCGGGGACAATAGGGCTCATAAAAGACAGGTACATGGGGCAATCTTACTTGGGGAACCCAAGTATCGAATATGGATTGCGAAAGGATTTTTCTATCAACTCATGTTTACTAAAACTGAAAATAGTAATCGCTTTTCGATGGAAAGCATAACGGTAACATTAAAAGAGGCCTTGAAATGCGCGTCCGAAGACCATTTTACAAGAGGAGGGGCAAATATTACTTCAACATATGGTAACTAAGTTGATAAATTTGAAAAAGCAGGGGGAGCAAACGGCTTACAAAAATCCAGGGGGAGGCCCTTGCCCTATGTCGACGCCCATGATGGGGCTTTATGTTCCAATATGACTCCCATTCTAGCCACGCAACGTGATAGTTCCGTTTTGTGTATGAAGGTAAACATATATGATTCGCCAGAATCTTAATGATACCTGTTTCAAATATGCATGAGATTTCACAGAATAAAAGCGTTTATAAATTATATGTGGATTTTTAATAGTGATCATGCACATCTTTACTGGTACGCATCCCTCAATAATAGAAATTCATTCAGGGTTTTCCCTCGGGAAAAGCGTTGAAATGATTGAATATAATTAATTTTTTTAGAATTATATGCAGGGGTGGATCAAGGAATTTTTTTCCATGTTCCCATTTTTATGAAAACTGTTTATTTTTGTGAATTTCAATATCGTTTTTCTGATTTTTAACGTCTATTTTGTGAAAGACCCTATTTTTCTTAAATAGTTTACAAAACAAATTAAAATATAACATGAAAGGCTATAAAGGGTTATTTTTAATCTGTTGTACTTTTTGAAGATTCGCTTTTGGATGGGTAACTGGAAATCGGCGAATTATCAACTAGTAACAGCGACTTTTGGAAAATTTGAGTGATTTTTTTCAAAACAAAATCTAGTTACGCTGCTCCTACATCGTTACAGCAATCTGGTGTTTTGCTAAACACAGCTGCCAACTTGTACGGTCCAAATCACTTACGTAAACGGTCAATTCTTCAGTAAACATTTATACTTTTAACCTAACGCCAACGGCACTGATTTGTTGAAATATTTTAGTAAAAGAATTACTCTTTGTAAAAAATGGTTTATAATATGCCGTAAAGATTGACGGTTTTTTTCAGAAAAAAAAAGTCCAATTGCACATAAAATGAAGAAACAACAATACCCACTTATTAGATTTACTTATCTAATATGTGGGTATCTAAAAAAATCTAAAAAAACTTTTAAGGTAAATTGCCTGAAAACATAGTTCTTGACACACACACACACACACACATATATATATTTTTAAAAATTACTCTTTGCAAAAAGGGATTGATGATATTCCATAAAGATTGGCAGTTTTTTTTTTTTTTTTTTTTTCAGAAAAGAGAAAAAAAAATGTCCAGTTACATATGAAATGGAGAAACAACAATATCCACTTATCCAAAAAAACTTTTGATGTAAATTGCTGGAAAACATATTTTTTGAATATATATATTATGTATTCAAAAAATTATGTTATGTATATATATATAATATAAAACAGCTAAACTTGCGTGGATAGTAACACGTGGATTACGTGGATATTTGGATATCATATTACTCCTTCGAGCATGTGTGTGCATAAAACATAAATAGCAATTAAAAAAAATAATAAAATGAATAAACAAAATCCGGAGCCAAGAATAGAGACATAGGCCTTAAATGCTATATGCAATCCTATGTAGCAAGATGCAATAGAAAACAAAGCTAAAAAAGGTAGGATATTATATACCAAGTGTGAACTAATATGCCTAAGCTTAACTACAAGAGCCAAAAAAGTGGAGAACTGGAAACTAGTTTAATCAAGCTTAATCGTCAGGAGCCACCGCTTGAATTAAACTAGTTAAAAGGAAAACAAAGAAATAGCTAGGTTTCTGTAGGTTGCATGACAAAAAGAATCATTATAATCAACCTAGAGGAAACATAGCTATTAAAGGACAAAAATAAATAAATAAATAAATGAAAACGTTTAAAAGATACAAACATGGAGAAATAGGCTCAGAGATGATACCAGTAGTATACTAGAAATCGAAAAAATATGTTGCCAAACATTTAATTGACAATAGAAATTTAATTGACAAAAATAAAGCTGCAAGAACCAAAGAGTAAAAAAGAGAGAATATTTAAACAACCAAATAATAACTGTATTTATATCTTCTTTCCTAATTGGTAAAATTGTTTTTCTAGGTGCTTCAAGAAATGAAAGAATGTGTGGTGTCAGCTAATAGCAAAACAGATCCAATTACAACTGACGAATTTTACTCTGCATATCCTCGCCGGTCGTTTGCTCAAACTCTTGTAGAATGCCATCTTAAGGATCCATCATTTACAATGAATGATATGCAGGATGAACTTAATACTTTCATAGTGGCGGTAGGTGTATCTCATTATATAATTGGATCTATGACAAAGCTTAACAGCGACGACGTATTTGATTTAAGACACTGTAGCACAGAAATCGTCCCTCGTTTGGTTACAGACTTCCCGCAATAAATTTAACGTCTAAGATTTATTTTAAACAGAAAACCGACATCAATTTTACTTCACTATAATGACACTCAATAAATCACGTATAAGGATAGCTCGTTTATGTGCTCCTGAAAAAAATATTTCCATTATTTCTCCGGGAGAATATCATCAGAACTTGACCAAATTAATATGGGAATAACTCTAAGAAACCAACTTTCTAATAAAAAAATGTGGATAATGAAGTTTCAGTTTAATTCACTTTAGCTCACATTCATTAGCTGGCATATACATTTTACGTCCTTCTGGTCTTACCTGAAGCATACACTATGAATCGTTAGCTTTGTGGCCTAACGTGAGCTCGTTATTCAGGTTTCTGCCGCTTTGTCACACCACTGTAATACGTTATTTTTGAATTTATTTTTACGAAATTTTAAATTACAGATTACTGAACATATTTTTTAAATATGTATCTAATTCCGCTGTACTGGAAATCGTTTTCCGCTTGCATACCCACTGAAGAAAATGGCCATTAACTACAAATTTGCATAGCTGTCAACTTTCACTTTTTTTTTTGGGTAAAATTATTCACCACTATTTCTTAATATATTTTATTATACATTAGCTTTTTTTAATTTATTGCAACACAGTAAAAATAGAGTAAAATTAATCGTCGCCCATGTGCTTAACCCTCATGCAGTGTTCGTTCCGAGATTATATTCGTCGTTCCATATACTGGTTACCCGGAAGTAGGGATGTGACCGTAGAACATGGGTGTTTCGATATATCAATGTTTCATAATTGAAGCATCGATGTTCAGAAAAAAACGAAAGAAACACTATTTTTTATTAAAAAAAATATTTGACCTAATCTGCGTAGGTGCTAATTTCCAGTACAAAATTTAAGGCAAACATATTTTATTGAAAAGCTTTTCAGTGCATAAGCAAAAAATGTTTTTTTTTAAATAAGAACATCTGAAAAATAGTATTCTTTATTAAAAAAATATTTTCCTTAATCTTTTTACTTTTGTCTTGTTCGGTTCATACATTTTCAGTACAATATTTTAAGTAAAAATAATAAAAATTTGCGTTGCCAGTAACACAATAAAATATTGCTCGTTACAATATATGCGAGTCAAGGCATTCTCTTACTATATACTATTTAAATTAAGGTTTTATTATTTCTTTCTGAGGGTAAATACTTAATGGGAAAACTAGGTTATATTACGCATGCGCAAAATAAAAACTAAAATAAATACATAAAGAGTTAAGTTCTTTCGTTTTAACGTCTTTTTCCCCCGGTCTCTCTCCCTCCGTTCCGAGTGAAACCAGCGCTCGAAAATGGATGAACTTGCCGAATGAAGAAAAACCTTCGATAGAGAACTCCTCTCTCAAACGAGACGACCCGGCACACAATCGGCAAAATTACTGACTTACGTGGACAGAAATGTTTGCTACATAAAATATGATTTTTTGAAGACAAAAAAAAAAACCTTATCGTCAACAAATAAGGAAGTTCATTATTATCAGTTCACAAAACGACTTCAACCTTACAGATTTTGTTCACAAAATCGGAATTTCCGTTGTGGAGAGGGGGTTATGGGACTCCCAGGACCCTCAATTGGTTACTTTCTTGCTGCTGGTCACTTTGGCTTTTTTGCCAATAGGCTTGTTCCGTTTGATATTATAGTGTTTTTGCTAAGCTAAAATAATCAACAGACTTGCTCTATCTAAAATAACTGAGTTGATTATTAGTAAACACAGACTACGTCTATTAGAATGTTCAATTTATTGATTGAGAAAATGTTAGAACAGATTTTTTTTCAAGATAAATATATAGTAAAAATAGGCTATGTATAAAATAGATAAGTATAAAATAGACAAGTATAAAAATAGACTGTGAAAAAAATCGATGTTAAACAAATCTTCGCATCTCAAACCCCCACAACTTTAGGTCATGGAACAAGCGCATTAGAATGTTAAATTTTCTGTTTTTAAAAAAAAAGTTAACATTCTAGATTCTTTTCTCCATCTATCTTATCTTCAACATGCACAAAACATCGTTAATCACTTTCTGCACAGAGTTTTACGTTTACTGCTGTATTACTGGAATATTGCTAAATCCTAGTTCCAAGCACATTTTTATTTTTCATAATAAAATTGCTGTTTACAAAAACTGGTTGTATTCAGAACATGATGGAAACTATGCGTAACGTGTACAGCCGTCACCTCCGATATAGAAGGCCTCCACACCGATTCAAAATGGTCGACTCCGTAGTTCAGTGCTCTGCGTTCATTTGAATATATACTTAATCCATAAAAATCAATGCTTGATTAGCAAAATTTCAGCTTTTTTGCAAGAGGGAAAGATGTTTTCATATTAAACACTTTTTTTAATTGAGTAGCAGTTTAAGTAGTCAAAATGCAAATTTCTACTGTATTTGGGTAGAAAAAAATACTCTTTTCGGCATAAATACAACACTCATTTCAAGATTTTTACCAATCTAATAAAAATGTATGTAAAATTAGGTATTTACGTATAATCCCGGTGGCGGTCCGCCAAGACAAAGGATGTTTCGCCAAGATAAATGCTGGACACATGAAATTATAGATAGGTTGCTATTCTTATGAGCCTAGAAATCATTAGAGCAACGGAAGTGCTAGAGATTTATTGGCATTTGGCGACAAAATTCCTTATATCTAAGTGCTCTATACCTCTTGAATCATGTAATATAATCGAATAAATTTATATACACCATAAATAGCTCTTTTTAGTGCATTGTGAGTAACATGTAAAAATATTTTTATGTGTTGTTAGCCTCTTCAATTTTAGATATAAAAGAAATCCCCATTGGAAATACCACGTAAAAAATTTACATTTGGCTCATTATCTCGAAGCGATTTTTTCAAAATTCGAATTATAAATAACTCAATAACACATGAGCAATATTAAAAGCAAGATTACATATTATTTAAGTACAGACAATATTCATGCATCATGGCAACCAATCATGTCAAGTTTTAACACATAATTCTATTAAATAATTTAATTATGCCATTGAAATTCGCGTAACTTGGCGACTATTGTCATAATACAATTAACAATAATGGAAATAACGATTAAAAAAATTTTGCGTATTTGAACATAATTTTGAACATTCACAACTTAGTTATTTTTTTATGATTTTACAATAAATTTAGTATCAAATTGTTGGTAATGGAAAGATCTTTAAAATAATATATGAGTCATCACTCCCACTTACCTTCCCCTGTAGAAATTAGCTTCTGAACGAAGAGCTTATAACTGAGAAGACAACTCTAGAGACAGAGAGTATATTCACGAGCATGTCAAAACTAGATGTAAACATGTGAATAAAGCAACGGAGCCATCGAGAGAATGTGCCATCGTGCCAATTTCTGTATTCGGTGCGTAGGCCTTCTATATCGGAGGTGACGGTACAACCGACTGTGTGAAAAAACATCGAACTCGATACATTAGTGTTAAACATCGGCTTCAATGTATGGATGTTTCGAAAATATCGACATCGATATCACTTCCCTACCCGAAAGCTGTTGCTCTTGTCTTTCGTCAGTTACAGTCGTTGATAAATAAAAAAGAGTGTTCTAAATAAAGTCTAATAATCTTACAAAGTAAGTGAATCCTATATTTTTTAAACTTTTAATAAATTCAGATCTTGCTATTACTTTACTTTCTTACGAAACATGAAATCAAGCAAAATCTATTTTAAAAATAGGATGTGGACACCGCGACCTCAGCAAGTATGTTAAATTAAACATTTTTAGACTTTCCGTTAAGCTTATTTCATTTAAAAATGAAATTCGGTACATTTCATTAACATTAAGGATTGGCAAGTGTAGGAGACACTGCCAGGCTGCTTCATTTTGTATTTTCCGTTCACAAAGTAAAGAAAATGCTGTACAGGGTGTTTCAAAATTAGAGGTACAAAGTTACAGGAGGAGTAGCATATACCAAGACAGTTCAGAATCGCATGCCGATTCCGTCTTCATTAGTGCTGTAAAAGTAACGACAAAATGAGTATCCGTATGTATTAGTTAATTAGATGTTCGCTATTCGTTACTAAGTGTTCGTTACTCGTTACTTTTGTTACTACTAATAACGTAATAGGGTTATATGTGCCCCATAACAACACATCCGGGACAGTGTTATTATGGGTATATGCCGCCCATACATAAACCCATAACAAAACCTAACCAAAAAGAATTTTTTTTAGCGAAGTTGTACAAAGTTGTATTTAGAGCTTATTTTCTCTGATTTACAGATTGTTTTTATACACATTTATGGTTTTATACAATGCCAAATTATCCGAATTACTGAGTGCACATAGAAATCTTCCAAAGACATATGGAATTCTTTTTTTTTCTCAACCCCCCCCCCCTTTTTTAATTCTGAACGCTGGTTTAACCTGTTCATTCTTATCATAAAAAGTGTAAAGGAAAGCTTGTGACTCGTGTTTTTTCTGGGAGCGGGTTCTCGTATACTGAGATCCAGGGATTGGGCCACATATATAAAATTCACAGGGCAGGGGATCTCAGTATGATATCAACTACTTTGCGTCTCTACAAGTATAATATCTTTATTATTTGTGAGTTCTTATTTCATATCAAAAACTTCTTTTGCTGGACCATTTTTCGAAGTAAATTAAAAATTACCATATTTTAAATTAAAATTGTTTAATTCAGTGAGAATTATCTATTTTTAAGATATTTCCAGTTCTATTTCTGCACTTTTGGGATGAAAGGGGTTAGCCCCTTCTGTGGGTGCATATATGAGAGCATTATTTAAACAAAAATTATCACTCCTTTCATACAGAAAGAATGGTTGCACTGGACTATGCGTATTCTATGAGTTCATGGAATAAAATGTACCATAAAACAGGGCAGATGGCCCCCCTAAACGCCGACATTTTAGAAACATACTGAACTTTATTGAATTATTTTAATACCAGTGGCTTACGCAGGAGTGGGCATAGAAATCCCGGGTCGCTCCCAATTTTTTATATATTTTTTAAACAATTACTTAAAAAATGTGTTTAGGTTGCCATGCTAAATATTTTTTTTAGTTCCAAATAATATTTTAAATAATAAAAATGTGTGAATTCGTTTACTTTATAAAAATATATTTTTTTAAAAGGTGTATTTAAATAATTTGTTATTACTCATATTTCGATTCTAGCTAAAAAAAATAGAAAAAGTTAAGTTCGCAATCCTGCTTCGGAACCACCCTGAAAGAAAGAATTCTGATTGCACCACTATTTAGTACTAAAATGTTAGAAAGCCCGAAATTAGCACCCCTTACTAACATGCTTCTCTTATATGTATTGCTCCTCTACAATTATAAGAACACCCCCTCCCCCCCCCCCGCAAAAAAAAGTTCAACTGCGCATAAGAACATACTATACACCGGATTCTATCTCCCCATTGTACGACCCATATCAATAGAGCAGCAGATACTATATCCATCTCCATAACTGTAACGAAACATACGGATTCTTCCAAACCTCATCAAAACGACACCATTCGGCTCGGCACAAACGAATTGCAACTGGAACATACCACTACTCAGATACCGAAACTGATTTTTCCCTTCAAACAGCGAGAATCCATAATACTTCCGGTATCTAGTAACGGAACGGAACGTACTATTACTCAAATACCGAAATTCATTTTCTCCCGGCAGTCTTGTATTCGAAGTTCGAACCTGGTCGATCCGAAATGCACACTCGAAAGTCATTTTCCCCCTTGAAACCGCGATCCGATATCCAGTAACAAATAACAGAAGATATTAGTACTCTATTACTGGAACCCGTTTACCCCCTAGTTCGCCTCGCCTGGCAGTCTGTATTCGAAGTTCGAAGCTGCTCGATCCGAAACAGCTTCGGATCGAGTAACGATATCAACCGAAAAATAGCAATTCGTTACTTCGAGTCTGAGTGATTATCCGCATCTTAGTACCGAATACATGCGGTTTGCTTCAGCTCTAGTCCTCATGTACCTGTTAATAATCACTAATCTCGAAGAAGCGTTGAAGTATGCGTCTAATTTCTTAACCAAGTTCCATAAGCAATGGGCTCTCGCCCGGCATTTTCATCAGTGTAATGAGAAAAAAAATTAGAATTAAGCATTTTTATCGAGTGCAATCTGTGAAAGATGTATTAGTTTTTGAAAAGGCGTGGGCGGCAAGTTCACTATTTCTTGAACACTTCTCCTACAATGATTATTAACAGGTACATGAAGACTGCGTTTCCGACCCCACATTGCTATGTTGTTCTAACCGTCTTCTTGTAACCTTCCTGTTGAACCACTCTGGATGATCGCGAAAAATTTGTTTTTAGATTTCCATAAATGTACCATCCATTTCAAACAACCGTGATTCCAGTTTCATTATTTTTGACGTCACATCCATGTATATGTATTTCACATAACTCAATAAAAGAATATTGAAGTTTTGAATTTAGGACTGTTATATTACTTAGTTGTGCACAATTTTTTTTTCAATAGACTGAGTAGTTATTTTGCTACGGCCGTGAAAGGACTTTTCAATATATTTACATACAGCGACCAGCTCTCCCGATTTTTTCAGGAGATTTTCTACCACAATTTTTAAACAGTTTTGTCTTAGATTAAAATTTTGGAATCAATTCAAGCATCTGAGCTCCACTGATTCAAGTAAACCCACCTGCTTATTCTTGTTATCCACAATCATTGTGGCTGAAAATGGTCTTGCAGGACTGTTAGGCATAGCTGCGTTATCAGAAATGCTAGAACCCTGGCTTTGCATGTGATCTTCATACCTGCCAAGTTTTAAGCATTTTCTTGGAAATCTTTTTGCCACTATTTTCTTTTCTTTCTCTTAAAGTTAAAATAAATTTGAAATTTAATCTTAAATAAAATTGCATAAAAATTGCTGTAGGAAATTTTCGTAAAAAAAAGGTTAAAGTTGGCAGTTATGCATATGTTGGTACATAAGGGGGTCCCTGGACATCTTCAATACATTAAAAGTCTAAGAACATTCACTATTTGAGCCGTACCCAAAACCTCGCGAACTGTCCACAAAGCTTGGCTAAATATCGCTAAATGTACCGACAAATAAAAGTTTCTAAAACAGAGCACAGCTAGATGATCTCTTACATTTCGCAGAAAATCTCAGTTTTAATACCATCGTAGCATCGTATCTTAATTTCAAATGAAACAATTTAAATGAATTGCATCAGAAATGTGTATATTTTGATGGACATAGATGGAAGTCGTTCTCTGTCCACATAATTGTTTTCAGTTTCATGCACTAACAATATCTCGCTGCAGAATTTACTGTATTTGAAGTCTTTTGGGTGACCTTGCAAACATACTCTCCAGCCGACTGCAATCAGAAAAAAGAGGCGAGTACAACTACATCCTGTAATATTCCCAATTGCAAAATTCCGATATTCTGTGACTAAGTCTTTAATCACGCAGTTTATGCGAGAGAGATAAGAAAGAGATAAGAACGTGTTGGATAGGGAGCGCCTGGGAACTTGTCCCACATCTCCCATTCAATTACTGGTTAAAGCGATTACAAGAGAGTAAGAGAATTGTAAAGAGGGTTGGGTTTGTTTACAAACAAATGAGGGGGGGGGGGGAGTTCAAAAGAGAGAACAGCCGGTAAACAATTTAGGTTGTTTCCGGGGGGGTGGTTTCAGTTAATTCACTATTGCTTAAGAAATTTATAAAATAGACTAATTTTTCCTGTTTAGTTTGGAAAGTTTTTAATTGATTTAGAACGTTTTTGAGCTGTATAAGTAATTCATTTAAAGAGGAAACTCCGATTTCTTTTTCGATTTGTTTGGTTACACTAGTAATTTCAATCAGTGTGTTTTGGGTTTGGGAATTGTTTTTGGTTGCTTCTGCATAGGTTTTTTGCCTGAGAGAAGTTTGTTTTGGTTGAGGGGGGGGTTGTCACTTGTTTCTTTTCTCGGACGAGTGTTGTTAGGGAAGGCTTTGCATCCTTTGAAGCTAGCCACATGATTTTCGTTGCAGTTGCAACACTTTGGGGGGAGTTTTTTTTTTATTATTATTTTTCCTGGGGCAGTTTCTTGATTCATGGGGGTCTCCACAGGCCACACAACGGGGGGGCATGGAACAGAATTTTGCTAAATGAAAAAAGCCGTTACAGCGGTAACATTGAATCACCTTGGTTGGCGTCCTATACTTTTCTACTTGTATTTTAAAAGAAAGTAAATATTGGAGAGAAAAAATTTCTTGGGCTGCCTCGTTATTTGTCAGGTGAATTTGGAAGATAGGTAAGTTTCTTTTGTCGATACAACTTCAGTTTACGGAGCTCCATATTATCATAATTTATTTAAATGCATTTCATGTAATTTCTGGTTGTATACTACTTGATTCTTATTTGGATTCAGGGTTACGACACCGCTGCATATGCCTTGATGTGGAGTTCTTTTCTGCTGGGTCATCATCCAGAAGTGCAGAACAAACTTTACAATGAACTGGAGGCAGTAACGGAAAATGAATACCTGTCGTATAACGATTTGCTTGGACTGACATACTTGGATTGTGTGGTGAAGGTAAGATGAAATTAGAAAGGTTTAGAAACGGTCGGGAAAACTGGCGTAGGTCTGCGAGACCTAGTCAGGTGACCTTCCCATCTTCCCTCCTGTTTTTTAGTTTAGTCGCAGTTAAAAATGCGACACAGTTTAGCTACTGATGAAACAGAAAGAATGAGCGCGCGCTTGCCTCAATATTATCTGAAGAGGCGAAAATAAGTATACATTATGTTGTAAATAGAAATATTTGTGAATTATGTTAACCAGGAATTATGTATTATCTAATAGGTGTGGTTGAATAAAATATAATTGAATACGGAACGTTCAATGTCGTTGCCTGCGGTTACGAACCCGGAGAGCAAGGTAAGTGGTTTTAATTTATCTTGCATGAAAACGTAAGAAGAAATAAAATATTTTGATTCGCAAAATATCTGGCATTTCTCTGCTGAGATTCGATTTACCGAGAGTAAAATGGAAAGTTTGGACTGTCTAAAAAAACTACGGACACCTACTAGAACGAATCTTACGAAAATTATAAATAAATCAGTTGAAACGTTAGGAAAGACAACTGAAGATGCCGACACTTTGGCAACATTAATTGCTCAACTCGAACAAAGGTGTAAAAAATTAAACGAACTTGATAAACGAATTTTGGAAATTTTACAGAATGATAAAGCATGTAAACAAGACACCTTCGACTTAGAGTATGAGAATATCGCTGTTTATGAAGAAAGGTACTTAGAAATCAAAACAAAACTAGAAAGACATTTAATTAGTTAGAGAAACCGCAAAATGAATCTAACGATATTACTACACCATTGCGAAAATTTGAACTTCCTGAATTGAGACTGAAACAGTTTAGCGGCGACATCAAGGAATGGCTATCGTTTTAGGGACAGTTTAAAAAGATTCACGATGATCCAGATATCGAGGACGAAGACAAGTTCCAATATTTAGTACAGGCTACAATGAAAGGATCACATGCCAGAGAAGTTGTTGAATCATTTCCGCCTACTGCGAAAAACTATAAGGAAGCAATAGAATGTTTAACTTCTAGATTTGGACGGAATGATATTTTAATTGAAGTATATGTAAGAGAGCTTTTAAGTCTCGTTATAAATAATATGATGGGTCAAAAACAGAAATATTCGTTAGTTAAATTGCATGACCGTTTAGAAACACAATCGCGTTCTTTAAAAATTACTCTCGCGCGCTCTAGCTTTGGGTTCGATAATATAAACAACAGACATTGCTCGGCGCCGGAGAGAACATTGCAAACTTTCAGTAGGAAAAAACCGTCTGCAGCTGAATTATTTAATTGCTCTGAAAATAAAAAGGAAACATATAGGAATAGCTGTGTCTTCTGTAATCAGGGGGGGACGCATTCGAGCGAGAGTTGCAAATATGCCATGAATATTCCTTATGATAAATTTAAATACGCAAATTTTAATGGAGAGAGACGCATGCTTCAAATGTTTACGTTTTAAGCCAAGACATCTCTGTCGTACCTGTCCAGAGAAAATTAATTGTTCTTCTTGCGGCGGATTGCATTGTTTTATTATGTGTCTGAAAAACACGGAATCTGTTTGCGATAATAAAGTGAGTGAGAAAAAATTAGATAAATATAAAGCAGTGAAAGAAACCACGTTAACTAACAAAACATGTATGCGGCAGGTCTATGAAAAACTTTGCAAACTTTAGTAGCAGAGATTCGCGGAGAAACTAAAAACAAGTTCGTTAGAGTTTTGATAGACACTGGATCCCAGCGATCTTATATTTCGAAATATGTTGCTAATTATATGGGTTATACTGCTATTAGTGAAGAATATATTGTACATTCACTATTTGGGGTGTGGAAAAATCTGAATGCCACAGTAAATATATTGCCTATTTAAGTGATATAAAGGGTAGCTTTCACTGCAACTTTGAGGTCTTAGACCAAGAAACTACTTGTTCAAATATTTCTAAAATAGAATTATCTTCTTTTGTTAAGGAACTTAAAACCCGTAAAGTATTTTTAACTGACACTGTAGCTGCTTATGATAATGATTTGTTATATGAGTTCTTCCCTTTAGAACTGCATGTTCTGATCAGGTATGACATCGCAGGTAAGCTGTTCACTGGTAGTATAGAGGAGCTGAGTTGTGGATTAGTCTGCGTTGAAACTAGATTAGGATGGACAATTATGGGTAAAACCAAAGAAACTGAAAGACATGACAGTACTAATTTTGTATTGTCTCTTCATGTTAATGAGGCAAAAATTTCCGATCTATGGAGGTTAGATACTCTTGGAATTAATGACCCGAGCGAAAGAAAAACGAGGTAAGAACTTTGACAAGCTGCTAAAGAGAATTTCTATCAAACTGTTTCTAGAAATGATGAAGGAAGATATGTAGTTAGGTTACCCTGGCTTGAGGGCCATCCTCCTCTATCAGACTGTAGAAAAATTTCTGAAAAGAGATTGGCTGGTTGCGTCAAGTCTTTTGAAAAATTAGGGAAAATTGGCGATTATGAAAACATTTTTAAACGCTGGTTAGAACAGGGAATCATTGAAGAAGTCCATATTTCAGAAAAAGGTGAGAAACAGCATTTCTTGCCTCATCGGGATGTTTTTAAAGAAAACTCTACAACGAAAATTAGGCCTGTTTTTGATGGCTCGGCTAAAGATAAAAATTCCCCGTCCATTAATGATTGTCTCGAAAAATTTGGTCGAACTCACTCCCTCGGTATTGAACCGCTTCAGGTTGGGGAAATACAGTGTTGTGGCTGACATAGAGAAGGCTTTCCTGCAGATCGAGCTCCATGAGCATGATCGACCCTATTTAAGGTTTTTATGGTTAAATAACGGGCAGAAAGAAAATGTGAGAGTTTTTCAACATAAAAGGATCGTGTTTGGCATTTCTTCAAGCCCTTTCTTGCTTGAAGTGACGTTAGAGTTTCACGCCAAAAACGCTCCAAAAGAACCTCAAAAAACTGCGCAAAAACTATTAAAATCCTTCTATGTGGATAACGCTGTTCTTAGTGTAAATGACGAAGAAGAATTGAACAAGTTTATTTATGAATCGCAAGAAATTCTTAAGCCTGCAAAATTCAACTTGCGAGGGCGGGAGCATACGCCCATAACGAAAATTGAGTCCACTATAACAGAAAAGGAGAGTATACCAGTTTTAGGTCTGCAATGGAATTTGAAGGATGACACTTTTTTGACGCTAAAGAATTAAGTTTCTCAGAAGAAGATCAACCAGTGACTAAGTGGAGGATTTTGTCGACAGTACATAAAATTTTTGATTTTGTAGGTATCGTTGAATAAAATATAATAGAATACGAACCGTCCAGCGTCGTTGTCTGCAGTTACGAACCCGGAGAGCAGGGTAAGCGATTTTAATTTATCTTGCATGAAAACACAAGAAGAAATAAAATATTTTGATTCGCAAAAGAAACATTAATGAAAACTCGTAGAATTTTCGCACTTTTATCTCAGCTAAAAAATTACCTGTGTTGACAGATAATTTTTTAGCTGAAATAAGATGGCAGATGTACACTCCGTTACCAGATACAAATAACTACCAACTCTCCCGGTTTTTCGGGAGATTCACCACCACTAATTTTTATTTAGTAATTTATAATTAAAATAAGTCTAAATATTTATATCAAAGGAAAATAGATTAAAAATTGTAGTAAAAAATCTCCCGAAAAAATCGGTAGAGTTGGCATCTGTGTATGATTAATATCAAAATAATCATTTCAGTTCGTACGGCTACTATTTGGAATGGAACAAACACAGTGGAACCTCCCTATTTGGACACACCCATAAATTGGAAACTTTTCTGGGTAACGGAACGTCTGCATATTTTAGGAATATAACCTCTGAAAGTTAGTAGCTTTTTGAGGGAACGCAAGTGTTTAACTTATAGAGGTTTCAAAGTATCAATAAAGTTCTGACGCATAAATTAATACAGTTGTTCAATGTATTAACAAATAAGTAAGTATCCACTTTGTTGTGAAGAAGGACCTTGGTTACCTTGGTTTAAAAAAAAATCACTATTTTACAAATGTTAGTTTATTCTAACCGTTAATACTATTAGGTTATATGAACGTACATCCATGTTTATCCGTAATGTATCAATAACAAAAACAAAAATTCTCTTCCATTGAAAACAAGGAACATGATTTTGTAGCATTAAGATGTTCACCAATATGCGTTGGCAAAACTTTTCTCAAAATACTAAATCAGGCCAAATGCACTCACTATAAGACAATTTTTATTTTACAATTTTATTTTCGCATGCCCAACTCTAACGCACAGTAAACTTTCACGCCTGTAATTTCGAAACGCGACGGCAATACCCTGCTATGTCCTTTGTTGATTCCGGGCTTGAGTCTTTGAGTGCGTCTCTGTAGCTTAGCGTTTCGCACTTGCGAAGCTGGGAAGCAACTTTTGGTTGGTTGCGGAAATAGGATAACTTCCTATCACCACTTTCTTGCAATGGTAGGGATAGAAGAATTTGAGTAAATAAGGCACTAAATGTCCGTAGCTGCCAACATGTGCAGAATATAATGAACCACTTTTTTTGAAACAAGTAATATTGTTGTTGTTGTTTTAAAGTATAAAATTAACGATACTCGAATGACGAAATCTTGCTAATATATGAGACAAAAAATGCTAATTGCAAAAATTGATTATTATATTCTATACATGTTGGCTCCTAGGCCAGTCTATCCGTTTAATCTATGGCAGTTGTTTTCTTGCAGTGGTAGTACCCTGTGGCAATGGTATTACCCTGTAAAACAATTTTAAAATCTACATAGGTGAGAGGGGGTACAGTCGGACAATTTTTATTTGTTTTGTAACAACTTTTCCCCTTTTAATTAAAACTAAAAATCAAATGCAGATCAATATTTTGACAACTTAGCTTTTACTGAAATTTTTTTCAGAAGTTATCCTTATTTTATTCTTAAAAAAAAAAAAAAAAATCAAAACGTACTCAAGTTGTCAGTGACACTTTGCAGGGCAGAGTAGGGCAGGGATTGGGGTATTGTAAGACAATGAGTAAGACATACGAAACCAGATGTATTATGCAACACATTGCAGGTTGAGATAGTCAACACTGAAGATATGAAAGCAGCTTTTAAATGACAAGCCTTAAAAATAGTTAGAATGATGAAATAAAATTAAAAGTTGTAAAATTCTTTGCTCAATAATGTTTAATGAATTAAAAACAGTAAAATAACATCAAATGAAACAGTAAACGGTAAAAAAATACTTGCAAAAGTTCACTTTATCATCGAATAAGATCAAAAGTCTACAGGAAATGATAATTGTGTCATTGCTCTTATTATGTACCTGCACAAGCGATGGGATACACTATGGACTCGCGTATAGTACGATCTTATCGACGTACACTAAAAGAGCTAAATGAAATTTGCCTGTAAGATGTCCCACTGTACCCTAATCAATGGAGGTATAGTGTCCCATTATACCTCCCTCGGAGTCTTTTTAAATACAAACTTAAAAGTTGTAGAAAATTTATCAATAGGATAAAGATCATTACATGCATGCAATTAAGAAAGCTTAAGCTTAACTCGAAAACAAAAATGTTGATTATAGGATAATAATTTACTGTTTAAATCCGAAAAGTAAAACTTATTTGATTTTTCCCAAGAGTGATGCTAAGAACAAAGTGGCTGTAACTTTCCTACAAGATAAAACATGGCATTGACTAGTTACCACCGTGTTGCCATACAGGTTAACTATATTATGGAATTTGTTTTTAATTTTTGAGTTTTTGAATCACATAAAAATATCAATCTCGTCCCACTGTGCCCCCCTCTCCCCTACACTATCAGGAGGACCAAATAGTAATCTAGTTTTTTCGTATGGTAATAGAGTAGAACTCTCAAATCCGGAATCCCTGGAATTTTACCAATTCCGGACTATAGATATCTTGTAATACTAATAATAAAAAATTGTAATAATCGGGTAAATAGGTAAAAAAAGAACATATTTTTCTTGGATAGTAAAAAACGATATAAATGATAAATATAAGACATGCATTGATTAAATATACAGAACAGTACAATATTACTTTTTTTAAACGTACCTAATACAGTCTGTTGAATAAATTTCGGTTTGTCTTGCGTAACTGGATTATTTTAAATCGAATTTTGTCCGGATTCTATAAATTTGATAGCCCGGATTTGAAAAGCTCCGCTGTATTTCGTCTAATCAAAACTAATTAAGCTATGAATGTGAAATTTCGCATGTCTGTGAGGTTTGAAAAGTAGGTACTCAATAAGACAAGATTTCTCAAAATTCGTATTCTATGGGGGTATGGGGCCAATAGGTTCTATTCATAAATTCCCCCCCGCTCTCAGAAAGAAAGGGTAGGGGAAAGCGATATCCTTGAAATTCCTGCTTTTAATATATTGGGTTGGCAACAAAGTAATTTTGTTTTCCCGTTTGTCGATAAGTGCTAGATTAGAGAGCATTTTCTAAAATTCGTAACCTTATGGGGGGAGGGGACCAAAAAGTACTTTTCACGTATCCCATGTGATCTCAAAGAAAAAGAGATATCTTTGAAATTCTTGCTATAAAAAACAGCTGTCACGAATACCTAAAAATCATTTGCAAGGAATTTTGAATATTGTCTTCCAAGGAGGATAGACGTTAAAAAAGAGAGGCTGGCCGTCTTCCATGGACTAAAATAATATATTATCCGTAAAGTTCTTACTTTAAAATGTAACAATTATGAAATCTACGTTCGGACAAAGCTTGTCTGTAATTAAAAACTTGTGGGAAAATTTATTTGTTTGAATTTCATGTAAGAAAACGCAATTACTTTGTTTCCAACACAATAATACCCTAGGATGCCGAAACTCAGGTCATTTATAGATAAGTCCTCCAAGAAAGTGGGTGGACCAACTTCCATTTTTTACATATCTCTCTAGAAAAAGAGAGTACTTAATGAAATTCTTTAAAATGTATTGATAGATTAATCTGCTGATAATAAAATTGAATTAAATATTTATTTATTTAAATTTATTTTATTTTCTGGTGCTCTTTATATTAAAAAATTCTTTACCGCCAGGAAACCCTTCGCTTGTATCCGCCAGCTCCCTTCTACGCAAGATTACTTGAAGAAGATGTTCAGTGTGGTAAGTTGAATTCTAGAAAAACTTCATCATTGGAAACATATCCATTATAAACTGCCTAGAACATTAGATTTTTTTTCGTGCACATAATACTACAAGACGAGTCATTAATATGTTCGCGACAAGTCGTTATGATTTCCAGAATCCGATGCTTAGGAACAGCACTGGAAAGACAAGAGAATGACTGCAGTTGCGTCTTCGAAACGATGAGAACCGATCGATTAAATAAAATAAAATAATGGCACAAAATAATCCTTTTAACCCCAACGTGCAAGCAATTTATTTATTTATTTTTTTAAGGGTTAAAATTGTTGCGTCGTTTTTGGTAGAAAGTATGCTGAGAATTTCATTAATCTTTTTTATTCTAAAGATTGTCGTCATACCTAGCAATGGGGCATTCAAAATACGTTGCAGAATCTGTGATTTGTTTTGCAGTGATACCGCGGCCAATCAACATTCTTTCCCCCCCCCCCCCTCAAACTATGTAAGCACTTTTTTTTTTTTTCTCGCTGGCTTTCAGATTCTGCTAACGAATGTTTTTCTTTTATGGAAATATGAGCAAAACTTCCAGAGTATGGGGTCAAATGCTTTAAATTGAAAGCATGCTATAGGTATAGACATTGTCTTTCACAAACCGTGTATCAAAAATTTAAAGATGCTCCCTAAATATAACTTTGCGCCAGAAGTATAGTTCAACCATCACGAGTTGGCGGCTGTAATGGAGGAATCACGTATTTTTTCGTGAACTTATTTCTGCGTTTAAGTTTAAGGAAGTAGACATTAAGAATTAAATTAGGATTATTCATTCGAATAATCCTAAATTAATTTCTTAATTTCTCCTTTCTTTAAGAAAAACGCGGAAACAAACCCTGAAGACATCACGTGACTGTGGCTCATACGTCGTTGCCGCCAACTCATGATAAGTAAACCATAGCTGCCAACAGCTACAGAAGATAACTAACCAATTTCTTTAAACAGTATGCTTTTTGATTACTTTTTCGAATTGTTGAAGAAGTGGTAGACAAATTAGACTCCAAGCATACCCCCACCATCACGTTATGCAAACTAACTGCCCTAACCAATTGCATTCTCAGGTTACGTTGCTTTCTGCTCTGCTGGAAAGATGCAATTGTGTACCCTATACTCAAGACTTATCTCTCCCTGAATCTTATAGACCCATCAGACTACTTAGTGGTCTGAGAAAAGTAGTCAAAAGAATTAGACTCAACAGGCTCCAGGTTATTGTTACTAACAGAAACATCATTATCCCTGAGCAATTCGGCTTTAGGAGAATGCATTCCACAACGCAACAACTCTACCGAGTTGTAGACCAGCTTGCTGAAGGACTAAAACGGAAAAATCACACAACCATCCCATTTCTGGACGTATCTAAAGCGTTCGTCAAGGTGTGGTAACGGGGATTGCTATATAAACTGTATAATATAAACATCGCAGATTCTTTAATAGACCTTTTCAAAAGCTTTCTAGAAAACAGAACGTACACTGTACGTACTGGCGAAATTCATTCCACAAAACACCAGATCCATAGCGGGGTCCCTCAAGGGTCGATCCTACGCTATGGATAGGCGGCCCTACGCTATATAACTTGTTCACTAACGATATTCCAAGACACCCTCAGACAACCATCGCCTTATATGCGGATGACACTGCCGTTGTCGCTAGTCACCCTAATGCCAGATTCCTGAAAAATGCAATGCAGGCCCACATCGACGCGATCGACTTATGGATGGGGATCGAACTCGAAGATAAAGCTGAATGCACAAAAGTGCACTGCCATCTCTATGGGGATGAAATCTCCTCCTCCCAGACTTTCCATTAACAATACCACCCTGGATTGGGACACTACTGCTACTTACCTTGGGGTTACGTTAGATCGTAACCTCACATGAAAGAAAGACATAGCCTGATTACGTGGCAAAATGACTACGGCTTTCCAATTCGTTAGCAGGCTTGTTTTCAAAAGAAAGATAAACATACAAAGTAAAATTATCCTCTACAAGGCAATCGTTAGACCGATTGCTCTCTATGCAGCGCCGGTCTGGGGCTTCACTGCCAAATCCAACTTCAAAAGGGTCTCACAGCTGAAAGCCAAGCTGCTAAGACGTATTCGCTGTGGACCACCCACTCTGATGTATAAGATTATTGGGAAAGACCTACGTATCAACACACTGACCACCCAGGTCAAGAAGCTCTCCAAACAATTTCACGATTCGCTCCGTAATCGTCCTAACGAAGTTATTGCAGAGCTCCCTGATTTTGACTACACTGATCCCAGGTATCGCAAGAGGTCCAAGGCGGCCCTCTGTCTGGGGTTCCCGTAACCACCTTACACGGCATGTTCCAGGTTGAGTAACCCTGAGGAAGTTCACCGTGTAACGGTTAGGGGATACAGGGTCAACAATATGAGAACATGCCACCCCCCCCTCCCCCAACATGCTTCAATGATAACTGACAAGAATTGATATTACATAGGATTCTACCAACACCTCCTAGATATAGAAAGCCTAACAACTGCTACGTCACCAATTTTCGCGTCATTAGCAGGCCTTCGAAACTGACGTCATCACAGTTTTACATTGATTAAGCAAAGCTATTCAAAATTTCTGGTGAATTTACTCATGCATAACACCATTTTAATGATGAGAGATAGAAAATTTAATTTTATAACAATGGCTAGTTGTTAACTACAACTAATTATGCAATATGAAAAGGAAATATATCATAATGGATTGTTTTATATAGCGGATGCATTTTAATTTTTACCTTAAGATATTTTCTAATATTAGAAGCATTCGCCAGAAAATTTAAATAGTTTTGCGTTATCTCAATAAAGCTGTAATAACGTCTTTAATTGAAGGCCTAGTGCTGTCGTGAAAGCTTTAGTTGTTAGAATTTCTATATATAGGAGGTGTTGGTTCTAACCTTATTTTCTCACTGTGTAGTTAACTACATTTCTATTTCGCCAAAACGTTCCACCAAGAGCTGATCAACAACTGCTTAAGAGATACTGGAGGTAAGTCGAACTTTGATTAGGAGTTCCTCTAAAATATATTTTCAGTCAGTCAGTCAAGAACTGCTCGTTAATAAACAGAAAATTTCGTATGTTTTTAAGTTGGAAACTTTTACGAAGATTGGTTAATTTTTTTGGCCGTGATATGTTTTCATTTTGGTCTTTTCAATCAGCCGCCTTTCTCTTTGATTCCTACTTCATGCGGATACCGCTTCTAACGTAATATTACGTTCCTCCATAACGATCCTAAATAAAGAAACGACGTAGTGTTTTCGACGTAGTTTAAGTTTAAATATTACTCCGTTAGAACACTAACTGGCTGAACTAACCTGGCAGCTAACTGAACAAACCGGGTGGTTTTTTCTTTTATTTTTACGGCAGTCAAAAACGTATTGTCATGAAATATTGATTATGTCTGACGGAAAATTAGTATCACATTCCTGATTTGACTAATTCTAAATAAAACCTCTGTTATGCAGTTTGGAAATTTCCCTAGATTAAAGTAAATAAACTATATTTTCTTTGCTGAACCATGGAGGACTGAAATATTTAAATACTATAACAAAATACTATATCAGGCCAAGAGATTTGATTATAAGACAGCTTTTTAACGTAGGAATGCTTTCATCTATCCGGTCCTATGTAAAGAAACGAATCTTTTATTTATTTATTTATTTTACGACGTCTTTGCAAGTTTCGATGTGGTTTCGTTAGAAAACTAACTTGGTCAAGTAACTCAGGTGTAGTAAGTGAATTGGGTTAACTAACTGGGATTTCTATTACGGTAGTAGAGAACGTGGCGTCATAAATTAAAAATTACGTAAGAGTGATAAACTCTCTGCTACACAATTTACGTCATTTTAGTAATCTGGGTGATTCTAAATTGCTCCTCATGATGATACAGTTTGATATTTTTCTAGATATTAAAATGAATAAACTATTTTTTTCCGGTCACCATGAATGACATAAACATGTAAATTGAGCATCCTGTATTTTTTTTAAGACATGATCTTTTAAATGTTTTAGTTATGTAAGGTATTTATGGCAACATTAGATAATTTTAAAAATAAGACTAGTTTATTCCTAGATTAGCCCACTGTTTGGTGCGATTTCAAAAATAGGCATTTTGGCTTATTATCCTGTCCTTTCTCTAAGAGTTGTTCTAAAAGAGCTGCTAAAGAATGCACAAAAAATTGTAACCAACTCACAAATTTAGAATACTGAAAGCATTGATTTTGGAAATTAAATAAAATTACGAATCAAAATATGGCGAGAAGAAAAATATTTAAACAAGCAATAAATGTACCTTTAAAACTTGAAAGTATTTGCGATTTCGATCACTTATGCAAAATTTTGTTTTTAAACGGCTGCATTAAAGGCGGTTGATCTGAAGAGTTACGGCATGTCACGATTCAAATATTGCAACATTTCACTGTTTATTACTTTATTGTCAGACGAATAAATTAAACCGGGCTTCAACCAGGAAGTTTATTAAGATACTGTAGAAAAGCTCACAATATACCTTGCTAATAAATATTTCGTTCTTATAATATTTACAGTATTTCTTATATTCATCATTTTTCGACGGAGGCCGTACAGCTACTAAAAGAATGAGTAATCTTACGTTAACATATACCACGGTAGTTTCATTATTAGAAAAGACTACCTGAACCTTCTCACATTTCATGTTGAATTTTATTGTTTTACATCTTCTTTTTTTTAATACTAACTTTCTGAAAAAGTTTCAATACATTTTTATTTTTATTTAGCTCTGAGACGCGTCGAATCGTTCGATAATTTATTTTATTGGCTCACATGATTCACTCTTTTCATCTTCAGATATCAAATGCAGTTTGCTTTACACCAGTGGTTCCTAAACTTTTCCTCTTCGCCTTAAAAAATGCGATTTTACTAAAAACTAGCAGGTAGAAATTGTAATGAGACAACTTAAACATTTATTGTTTATATGACTTCCAATTTTGAAGCAACCAGAATAATGTAGTAGGAAACTATCTTCATATTTCCTTTGCAATCCAACTAGGCGTCCACGGTAGTTTTATACAGCAAAAAAAGAAGCCGTGCCGCACGCGCTCTTAGCTTTCTAGATTAGCATACTTGGCCATCTCACTAAAATTTCAAAACGAATTGAAGGAAAGTAGAATTAGTACCGGAACTTTTGAAAGAGAAATAATTTCTATGATATTTATAGATGATTTAATTTTAAAGCAACCAGAATAATATAGTAGAAAATTAAGATATCTAAAAATAACTTCCTTCAATCAAATGAATGGATGCATTAACTGTAGCTAAATAGTAGAAACGACTGCGAAAGCAGTTGTGGAATGTGATAGTATATCCAGGGTTGCCAGATTTGGCTATTATTAGCCAATTTGGCTATTTTCGATCACGATTGGCTAGAAAATTTGTTAAGAAAAAAGCCAACCTGATTTTGGCTAATTCTTGGCTATTTTTATCGTGATTGCTAGAAATTGGCTAATATTATCTAATTTCGTCATTTTTTAAGCATGTTTGACTCGATAAGTTTTTTGAAGAAATTGTCAAACTATTTAGCCTTAGCAAGAAGGAAAATTGAGTTACCTCAACCAACTCCAACAAGATAGGAAGGTGGGGTCATGTGTCAGGCTCATAAAGATCATTTACTCTTGACGTCTGACCCAGAGTTGTTGCGTTGGTGGCCGAGGCGGTCCTATTTGATGCCCCATTCTTTCCAAATTTTGGCGTTAGGGTATGCTGCTACCGTCCCTATTTTATTGCTTACCTATTTTTATTTTTAATTCGCCGCCAGTGGCGGATTGACACCGTTGCCTTGCAGATACATACATATATATATATATATATATATATATATATATATATATATATATATATACATATATATATATATATATATCCCACCACCAAAATAAAATCATCTCTATGTTACTAATACAGACAGAATTCCTCAGTCTATACGTATTTATTATACAGTATGAGGAATTGTTAATTATTTATTAGGTGCCTATTTTGTTCATTTGCCTAATTGTATGACCAATTTTGTGTTTCTTTGAGGGTTGAGTATGTACGGAATTCAAGAGCGGAAAAGAGAAGTTTCTTTTTAAATTTTTAAACAAATGTTTTTAAACAAATCAAAAGATTTTAAGAGAAATTCGCTCCCCCCGAAATCCGTTTATGTAAAAAACGTGTTCATACTCTATTCCAACCTCAAATTCTGCGAAGCTTTATTAAAAGCCCAAAAGATGGCGCTGCAATCGCCGGTTTGGGTATTTTTGGCTAATTTTCAGAAGCAATTTGGCTTATTTCATAAATTTTGATCTGGCAACCCTGAGTTATATCCTCGCATAACTCAACGGATGTCGTTGCCTTGCAAGACATCGATTAGTTGACATGACACGACAATTTTTATTGGCGAAACTCCGGAGTCATCTGAGGCTACTTTTTTAATTCTAAATTTTACAATTCTCATCTGGGAGACGGAAGGTGCATGGTTCAAAGTCAGGCCACGTCCGTCGACCTAGCCGTTCGGAGTTTTCTTTGAAACTTCTTGTAAACACGAGTTAGGTCCCCTTAGTTAGTCCCCCACGGAGGGCAACCCTCACCTCTCGCCCTAGATCAACACCAGCTAGATATAGAAAGCCTTACAACTCTTACGTCACCAAGCATTGACGCCAAGCATATCACCAAGCATATCATTTGACCCACAATTAAAAGTGTTAATTTTTATAAAACAAAGCTATTAAAAATTTCTGGTAAATTTACCCATGAATAGCAATTTTTTAATAATTTGAGATAAAAAATATAATTTTTCGGCAAATGGCTATTTTTAACGATGACTAATTAGGTAATATGATAAGGAAATAAATCATAATGAATAATTTTGTATGAGGAAGGTATTTTAATTTTAATGTTTAATTTCAGATATTTTCTAATATTTTCAGAATTCACCACAAATTTTTAGTAGTTTTATTTTGTGTAGTTTTTTAAATATAGGCCTAATGATGATGTCAAATTTTGGTGACGTAGGAGTTGTAAGGTTTTCCATATCTAGGAGGCGTTGCCTAGATTCCTCGCGTAGATAATTGGCCATAATGCCACATTTCATTTCATTTTCTAAATTTAGCACACTGTAAAAACAAGATGCACAAAAATAAGCAGAATCAGAATGTACTCATTTTTGAGTACATTCTGATCTTATCGTAGCTCTGAGTAATGTGTTCTCAAATTTAAGAAACTCATGTACTCATTTTTTTGAGTTCATGCAAGAACTCAAACCTGAGTGTACGTATACTCAAAATTTTCGAGCACATTACACACTCAATTTTGAAAATATATGAAAAACTCATTTTTGAATACATACAAGAATTGATATTTAATGTATTTTTGTGATATGCATTTTTGTTATATTTAATACGAATGTATTGACTGTCGATTTTTGTATGCACTCATACAAGAATCAATATATTCTTATTAAATATACTATTTTTTAACATGTTGATTGAAATTTAGGAATAACCATTATCGTATGTGTAAGTAAAGCATATAAATTATTTGATTGTTTTGTGTAAATTATTTCGTTTTGTTACAATTTTTATTTATAATCAAGACACTGATCTGACATACAATGATCACAGAATGTTGCTATGACTATCTGTAACTATTAATCTGAGATAAATTTGACAAAACTGTAGCAATTCCCTAACACTGTTTAGAAACATTGACGTTAAAGCTTTTAAAATCTAAAGAAACTTCAATGTTTTTACTCTTGAAAATGTTATGTCCCCCCACTGCCACCCCTCTCCCCCCAAAAAACCGGTCACTAATACAGTGACCGGTTTATTCCTAAGCATAGAGTCTATACTCACGAATGTAACTCATTCTTAGGTGAGTGAACAAAATAAATAAGCAATGAAAATAAACATAAAAATAGTTAAAACATTCTCCCGCGCATTAAAACATTCTCCCGATAGTATTCTTATAATATCAAAACAAAATTAGTTTACTAGACCAATACTACCGGCAAAGGAAATAACAGCTTGTAAAGTTATACGACCGATCAGCGTCTTAAGTATAAATACACAAAAACGAAATGAAATAACTAAAAACAATCAAATAATATAAAAGTTGTACTTACGATAAGATGCAGGCTATTGTGAATTTTAACTAATTCTTCCATCATTATACATGATAGATTATTTCTTCCATTTTTAAGCAGCGAACGCCACAAGCTCGTTATAACAATATGGCGATATGCCGTCGACTGCTTGAAGCCGATGTTTTTTTTTTTTTTTTTTTTTTTTGACACCGATGTTTTATCACATAGTCGATTGTATGCTTTAGGCATAGCTACCATCACGCGCGGAATATAATTAGCCACTTCTTAAGAACAGTAATTTTTTAATTAGACAAAAAAGCAAACTGTATCAATGAGTTAAGCAAAACAACAAAAAAAAATCTGATGTGTCCAACACAAGATTTCCTTGCACGTCTATTAGATCAAAAATATTTTCGACGCACTACCTCTAAACTTATTTGTTTGAAAGAGATAAAATATCAATAATAGTAAGGTTTAGCGATTTCTAGCCAAATATTTCGATATCGCCAAGCTGAGTTATATTTGAAAGATTTCCTTCTGACACTTTATTTGGCGATATTTCACCAAAAGCCGACAAACTTGAGATAGTTTGCGAGGTTTTGGGGATAGCCAAAGTAGTCATTGACCACAGACTTTCAATGAATTGAATGCATCCATACACCTTAATAAATTTAAAGTCATTTGGCTCACCCTGTAAATAAATTCCCAGTCGATTGCTGTCAAAAAAGATATTGAAAACAGTTAGATATTATTACGGGTTAAAATTTTAGAGTTATACAAAATAAGGAATAATTTTTGGCACCAAATTTGGCGATATTTCGGCGAAATTCGTCAATGGCGACGACATTTGGCGAGATTTTAAGCATGAACCAACAATGACAGATTATCGCCAAATTTGGTAAAAACTAGCTCAGGTGCCCGTTCTCCGCACGGTAGGAAACGAAAATGTTTTTTACGTGGCATAAAAAAGGTATTTCGTTGTCGTCAACAAATAAAAGAAAAGAAAAGTTTGACGGTTTGCAGAGAAAAACTTTCAAAATATCTTATTTCTATATCCTACTGTTTTTTAGGTTTAATTTATAGCATTAATTCATTAAATTCTACATACCGTGGACAATCGTTTTATTTTACAGTTGTTTTGCTCATTCTACTCTCATTTGCAACAGAGCTTATTAAAGTTAAATTGAGATGTTGAGGTTATTCCTAGCTAATCGGTATTTCATGCATTTTTCGGAACTATTTGGCTAATGAAGGTAACTTTTGTGCAAGAGCTTTTTAAGTTGCCAGAATTCAGCCAAAAAAAGGAATTCTAATATTTATACGGCCAAAAGTCATCAAATCTTGGCGACATTTCCCGCGATTTTTGGGAATACATACGGCGACCGTTGTCAAACTGCACGCGAATATTGCGTATTATGTTAATTAGTATTTTGCACCTTATGAATTTCCGACGATTTTTAAAAATGCATTTCCTTTCGTTATTGTGGTTGCTTGTAAAATCATAGTGCTCAAAAATCGCCAAGGGTACCTAACGCAGTAAACAAAATGCTTTGAATTTAGTAAATTTTTACGTCAAATCCTTTTAATCTAATTACTATCTGATAATGTGGCAGTTTATTATTTCGCTCGTGGTGTTATGGTTTGCCAAAGTTTGTTAACCTAATTAGGATTTCTAATACATTTTTATACTCGTTACATTAAAATGACGTCAATCTCACTTGAATTATTGATAAGGTAATAAATAAATAAATCTAACTTCGCCAACTATGATCACTAATCTTGGCTACGCCTCTGAGGCCGGCGATAAGAAAATCCTGAGATCAATACCAGCTTGTGATGCTTTTGCTACTGCTTTCTCTCGGAAAGCTTCTTCTTCTCTCATCGCAGAAAACACAGCTCCATGGTTTATACCTAATTACCATAATTAATTAACGTATATCTCGGAACCTATCCACCGGAGCGCGTTTTTATTGATTCTCGACCCCCCCCTAGACTCAACACCCCACCGATACTTAAAATTTCGAATGCTTTGACACCAAACTTAACCTTTTAATCTTACAGGCCCAGGGGGTCATACGAAGCTCCCCTGTATTTTCAATTTGGGCATTTTAAACACTAGCCTCCGACGGCATCTCCAAAGCCTGGAAACCATCTCAGAGCCAATTTCTACATGTTTGCAGTCCTTTTAAGCCTCAATCATGGTTAATTAGTCTAATTACCATAATTAATTAACGTATATCTCGGAAACTATCCATCGGAGCGCGTTTTTATTGATTCTCGACCCCCCCCTAGACGTACACCCCCATCGATACATAAAATTTCGAATACTTAACCGACACCAAACTTAACCTTTTAATCTTACAGGCCCAGGGGGTCATACGAAGCTCCCCTGTATTTTCATTTCGGGCAGTTTAAACACTAGTTTTACTGGAGCAAGGAGAGAGAGATGCTAACTGCCCGAGAACTCAGCGGAGAAGAAACCCGATGAATGGGTGAAGGGTGTTTAAATAGAACGGCTTTCGGCGCAGAGAGAGGGAAAATTTCTTTAGTTGTTTTATTGATTCAAGATTCGAATCATCGAAGTAGTGAGTGAGTCGAGATTCGAATCAGTAAAATGAGTCGAACCGCCCATCTCTAAGCAGAACTGCCAAGTCTCCGGCTTTTTTCGAGAGACTTTTCACCACTAATTTTTACTTAGAAATTTATGCTTAAAATAAGTCCAAATATTTAATACAAAATAAAATTGTCTAAAAATTGTGGTGGGAAATCTCCCGGAAAAAGCCGGAGACTTGGCAGCTCTGCTAATGTGCTCAAATCGGACATTTGAGTAGCTTTCTACCCTGAAAATTGCGAAAAATTGTTAAAAATTAGGGAACAGGTGGATTTCCAGAATTTTGAATCCGCCTACGACCTCTCCCGTACCGTTATACATGTCTGTGCAAAATTTCAAGCCGATCGGTCAAACGGTGTGGGAGGAGTTCCCGGATAAACAAACAAACTTTCCCATTTATGTAATAGACTAGTTTTCATTTATATTAGAAAATAAAGTTAATGCGCAATGAACAAATGTAAGATTTGTTTAACAAAAAGTTGATAGTTCTTTTGGTTAGTAGCTCACAGTAGGATTCAGAAACGGTACGGCAGCTCAGAAGCTTCAGACGTTTGCCGACCACTGATCTAAAGGTTTGCGTAATGGTACAAGACTCACAGTTTCAAAACTTCAGCCTAGTGTTACTGAAGCCAGATGGATTGATCCCGAAAAAAAGGAAACATTTTTTATACCTAGACTGCCACTCATACCATCGGAACAATAATATGCCTTTTCACTTTAGAAAAAACAATTTTCCATGTGCTTGGCTTTTGCAATGCCTATTAAAAAATCACAGGGACAGCTATGCTGGGCACTCAAGGATAAGATCCTTTGAATCTATTATAATGGTCGCGCCAAATCAAGTACATAATGCGTTTCAATAATCAGAAGCTGAGTGCGTTTTTCAGTGTACGTCTTTTATGCAATATGAACCCTTCTACTGAAATAAAAAAATCTAACGGATTTTTTCAAAAAACTTCCTTTTTTATGCGTATTTCTGAAACTACAGTATATGAATTATTCCTTTAAATTGTATCTCTACTGTTGTGAAGATTTTTGTTTTATTTGCAGGAAAATATAATCTTCCCAGTGGCACAACTCTTGCGTTTTCCCCATTCTTGTCGCACAGAGATCCAAAGATTTATCCGGACCCAGAGAAGTTCAATCCAGAAAGGTTTTTAGATGGATCCTTCAACGGGAAAACGTGCACCTTTACGCCTTTTGCTGAGGGGGTTCGGAGCTGTATAGGTAAAGTATTTGAGCTCAATGAACATTGACTGGTAAGATAGCTGCCAACCTTCCCGATATCGTTGGGAAATTTTCCACCACAATTTTTAAACAGGATTTCTTTAAAATTAAAATTTTGGCGTTTCTTTAAGTATAAATTAATGTGTAGAAATTAGTGGTGGAAAATATCCCGAAGAAATAGAGAAGGTTGACAGTTATGACTGGTACAGTAGAATGGTGGCACCAGAACCCCTTAAATAATTTTTTTTTTGCCGATTTGCTGGCACTTGCGCATCAAACTACAGGGAAGCTAATTCTGCTCCAATTGCTCCGGCTTATTCTTGCATAGTACTTGCTCCTATTTGTGACGAAACTTGCATATTTCTTTATTTTGCTTCGAAGCTGCTTCAAAATCTACTTTTCAAGAAATACTTTTCTCATATCGACAACCGCAAAATTAGCCATCTCCAGAATTCTCCCAATTATGTATAGTTATATTTGGAAATGTAAAGACTATTTTGCCGTCTAAGCCATTTGCAATATAATTTTGACTTATTTTCCAAGAGCTAGTTTGCATGATTAGCGTTTATATGCACTCAGTTTTTCTGATCACTATCACTGGAGCGTATGGATACGCTATAATCACCTGGTTATTGTCACCAGTGCCGTATGCATATGTTCAACTTCGAAGCGATAAAATTTGATGATAGAAGCTGTGGTGCAGACATTTTCGGTTATGGTCGTACAAGTAAGAGGTGGGCAAAAGGAATTCAGGAACAGGTAGATTTATTGGCTTTCACGATAATAAATGTGTTTCGATGTGCGCTGTCAAGCATCGCAATAATCAGTCAAAACTTGACTTTATTTAAGATCAAAAGTCTTACAAACTCCTAAGATGATAAAGGGGATCGGGGAATGACTGCTATTCTTGACAACCTACTATACGCTGAACTGGAGCTGAAGTCATCTCTTCTCGGAGCGAAATAATTAGACTTAGTAAACGAATATGGCAATGCATCGCTAATGCAAAACACGTCAATAGTCAAGGAAATAAACAAGTCATTAGTCAAGAAAACAAACATCTGCAGCTGTTACGCATAATCAGTGCACTGATTTCTTAAAATCCAAGCAATTAGGCTCAGAAATTTAAAAGGATTACAAAATGGTGCCGATGAAAAAATTCGCCAAAGAGCATACTTTGAAAGACTGCCAATCTAAGCAAAATTAACAGCATCGCCAAGAACAGTAAGCATCTGCAAAATGAATTTTTTTAACTTATTGAATTAAGAAATAAGGCAAGCTGTGGTAAACGAGGCAACCACACTTACTGAAAGTGCTTCCAGTTGTAGATAATAGAAGACGTCAGCTGGCGCTCTGCGGAGGGGAGGGTGTAACGGATTCCGACACCTGTACAATAATTTCAAAATAAAATTCCAAGAAAAAAAGCTGATACTTTGTACACGTGTTTATCACGTTGTATTTAAATGAAAAATAATAGTAAGCTGACTTTATAGCGGTGGATTATACGTCAGCTTTTATGAATAAAATAGTCCATTGAGTTTTACGAGGTGAAAAAGTACTCAGCTGGCGACTGAAAGTTACAGCGTATTTCTACACTCAGGACAACTTTTTTTCAAGTAAATTTTATAAAGAAGTATTACTTTAGAATGTTTCAGCTTTCTTGGTTTCCGATATGTCAATTTTTATTGTTACAGAGCGTCGAGATTTTTATTGTGCGTCTATGAATCACCTGAATAGTTACCTAATCTTTTTTACTTTCAGTTATACCTTTAAAGTACATAACAATGGGGAAAATATATATGCAAACATCAAAGTATAAATAATAATATCTTCACATCGAAATTTACACATTATAAATGCAACACAGAGTTCGATATTAAAAAGCTATGAAACTTGGCCTCGGGTAGGTACTCGAGTCGGTTAGGTTGCTCATAGTTTTTGTAAATAAATGCTTCTTCAAACTTTACAGGCATCCTTTACAAGTTTACACAGGAAACTGATGTATAGTTCTCCTCTATGAAGTCGACTCACTTTTTTTTTTTTTCATTTATATACAACGTAATAAATACATCTACAAAGTATCAGCTCTTTCATTATAATTTTGTTTTCTAAATTATTGTACATGTGCGGTGAACGCCGCGGTTACAACTACTGATACTGTATCAGCTGAAGTTTGTTTCATTCACTAACAATATAAAATGAACCAAAATAGAAAATCTCAACATTTTTTTCGGTTATGATTCCAAAATGGCAGCTGGCTCCAGGACTAATAGGAGCCAGCCGGTTTTTTTGCACCGAAAATAGGAACCTTTCGTCCAGGTCACCGTTTTAAATGTTGTTTCGAATATCCATCATTATCCATGAGTGTGCCGTGTTTCTCTTTCTGGTTTGACTCCTACTGTAACGCCCCTACTCTCGCCAAGGTGTCGATCATTAAACATATGGAGCTACTACGATGATTTTTTGTATTTATGTGGCAATCGTAATTTAGAATTAAGATTGCGATTTGGAACAACATGTAAGTAAAACATTCCGTTACATTTTTATTTATTTTGGGTTGGCAATTAATTTGGTTTTAACAATTAAGTATCTTCAAATTCCTTAACTGGTGCGTTTATCGCTAATTTGTTCACTGTAATTTTCATCTAGTTCTTTTGGGAGCGTTGAAACTTGTGCATAAGTCCTAGAGACCCATGATTGCAAAGCTTGGCAAAGTGCGGGATTTTTTAGGTTGGCGAGAGCGGGGGCATTAAAATAGGAAACAACTCTTGCTTGTACCGTAAAACACATCTTTGGAATCGAAATCTGTCTTAAAATCGCCTACCGAAGCTGTTTTACAATCTTCTCCAAGCATATTCCAACTATATCCCGTAGACATTTTAAATACTGTTTGGAATGGGCATCATAATCCATGAGTGTACCGTATTTTCCTTCCTTGTTCCATAAAACACTTCTTCGGAATAGAAATCTATATTGAAATCGCCTACCAAAAGTGTTTAACAATTTTCGCCTGGCATAGTCAAACTATACTTTATAAATACCATTTGGAAAGTGTATCATAATCTATCAGTGTACCGTATTTGTCTTCGCTGTTCTATCAAACATTTCTTGGGAATGAAAGCCATTTTAAAATCGCCTACTAAAACTATTTTACTATATTCGCCAGGTGTTTTCTAGCTGAACTCAAAATATAGTTATAAGAAATGCCACACAAATCATAAAAATGAACACCTTTGAAAAGAGACTCAAGAATTTATATTACAAAGCATTTTATTTTTACCGGTTGTAAAACATTGGCCTTTGCTTTGAGGCAAACACAAAATTCGTGAACAGAATTAGAAATTTATTACTGTTATGACAACTAAAATAGCATTATGGAGAAGTAAACTTACTAGCCTCATTTCGACAATTATCTTCAAAGAAAGATTTTTCAGTGTATTTTTAAATACTTTCGTGTGTGATTGATTTTAGAAATACAAAACTCTGTGTTCGTGAATGACTTCGTGCATTAATCTTCTAGGTTACAGACTGCCAAATGTTTCAGGCTTTGATGTAAATATAAAGTACTAACTGTCAGATTGCATTAGATCTAACTGGCTGCCTAGATTTCAGCAGCTGGAAAAAACTCATGTCTATAGTGTACAGTAGCAGTCTCTTATTTTTTAACTGCCATTTGTTTTCAGTACATCACAGAGTAGGTAAAATAAGTTCAGACAGAAAAGCACTATGTAGATATAAGGGGAAAAGCATCGGTGAATATAGGAGCGCGAAAGGGACAGCTGGGGAACATTATTTTAGCTCGTCCTTTCTTAGCTGGTTATAAATATTAGCTATTCATCACTTTAGTTCAGTAATTATATCATAATCCATGCGATAAAAAATTAGTGTGGATGAGAGTCCGCAGTGCTACTAAACTGATGTCCAACTTCAATGCATCAGTAATGGAGTAGATGACGTCCGTATAGGCTTTTTATATTTAGATAATGCTGTTTGACATGCAATTTTTTACTACATTTCTTAGTAATTTTAAGGATATTTGTTTAATGTTTTTTCTGTTATAAATATATATATTTTTTCATTACAGGAAAAAATTTAGCACTGATGGAGATTAAGATCGTTTTATCTCATATTGTGAGAAATTTTCAAATAACCTCTTTGGACCGAATAGAGGATGTCGATCTTAAGTGGGAAATTGTTTTAGCCCCCGTAAAACCTCTTCAAATGCGTATAATGCCTAGACACGATTAAAAACCACATCAATACTTACAAAAAGAAAATGATGATCGTGAATTGGAATCAACATAATCTGTTTGGTTATTTATTTCTCTTTTTTACATGCATTTTGTTCAGTTACTAAACTGCCGAACATTTCAAGAATTGCTTATACATGAGTGCTATTTAAATTCATGGGAAAAGGATTATAATTTAAATGCGCTTTTTATAATTATTTTTTTAATTTATTTACGATTATCTCTTGTACTGAATTTGTATTTTTATAATGTTGCTGATTCATATTTGAAGTTACGGATTAGAACATAGGATGATCATCGACTGTCGGTAGACGGCAAAATCGCGTTACCTTCTTTAATGAATAACTTAAAAGAGTTTTCTGGAAACAACGTACTGTTTAAAGTTTAATTTGAAGAGACAAAACAGTTTAAGATTTCTGGTAAGAGCTATAAATATTAGAAAATATCTTAAGATAATTAAAATACCTTTCTGATATAAAATAATCCATTATGATCTATCACCTTACCACAACACATATATAATTAGTGATGGGTAAAAATCATCACATGTCATGAAACTAAATTTCCTATTTTAAATAATTAGAATGTTGTTGTGCGTGAAACAAATTTTAAACAGCTCTATGCCATGAAAATAAAACTTTAATACCTTTACTGATAAAAAAACACTTAATGATAAAAACGCACAGCACCATCTTACGGGCAAATTTCATTTAGCTCTTTCAGAATACGACAATGATCGTAATATGTTCAAGTCCGTATTGGATGCATTTTAATTCACGTACTTTAAATAGAAAGACAAAATTTCTGCGTATGTGAATTTGTAACTGTTTCTCTCTGATCATTTGCGTCAAAGCGCTTTACATAAATTTATCTTTCATGCAAGATCGATGATTTGCTGCAATAACGTCATAATTCAAAAGTAATTAATTTTGAATAAATGCCATAGGGACAAATGCAATGATGTAAACTTTTATCTTGTACAGTATTTTGTATACAGTATTGTACAGCCGTTTTGGCGATTATACGTTTCTTCACTTTCATAGAGCTTCAAATGCATTTCCAGAAAAGTCGTAATTTACGAGTTATGGCGTTTTTGCACCAAATGACCGATATTAGATATATCGGTGATATCAAATGTCTTCATCAAGTTCTCTGTTCTATCTTATAGTATTCAAAAATGCTTGATTTAGCTGGACTAAAAAACAAATACCAATTACTCCAGAATACAATCTACCACTTTTTGTTGACAGCATAGATTTAAAGAATTTTATTCTAAATATCAACAAATTATACATTTCAAATAATGTAGGGCAGGTTTGGGCAATCTTTTAAAAGTTTGGGGCCTAACATCAGGAGGATCTTGGCGAAGTCGCGGGCCGTACATTTCACATGGGTTTTGATAAGTTTCACAGGCAGGATCAAAAACTTCACATGGGCTTTGATAAGTTTCACAGGCAGGCAGAGCCCGATCAAGCCAAAAGTGGGCCCAGGGC
Source organism: Cheiracanthium punctorium (assembly GCA_038373885.1). NCBI lineage: Eukaryota > Metazoa > Arthropoda > Arachnida > Araneae > Cheiracanthiidae > Cheiracanthium > Cheiracanthium punctorium. Next base: position 746,851 of record JAWZYV010017230.1, read on the forward strand.
CAAATACTCATTCGGGCCCTACCCCGTCCTTTTCATACTTGTAAAAATTTTTTATTTAATTTTGATGCAGTTCAGTATATTACATAAACATATAAATCAGGACTAATACACATTCATTGCTAATTTGCTAAGTTTAGAATACAAACTTTTGGCCTCATGGCGGGTTACTGGAGATTCATCTTCATTTTCAGAAAAACTTAACAGTAAGTTTTTGATCAAAAAATAATTTTTGCGAAGAGCTCTAGTTGCTTCTGCTTCAGCAGACCATCTAGTATTAGCTAATGATTTTACTGTGTAGTATTAGCTAATGACTAGTATTAGCTAATGATTTTACCACTGTCGGCTAGTGTGGGTTAACAATGTAGCGCGGCCATAGTGTAGGCTAATAAAAAATTTTTTTTAAATAAATTATATATTCCACTATGGTTTTTTTTTATAGCAATAAAGTGTGCCAATTTTCAATAAGTAATATTTTACGAAATATTTGTACATTTTTTAGTTAAAACTAAAAAATAAAACGGCCCCTAATAGTGATCGGCCCCTGGGCCTGGGCCCAGTCGGCCCGTGCGTTAATCAGGCCCTGCAGGCAGGATCAAAAGCCATTGCAGGCTGGAAGTTACCCGCATATGTTACAAGACAATTTTGCTGTACTTAAAAAGAAATTTCTGTTTAGAAAAAGTGGTTAGTGGTATTCCGGAGTAGTTGGCAGCTCTACTAAAGTATCAAAATATTTTTTCACGCAGCACCTGCTACAATCAAGAGGAATACAGTTTGAGAAACACTCCTTTAATCCATGTAATTAATCTACTGGAATCATTAGAATAAAATGTGTTTTCATTCAGCTGAATGTGTGCCTGTCTTCCACCCTATTTTTATTAGTAACAGTCGTACATTTTTAAGGCATTTTTTTTTTCAAAATATTAACAAATAACTTCACACACTTTAGGTAATATGTTACTATTTTGTTGTATTTAAAAATAAAATCAGCAAAGTTAAACAGTGTTTATGATGTCAGTTGCCAGTGTTTATCTGTTTGTTTTCCCGGCTGTCCACCTTTGATCTAGCTATTGCAAATATCATCATGCACGTGCTTTACAGTTTATTTGTTTACGACATTTATGTATGTTACTTCTATGGACTGTTAAAAACAGTGTCTGCAGCATAAACAGTTTATTTAAAGAGGATATCGAAAATAATTCGAAAAAAAAAAAAAATACTCTCTGTGGACAGCGGTAATTTAAAGCCTGTTTTTCAGATGTTCATCTGCTTCAAATAAAGATAATTCTCATATTTTTTTTTTAGGTTTGTAAAAGTATGTCGAAAATAGTCTTCCCCTTATTTTATTACTCTCTTTTACAGTGTCAAACAAAGGAATTTTCACAGATAAGACGTTTCTATTCTAGTCTTTTGTTGATTTTGCTTTACTAGAGATTTATTTATTATAAGACATTTATTTATTATAAGACATTAATAAAAGTCAAGCATTTCACACATACTTCATGGAAGGATTGCGATAATCCGGAAATGTTTATCTTTGTTGATTCGATGTCGATAGTCCAAGAATCGAACATTTGTGCGAGAAACTCTATATACCTCCTCTTCCGCGTTTTTTTTCTGATTATGTATTCTTATAGAATGCTTAATATACGTTACGTATATGATCTATACGCTTTAAATTGAATTATTTTATATGTATGCTGTATAAATACGTTCAGAATATTGTGTAAATTATACTACGAGGTCTCTCATAACTACAACACTTAAGGAGAGGTAGGACACACAATAAGGAACAAGAATCACATAAGAAGTGAGGTCGGAAACGTCGTCCTCATGTAGTAGTTGTTAATAATAACTTTGGAACAAGTGCGAAAATAATAGTGAGCTTTCCGCCCGTTGTTCGTCAAAATCCAATCCGTATTTCACAGAAAACAATTGACTGAAAGGCATAGTTTTAAAATTCTCTTTTATTTCATTGGTGAAATTTTTGGCGACAAGCTCATTGTCTGTGAAACTTGGTTAAGAAAACAGACGAACCCTTCAACACTTTTCTCAAAGTAATGATCAACAAATAAGTGAAAATGGCGATTTTGCCCACACATGTGATTCTGATTCCTTAACATGTGCCATATCTCACCTTAAATTTTGTGCCCATATATTTGTGGGACGCTCCGTATATTTTCATATCAAAACGTGCATTACGTTCACTTTGCTTTGATCTGATTGGAAAAACTACTCCGCCATCTTGAAGCCCGGTTTTCGGTGTGTTGCTGTAGCCGGGTTTCACTCGATTTTGAATATGTTCAACAAAGATTACTGATTAAATATCAACTCAAAAAGTTTCTGTTGCAATTTTGCAAACATTAGTGGTATTTTTAAAATTTAGTTTGCCTAGGCTGTATGGGTGACAATTGAAATTCCAAACACTTCCCTTGTGTACCTCACCAATTCAATGTTCGGAATTTTTTAAGGGCAAAATTTTAAAAAAGGGCAGTTTAGATAAATAAATTTTGAAAGCCATGAAACCAAAATTAAAGTATCTTCCGACTGATGGTATAAAAGTAATGTCAGACCTCACATTAATTCTGCGTTTGGATGTAATAAATTGGGTAGTAAATTAGGTTAAGATATTTAATGGTAATTTTAAGACTCGTTTCTATTCTAGTCTTTTGTTGATTTTGCTTTACTAGAGATTTATTTATACCCACTAAAAGCCCCCCCCCCCCCAACAACTCAAGTTTGAAAATTTTACAACATCCCTAAATTTCATACATCAAATTACACACACATTTGTATCATTTTAAGGTATTAGTTTTTCTTTTTATAATGAAACATATGACATTTTTTTTTGGATTTGCAGAGCCAGTTAAATTTTCATCAGCAAAAGAAATCTTGAATTGTAAAAAAATAAAAAGCAATTACTCTTAGAACAAATTTATTTAGTAAACACTGGAAAAAAAAATTAAATCTTTGCCAGTTATCATTAACAATTTAAAATAAAGTTTAATATATGTTGAAGTTAGCAAAGGATATTACGAATGGAAAACCTGCTACTTTCTAAGCAGACACGAGGCTCCGGAAGAATAAGGAGAGTGTCGTTTTTGTGGATTGTGGCTTCATCAACATTTATTAGAATATATTATTTTTGTCTTCATTACAGAATCTCATAATCGGATTCATCTAGTTTATCAAACACTAATCCTACATAATCAAGGCCGTACCCAGAAAAAAAAAAAAAAAAAAAAATCTGGGGAGAGGGGGGGGGGGGACCAAAATGTGAAAAAGGTTTGTTTCGTTAATAAAATTTTACATTTCGGGGGGAGGGGGTTTGCCTCCCCCCCTGGGTACGACCTTGTACATAATGAATTATTGTTTTCTTGGAAGCAAATCTTATAACCACATCTTGACCAACTTCTACTATGTAGTTATTTATATCATAACCATCTACAATTTCACTGTCAATAGATTCAGTATAATTTGGGTCTTTATCAAATTCACTACTGCTACTAGAATTCATTTCTTCTATTTCTTTTAAAAGTTTTCATTTTTTCCATAAAAGCTGCAGACTCATGTCTTTTTTCTTTTCGATCCTTTTATTTGCTTCATCTTCTAAAACTGCCTTAACAGGTGTATCAGTTATAATTCGAGAGCATCCCCCTTTTTGCTTAACTTTTATTCGCCAAAGTTTTTTTTTTTTTAAACTATTATTTTTTTAAAACTATTTAAACTGTTATGTACTTCAGGCATGTGTACAGTAATAACTGTATGTAAGTGTTAACATAACTGTGAAACATAAACAAAATAATATGTAGTGATTGTAATTTAAAAAAAAAGCTAAAAAGTTATTTTTTATTACTTGGGGTAGGATGGACCATGGTCCAATATACCCCAACTCTGGACCAAGGTACCCCATATTCTTGAATTTCAAAAATATAGTACTATTTTTTTTCTTTGCCATAAAAAATAAACTAACTCTAAATAATTATTAAATCAATAAATTTACCTTATAACAGAGATTCAGTTTATTGCTCCTATCTTAATTAAACACATTTTAGAAAACAAAGTAGCAGACTTCTGAAAATTACTCAGCAGTGCTAAAATACAACTCACTGAAATAAAAATGACTCCTTATCACTTTAACATGTGGTTTCTTTATAGGATTTGTGTAACTACTAGGGGCATTTGTTGATAATAAAATAAAATAGTATTTCAAAAACAATTGAGCCTGGTCCACTGTACCCCAAGGTCCAGCGAGTCATATATTATAATTAAAATTTTAATTCAAGTAAATTACAGCAAAATATTTAAATCTAAAAAGGGGGTGGTACTATTGAGGCATTTCCTAAAATAAAATGCATGGGCAGGAAGTAATTCTTACGGAAGTTCCTAAAAGTCTCGAAAAAGTTAGGAAATCAACTTTCAGAAATTAGGTAGACATCCTGTAAAGGAAAATGTGTTTCTATTTATTACCATATTATTATAGTCTTTTAATACTAGCCTCTTGAAGAAAGCACTTAAGAAATCTGGTTTATTTACTTATTATTAAAAAAAAATTATTTGCACACAAAATTAAAAGATAACTAATTTACTACAGAATAACTATTTTTTTAGTTAAATTTGTTTAAAATTGAATGTCTTTATTTTTCATATGCAGTATAGATTCTCTCTTAACTGGCCTAAATGGGACTGGGGGTGAACTGGTCAAGTGAAATTTTGGTTAAACCAGAGAATGAAAAGAAATAAATTGTTAATTGGTGGAACTGCACTATAATAAATACGTTCATTTATTACTAAAGTTTTATGTATCATAAGGAGCAGAGTTTTTAAAACATCAGTCCTTGTTTATTTATTTTTTTTTTTTTGGGGGGGGGCTGTAGATTGAAAGTTCAACAACCTACTGCAGTTATGCCCCCCCCCCTTTTTTTTTTAAAGCATCACATTGATGGAGGAATCCAATGTTATTGTTGGCTACATAGCATAAAGAATTTTCCAATGCTTTTGCTCCATCTGTGTATGTGGAAGCTGTTGTCAGGCATGTTGGAAATTTTCAATTTTTTGCGTTTAAAACAAACATGGCCAGTTAAAGTGGAGATCCGATTAAATGGAGACTGATTAGGCAGCAGTCTACTGTGCATCTTTTCTCATTATGTTTATTTCCTGTTAAGTATTATAAAAAATTCCCTCAAATCATTTAAAGAGCTATATTTATAAAAAATCCTTATGAGCTATTAAAATGCTCATACAGAGTGTCCTAATAGTTCTCATACAGACAACGTATGGATAGCATTGAGATATTTTAGCTAAACGTCTATGCATGTATCATGCGGTTTATGTTCAAAATATTTCACATGGAATGCAATTCTCTGATTTCATCATGAAATCATTTTACTATGCTGAACAAAATAACAGAATTTTATTCACATACAACTTGTGTAACGAAAAGAACTAGGGATGCACCAAGTATTCGGTTGGTATTCGGTATACTGCCTATTCGGCAGACAAACCGAATAGTACACAAATTAAAGTATTCACCAATTGGTAAACAAATACATATTTTTTATATCATGAATGAAAGATATAGTATAGTACCATAGTACTAAATTAATTCAAGTTGTTACTTACTAATATCACATGTGAATACACGTTAGAAACCCTTAGAAAGTCCTTCTACCAAGGCACACCCCCACTCCTTGGCAGATCGCCTTAGCATAGTGTTGCCACAATCACACAAAAAACTAATATCACAATGAAATTAGTTTTAATGTAATAGAAAACACTCAGATGCTAAATTTAAATTTCGTTGCTTTTCAATTTTTCTCAAATCTTATGACATTAACCTTGTTATTACTATCTCATTTAAATTTGAAACAGTAATCAGGGGGAAAAAAAAAAAACTCATATCATTAAGTGTTCATAAATATGTAAAGTCATTTAACTCCTAATTTTTTAAATAAAATATGCAGGTAAAAAAATTACCAGCATTTCACTAATATTTAGAAAAGTTATTAATAATATATAAAGGAAACACTTGGATATTAAATTTTGCAGGATTTTAATTTTTGAAGTTTAACACCATATGAAAGAATAAACTAATTAAATTAATCATTAATAAATTTTAACCAAGTATTCGATATTCGGCCGAATATTCGGTTACAATTTCAGCCGAATATTCGGTATTCGTTATTCGGCAAAATATGGTATTTGGTGCATCTCTAAAAAGAGCCAAACAATAAAAAATAAAGAATTGATGCTATGATAAGCAAACAATAAAATTATTTCTTCTGTGCTGGAACAAACATGTCTTTTCAAGCTTCTGATCTGATAGAATCCTTTCTGACATGTGTCACATACATAAGGTTTCTCTCACGTATGGGTACAAAGATGGGCACATGTCACACTCATAAGGTTTCTCTCCTGTGTGAGAGCGAAGATGTACATTCAAGTTTTTCTTCTCAGAGAATCCTTTCAAACATATGTCACACACATAGGGTTTCTCTCCTGTGTGGGTACGGAAATGTCTATTCAAGCTTCCATATTCAGAGAATCTTTCAAACATAAGTCACACACATAGGGTTTCTCTCCTGTGTGGGTACGAAGATGTCGCCTCAAGAGTCCAGTTGGAGAAAATCCTTTCTGGCATACGTCACACACAAAGGGTTTCTCTCCTGTGTGCGTGTGAAGAAGTATCTTCAAGGTTCCTTTATGAAAAAATCCTTTCTGACATGTGTCACATACATAAGGTTTCTCTTATGAATGGGTACAAAGATGTGCATTCAAGAGGTGTTTGTATGCAAATCGTTTCAGACATATGTCACACTCATAAGGTTTCTCTCCTGTGTGAGAGCGAAGATGTACATTCAAGTTTTTCTTCTCAGAGAATCCTTTCAGACATATGTCACACTCATAAGGTTTCTCTCCTGTGTGAGAGCGAAGATGTACATTCAAGTTTTTCTTCTCAGAGAATCCTTTCAAACATATGTCACACACATAGGGTTTCTCTTCTGTGTGAGTACGGAGATGTCTCCTCAAGAGTCCAGTTTGAGAAAATCCTTTCTGGCATACATCACACACAAAGGGTTTCTCTCCTGTGTGCGTGTGAAGATGTGTCTTCAAGGTTCCTTTTTGAAAAAATCCTTTCAAACATATGTCACACACATAGGGTTTCTCTCCTGTGTGGGTACGGAGATGTCTCCTCAAGAGTCCAGTTTGAGAAAATCCTTTCTGGCATATGTCACACACAAAGGGTTTCTCTCCTGTGTGCGTGTGAAGATGTGTCTTCAAGGTTCCTTTTTGAAAAAATCCTTTCAAACATATGTCACACACATAAGGTTTCTCTCCTGTGTGGGTACGGAGATGTCTATTCAAGCTTCCATATTCAGAGAATCTTTTCAAACATATGTCGCACACATAGGGTTTCTCTCCGGTGTGAGTAAGAACATGTCTAGTCCAGTTTACTTTCACAGGGAATTTCTTCCCACATACGTCACACTCGTAGGGTTTTTCACCTGTGTGAGTATGAAGATGCACATTAAAGTTTCCTTTATGAGAGAATTCTTTTGCACATACATGGCACACATAATATTTCTTTTCTGTGCTCCTGTGCTGTGTTTTCTGTGCTTGCTTTCCTGTGGAAAAGTGCTTCCTGAAGTCTAGCAGTGTAGAAAAGTTTTTCTGACACACAGTGCATTGTAATGTTTTCTCACCTGCATGATCAACAATGCACAAAGGTGTACGCTGAGAGGATATTGCTTGGCAAGGGACACCAGGGCAAGTTTTTACATCCATGAAACAATTAATAAAAATGATTCGGAGAGAGCTAATAATCCAAGTAATAAGGCACTGTTCTTTCACAGTTCTTTTAGCAATATACAAATAAACAATCTTTGACTAAAATGTTTCTTTAAATATATGGCACAGGTATTTAAGTCATTATATGGATTCATTTATAGAAATACCCGAGAAATGCTGCATGATTTTGAGTCTTTGACAATAAATAAAACTTTGTTGTCATTAGAGATCTTCTTAAGAGATTACTTCTTAAAGAAGATTCCAAATTTTCCTGATATACAGGAAATATTTTCTACATGTATAAAATGTCTAAAGATGTTTTACCTTTCCAGAAAGATCAATAACTGTTATTTTCAAAATTATCTTATGTGGTTTTATTTCTGTGTCCTATACTGCTGATCCATATTTCTTAACTTCCTGCACTACAATCTGTACAAAAATACTGAACACAAACTTCTCAGGCCAGAAAGTAATTATAAATGTACTGGAAATCTATAAGAAAATAAATGAAATTAAATTAATGAAAAATAAATCATTATACAATTATAAAACTCTTTGAAATTTAGTGGCAAAAAGAATAACATTAAGTTCTGAATCAAGCTGAGACAGTAAGTGATCTACACAGTGTGCTTTAGATTAAAAGTTGGCAATCAAAAATAGAGCTGTTTTGGATATTCCATGCTCCTTTCCTGTGCTGTATTTTAAAATGTGCTTTAAAATGTAAAGGGAAAGAAAATGTATGTTTTACTCTCCCTGAACTTATAGTATATTGTTAATTAAAATCTGAGTTGTTGGTATCTGAAATCCAGGCATTGTTCATGGACATACTCATTTTTCAAAAGAAAATTCTTTGTGTTTTAAAGGTTTTGCAGATCATTTTTCAAGATTTTCGAGATTATTATAAAAAAATAAAATAAGAAAAACACTGTTTGACTATTTCCTATATAGATGCTACACATGTGCCGCACTCAAGATAATTAAATCACTATAGCACGATAATCATTAATGCCCCTCCTACTGTTGTGAGATGAGACTATTCTTAGAAGATAATAAAGAATGAGAATAATCTGAGAATATTCTCCAACCCATTAGAACTTCAGAATATTCGAGATTTTTCTTTTATTTAAATCTTAAGGATTTCTAGGCAATAATGGTGACATTTAAATGAAGTAGAAGTGTAATAGTAAATGTAGAGAAAACAAAATATATGCACTGTGGGAAAAAAGAAAACCCACCTAATTTTTTTTAGATTGGCCCATTTAAATTTGAATCTGTGAAAAATTTTACCTACTTGCGTTCTGAGATCAACAATCAAAATGATATTAACCCTGAAATCAGGAAAAGGATTATTGCCGCAAATCACTGTTTCTTTGGTTTAAGACCTTTTTTAAAATCCCATCTAATAAAGAGAAGAACAAAAATTCTGTTGCACAAGGTGTTAATAAGATCAGTTTTAACCTATGCCTCAGAAACATGGACTTTAACGACGACGGAGGAAAAAGCACTGGCAATCTTCGAAAGAAAGGTTCTAAGAACTATTTTTGGTGCCGTTTTAGAAAATAATACTTGGAGGAAAAGATATAACTTTGAAATCTATAAAATCTATACAGATGATGACATTATTAAATACATAAAACTGAATAGGATGAGATGGGCAGGTCACCTTCTGAGAATGAGTGCTGAGGGAACTGCTCTTAAGGTCTTCAATGCCACTCCTTTTTGTAAAAGACCTAGAGGAAGACCTAAGAAAAGATGGAGGGACGGCTTGGATGAGGATTTTGCCAAACTGAAAATAAGAAACTGGAGGTCCATTGCAGGGAAGAGGGTGGAATGGGAAAGACTTCTGAGGAAGGCCAGGGTCCATAAGGGGCTGTCGTGCCAATGTTAATTGATGATGAGAAGTGTAATAGGCATGTAAGAACATTAAAAGTAGGGCTCATTTATTGTTTGGAAATTCATGCAAGCATTAAATCTCTTGTCCTTTTTTGCTCAGTTTCTTGATGGTAAATATTTAGAAATAAACTTTAACTTAAATTCAGCATAAACCTGAAAGTATTTTGTTTCTTCTTTTAAAAAAATCTAACAGCTGAAAAAAAAAAGGGACAACAAAATTGTATTTGAGAAATCACACACCAAAAAGGTGACAGTTTTCCTTCTAAGAGACGTTTAAAATTAATAAAATTATGAAAATGATTTTAATTCTATTTTCCTGTTTTTTTCATACTAACTACATACTAATTTTCTGTTTTTTTCTCTTTTCTTTTGAATTTCACTTTTGTGAATGGCAACACTATGAACACTACAAGACCACAGATAGGGGAGAAATCATGGCGTGTGACTTCCCCCCCCTCCCTGGATTTTTTTTCAGGCTACGACCTTGCAATACTATCAATTGGAAAAAAACTTCTGCCAACATCACTAATCGGCAAAGTACCCACCTCTTAGAAAAAAAAAAAAATTAAACTCTTCAAGGACAAAAATGAAACTAATTAAGTACAATTTCAAAATATTAATGAAATGGAATATGTCTAATGAAGAAAGCTTTTAGTCTCCTGAAAATGAAGTAGATAATTTTTTGTTTTTTTCTTGTACACCATTCTTGAGGATAAAAAAAAAAAAAAAAAAAAAATACAATTTAGCTTTTCTTTTTGTTACTCAATTTAAATATTTTTAAATTCATCTTATATATTATATTTGAAATAGGTGGTTTTGCAAAATTTAAGATTTTTCAATCACAAGTATAAGTTTCTATATGAAAAAGGTTCTTTTATAAATTTCATGAGAAAATTCTCAAAAATTCTCGTTGAGGAGAATATTTTCAAGAATATTCTTGAGAATATTCTCCAAAAGATTATTTCTGAGAATTTAACAGCACTAGTCCCTCCCCTCATAGTAAGATAAAACAATTAAGCAATCTAGTATGCACATAATCCAAAACTTTCTAGAAACTCATAATAGCCAGAAAACCTAATGCATATATCAATATGTGTATACATACATATGTAAGATGATGGGATTATGACTTTAAAAACATTTCTTTTAGGCAACTATCCATCTTTTAAAAAAAATCTCCAGAAAATTATCAGCAAGACCTATGATTTCCCTGCAACTCAGCCTAATCCTATCCTCTGATGTGGTTTACAAAATGCAATGCTTGTTGACATTTGAATATTTACTTTTTGTCATCATGTAGTGGCTCTCGCACAGGGGAGTAGTGACTCACTCCTTGTATGTAGGGATGTAACGAACATTTGGCCACTATTCGGTATTCTGCCTATTCAATTGTTTTACTGAATATTCGGTTGGCCGAATATTGAACAGGTATTCAGCCGAATAGTTGTACCCAAACATTGCTACATATTCAGCAGAATAATTTCATAAAAAAGGGGAAAAATATTTTTAACATGCATTTTTAAATGCATTCACAAATAATATTGCATAGTTATACTTCAATGCATTAAGTTCTTATCATAAAAATTGTGAGTCATCAAATTTTAAGCTGAATGAAACACAATGTAATATATTTTATAATATTACAGAACTGTAGACTTTTTTATTTGGCGACACTACTTAGCTGAGTTTTCTACTTTTATTTATTGGGTGGGGGAGGGTGAATCTTTACCGATCCTCAATTACTTACATGATTATTTAACTTTGTAAAAGATATCTTTTCATAACCAAGATTTTTTAGTTTTACAGATAATGTACTGGTGTGTGTGTTTTTAAGTATCTACAAATAATATAAAATGAATTTCAAATAGCCTTTATTCAGTATTTAAATTGAAAAGCAACATTTTATTTAAAATTTAAATTAAAAGACTATATTCCGTATCCGGTGCTTTGTTTACATATCGATGTTTGTTTACATGTTTCATTTGCTGATACTTCTGGTGCCGTATTGGGTGATGCACATCGGAAGTGAAATACCCTGCCGGTGGTAGTTGTGACTGGCAACCATAAAGAGTACGTGTATCGTCAATTGAAATTGTTTGTGTTTCACGTTATTGATGGAAGGGAATGAAATATATTAATGTATGAAAAGAATTTGTGTGTGTTTGATAGAAATATGGTGTGAATATAAAGCTAAATTAAAAAAAGCATGCTGGTGTTACGTTATAAGCTGGTGGGTGTTGGGGACATTTCTGAGCGGTTATTTAAAAAAAAAAATAAAGGTAAGTGCTCTTTTTTAACGAATATTTGCAATTTTAAAGGTTTTAGGCGCAGTTTACATTAGCTGTACAACTAGGTTGCTAAATCCACTGAGGTTTTTTTAGTTAAAAACAGTCCATTGGTTGCATAGTTTACATAGCTGTACAACTAGGTTGCTGAATCCACAGTGGTTTTTTTAGTTAAAAACGGTCCACTGGTTGCATAGTTTACATAGCTGTACAACTAGGTTGCTGAATCCACTGAGGTTTTTTTAGTTAAAAACGGCCCACTGGTTGCATAGTTTACATAGCTGTACAACTAGGTTGCTGAATCCACTGAGGTTTTTTTTAGTTAAAAACGATCCACTGGTTGCATAGTTTACATAGCTGTACAACTAGGTTGCTTAATCCACTGTAATTTTTTTAGTTATAAACGGTCCACTGTTTGCTCATTTTAAATTGCCTGTTACTGAATTTGCTGACATTTTTTAGTGTTAAGTATGGATGGTGTATTTTGTTTTATTGTTTTTTTTTAGTGGAATATCTGTGCAATTTTAATGTGTTAAAGTGATTTGTATTTCCTGACAGTGCTCAACGTGTTGTATTATTTTATCGTATTCTAAAATGGTGTTTCACACGTGAAAAATTTGGCGACAAAAAAAAGCGCCAAGTAGCGGGTGTTGGCAAAAAAAAAAAGTCGCCAAAAATAGGTGACACCCGGTAACTAAATTACTCCCCACTATTCATTACATCATCTCTGCTTGTATGTTGTAATGTAATGGGAACGCAGCTTAAAATTCCTGGTCATCACATGTTTGTTAATTAAACTTGAAAAACTGGAGATTAATAAATATCGGATACCGGCCAAACCACAGAATTCAATAGGAGTAGAAAGGTAATCGCTGTGCTTTCCTTCATATGAGGTCACGTGATTTGCACTTGGCGCCTGGAGTTAACCAGAAATTGGGACTGTGTTTATTGGCACATGCTTTTATGTCCATTAATGATAAATGACAGTTACTCAATGACAGATCTACGCGATCAGCAAAGTGAGCTCTGAAACCACCCACTTGAAGGAGAATCTGTTCTGCCCCTCAACTTTCAAACCCCAAGTAATGTGAAGAATCCCCATACGCACTTCTCTTCTACCCGTGTACAGTGAAACCTCTCCGAGAGGTCACCCCTCTAAGCGGCCAATTTTTCATGGCACGGATTTTTCGGCTCATAGACTTAATGTTAAAATAACCTCTATCAGTGGCCACCCGACCCCCACTACACGGCCACTGAGTGGGATCGCCCATCTCATTTTTCGGGAAATTCTACTCACTCCATGCCGTGATTTTGAGCTTAAAAACTCTAAGGTCAGGTTTATGGTTGAATATAAGTCCCAGGAATAACTGGAAACGAGTCTGTTATCTCTTTTGTATTCTCCCCACACCCTTAAGATGGGGAATCCCTTGGACAATCAGGTATTGAAGTTGTCCTACAAATGAATATATTTAACAAGTGAATTTTTGTCCCTTTCAGGCTCTAATTCCATCCCTGACGAGGAATTTCCTGATGTTTGTAATGGCGAGCAAGCCGAACTTTCAACACAAGCGACTTTAGGGAAAATCCATGAAATTATTGAAAATTCCGACGTGGTTACAAACTAATCGGTTAGAGATCTGCTTTTTAAAGTAAAAAAATGAACTAGAAAAAATAGTTGTTTCAGAGAAAAGTAAAAACTTGAAACAGAGACAAATTGTATCCTTTTTTCAAAAAAATGTAAGAAAGCATTAAATAAAGTACTATTTTCTCTTTAGATAAGTTTTAAATTTCATGTTAAATAAGGAATATGTGTCAGACTTGTTTATACTATGCATTATAGCAATTGCCTCATAATAGTAAATAAAACCCCTGAGAGCGGCCACCCCCTCTGAGCAGCCAAATATTCTCGGTACGGTGGGGTGGCTGCTCAAAGAGGTTTCACTGTATAAGTTCTATGGCCAAACTCAAGGTGGAGCTAGAAAAATCCATTAACACATCACACATACCACACCTGCAAAATCCATTAACAAATCGCACCCGCTGCATTGTATTTCTCCCTGACAGACAAATTACTACCATGTGTTAACTATGATTCCCCTATCATACCAAACCCACTAAGCCTTGCATCAGAGAAATTCTTTATCACTTATTACAATACCCAACGATCCCCAGAGTCCACTTGCTGCTTTTCTCCATACAGTTCTGCTTAGGCCCTCTAGTACCTTGAGAAATCTCAGTGCTTTTTCGTCCTATTAGATTCTCATGTCTTTGTACATTTACTAACCTAAAAAAAGCAAAGCCAAAATGGAGAAAAATAGTGTTGAATTCTAAAGATGATAAAAATAGACCGCTAGAGGAGTGCTCCGAAATAACATCGCTTTTCTCAAAAAGGTAAGTTTCTTTTATTATTATTGTTATTATTACAATTTTTGGTACTTGTGTATTATGCCATCGACATGCCAAGCAAAGAGATAACTCGCCAAGGGCTTGTACTCTGCAGTTCCGTTGCTATTGGGCATGCGATAATGTGCATCAAAATACCATATGTTCTGCTATGTATAAAATGAATCATGTTTCTTTTAAAATTTATAAATTTTTATGTGTGCGGTGGATTTTTAAAATTGATTTATGACTTAATTTAAGCATTTAACAAAGCACTGTAATGGGAATAATATGAAAAGTGTGTGTTATTAACTGCAGAGTTTACATTAAGCGGAACTGTTATGTGTACCAAGATGTCTGGCTGTTCCATGGGGCTTTTTGCTTCTCCATTTGGCTGATCCCCACAATCTTTCAATGTAAGGAAGTATTATTTTCTGGTTTCCAGAGAAAAGTACACATTTGTTGCTACGAAATGTTGAACTGATTATCTATCTTAATATGAATGTATGAACCCCTTTTATATAAATAGATTGCTTTAAATCTATGAACACGTACCAAACTTTTGCGCGTAACAATTAAAAAGGCAGTATCTATTGGTTTTTGTTCTTATGGCAATTCGGATGGTATGTAAACATTTGACTAGAAGTATTTTAAGGTAACCTGAGCGATGCCAACTAGGTGAAAAAAAATGTTCGCAAAAATGTCGACGGTATGATACACAAGTACCCAATTTTTTATACATAATCATTATTACAGTAAATTCCTATTTACTGGTACCCCTCACCATATGTGGCTACTCTAACATACTCAACCAGTGGTCAATTTATAATCTAAAAAAAACTTCAGTGGGTTCAGCAATTCTATGGTTATTTATTACTATTTTGTGCAAATCATCATCCCCCCCCTAATTATTACTAATTCAGTTTTTTTGTAAACAAATATGGCTACTTACGCTTAAGTCTGACTATTTTTGGTAGAATTAATTAAAAAAGCTAGGGTTCATTGATGTTTGTATCTTGTTTTTTTTTTCCCTTGTGTGTGCTCCTGCTTAGAAATGTCAGTGGTTTTTATTTTACATATTTAAAGGACAGTTTTACGTTTTTTAGTTCTTTCATTTGTCTAAATTTTCCCCTTTATTTTTAAAAAATTGTCCTTATAAACTGGGTACTTCAATTTTTATTATTTGCAGCTACGGTAGTATGAATAACAATATTAATCTTTCAATATTGAGTACACTTGCCATGCAAAAATTATGTTAACTTACCAAATAGTTTCTCTATGGTCGTGACAAAACCTTCAAAACAAAATGTTGGTATTTTTTTATAATGGTTATATTTAATAATTCGTTGCCCACGTTCAGTGAACTATCTTGCATAACTTATCCCATAAAATCAAAGATGCAAAGTTTGTCTAAGGAAAATCCAGTAAAAAAATGAGATTAAAAAAAAAAAAATCCCACACACCGATTTTGTAGCATCAGCTCGAATAATAGAGCATCAGGTAATAAATATGGAACCATTCCGCATCTTTTGTACATGTTTGACAGGTTACGTGAATTAAATATGTTAAGAGAGCATTAGCACTCTAAATCTATTTATTTAAAATCACCAATCAAGTAAACAAAAGAGAATCATTCATTATGAATCAAACATTTACAAATAGGGAAATCAATCATGGGTCATATTCTTCAAGACAGCATTAATGTATTCGCACTGTCTCAAAAATTTTTTGGGCCTTTTTGTAAAGCAAATTAATTAAATTAATATTTTATTAACAGCTTTAATACCATCCCTTCTTGGCCCTCTTCTGGCTTGAGGTCAGATTCCAGAGTGCCCGAACGTTAAAATATGAAGTGTAATGAAATGAGGATTCTGTTTACATTTTCCTAAGCGCGCACGGACTAAGCGCGGCTTGCAATTTTCTGGAAGTTTAATTTTAATTTGAAATACAGTAAAATTGCTTTAGAGCTATCTGTTTTCGGACTTGTGTATATGTTTGTTGGTTAACTTGTGTTATCTTTATAATAAAAAGAGTTTTCTTTTCACAAAGAATAATACTTATACGTTAATCTAAAACAATGCTCTTGAGAGAAAGTGCACTAATTCAAACGAGGAAATTTAGTATACCTTAAGCTTCACCTTCTCCTTCAGTTAATTCAAGTTAAAGCTTGGCTACAATTAATTTACTTGCCTCTTAATGGTTCCTTTGAGTTAATGTAGCTTGAAGAGTGTTAAAGTAATTGAATTGTTTATTACTACGTTTATTTTCCGACATAAAATGAGAAAAAGGAAACTGGGATCTGACGGTATACCATGGATTGAAAATTCCATTCCTGAGTCTGTTGTAAGTTTTGCATTATGCGATATATTCATGAAAAAAAAAAAAAAAAACTTGGTATTAGTAATAGTATTCATAATTATATATGGGCATAAAAGAAAGGTAATTAGCATTAACAGAGCGTGATCATAGGTGGACGGGGCCCCGGGGCAAGAGGTTATACAGGGTGTCTACCGCTCCGGAAAGTCTGGAAAAAGCCGGGAAATTGGAAAATGGGTAATGGGTCCGGAAAATTCACCAAAAGAATCAATTTTTTTTCGTATTCTTTTTTATACCCTTCCTCTTTAATTGTCAAACTGGAACCGAAAGTCACTGCAACGCATTTTTCGGACCGCGAAAGCATCAAGCGATGTGTTTGTATAAGGAGGGAAAAATGGGGCCTCATTAATCGTGATGAGAGGGTAAAAAGACAAATTATGTTACTTGGTAACTTATGGGTTAGGACCGTCTTTCCAAGAACAGTTAGTTAATTCTATCATAAATTGCGACTACTTCTGTTTCTTTTAATTGATGAAAGCTTAATCCTGTATTTCAAGAAGTTGTACAAAATATGCAAAGATAAATACAAGGGAGAGGGCATTGTGCAATTCCCCAAAGTAAAATGCATTGGTCAGGAATTTTTTTCCTGGGACCTCCCAAAAGTCAGGAAATTGACTTTCAGAAATTGGTAGACACTCTGTTATATTGGGGCCCCTATACTATCACAAGCATTTTAACTTTTTTTTTGTTGCATTTTCCCAGCATAAAAATAAAATATTTTTAAAGAATACTAAAATTGAATTAAAAATTATCTATTTATTTATACTTATTTAGAAGAAGACTATGTATTTAAAAATGATTTTAATATTTTTTTAGTCCGTTTGTATTAGCGCGACTTCTTGTTTATTGACCCATGAGTTTTAAAGACCATTCAATTAGAAGAACAGAAAATAAATCTCTAAGTCCATTTATTGTTAAAAATTATGCAAGAGATATTACAAAGGAAATTTAGTTGCAAAACATTTATTATTGCAGTGTATATGAATATGTAGTAAATTATGATAACAATAAATCGAGAGATTTGGGGGCCCTTATTTTTCCGGGGCCCCAAGCTATTGCCCCACATGCCTGTGTGGTAATCAGGCTCTGAGCATTAATGTATTTGCACAGCCTCAAAAAAATATTTTGGGACGTTCTTTTAGCCAATAATTATAAAAATATTTTATTAACAGCTTTAATATATCTCATGGTGCTATTCAGGATTGACAGCAGAGTCACATCACCATTTATTTTATTATTATATATATTTAGACTGGCATGCATGAATTTGAGAATTATATATTTATAGCTTTTTATTCCATAGCTTTCCAGTTGATATTTACTTAATGAAAATAGCTCTGCCCCTTCTCAATCCTCCAGTTCTTTTTCTTTAAAAGTATATATGTAATAATAAAAAGGGAATTTCATAAGAAATGTGACTGAGAGTTTGGCACAACTGAGAATATTTCAATTAATCAGGGATTGATGCAGATGAAATTTGGATCTGTGTTACGGCCCCTTGATGAAGTTACAGTCAATTAAAACAGCTCCTTCACAAAATTATATAATCAATTAAAATGTCCCCTTCACAAAAATTCATTCAATTAATCCTTTGTTGGCATTTTACTGTACATTTTAATTTATTTTGTAAATTGTTTAAAAAAAAAACAGTGACTTTTACAAAAGTTTCTGTGAAAATTCGGAAAAATAATTGTTGAAATTCAAAAAAAAATAATAAAAATAAAAATAAAGAGTTTTCACAAAAATAGCACCTTTGAAAAAATTCCTGTATCAATCTCTGTTCATGCTTTTGCAAAAGGGTTATGCTAATTCTAGTTCAGATAATTTTTAAGTTTTTGGACACTATTAAGGAATTCTGTTTGCACATACCAAAAACACAGAAACCTAATAAGCTAAGTTTATTTATTTATTTTTTTACTGCACATATTTGATAACATGTTATAGCTTTTGAGACTCTGTAATAAAAAATAAATTAAAAGTGTTTCCTTTCTGTTTGTTTTTGTAGGATGATTTAGCTGTTCAAAAGAAAAAAGTTTTAGAAGTGGAAGATTGGATTCAAAACTGCTTCAAACAGCAGAAGGTATTAATATGTTTGCCAACTGTCAAAGTATGCTCGCTTTATTACCCTGAATAATTGTGGCATGTAGAATAAAGTGGGGTAAAATGATGAACTTAAGCTCATGTCCTGCCATGTTAACAATATCCAAGCTTATTGTAATAAACTATAAGGCCAGGTCCGGCATTTGGGGGGGGGGGGTACTGGGTCCATAGTACTTGGGCCTGTAAGCTCAAAATAAAAATGAGTAAGTGCTTAATTTTTTCTAAATGTTTCCTTTAAAAATACTAAAAAAGTTTACTAATTTTTTCAAATATTGTATTAAATATTTTCTAAAAAGTCCCTAAGTTGACCACTTAGTTACAGTCCCTAAGGTGGTCAACTTATGGAGGTTCTACTGTATATTTATATCTATATATATAAAAGAGGAATCTTGCCTGTCTGTTTGTTTGTTCGCTATAGTTGTCTTGACCGTTTGTAGGATCTGGACCAAATTTGGCACCCGCCCTCCCCTTCGCTTGCCACTACGCAAAATTCAAGCAGACTGGTTATTATATTAATGACTGGACACTGTTTATATTCGTTTTCCATTGGTGCATAGGTATTTGTGATAAATGACTATATATATGAGAACTCAGATAGATAGACGGGGAGAAGCCTAGTCACGTCCAATTCCCAGTAACCCAGTACATTGTCAATTCCCATGTTTGTTTATTAATTTTTTTAGTTGCAGCGGGAAGTTCCATGTCCTTTTTTACTTTCCGAACATGTACTATGTAAGGAAAGTATTGTAATCATGAAAAAATTCGACTTCGAGATTTTGGTGTATTAACACGTTTTGAGGTCTTCTGAATTCATTTATGCTATTTTTACGAGATGTATGTATGTATGTGTGTATGTGAGTGAACACGATAGCTCCTAAACGGGGGCATATATCTCATAAACCACCA
Organism: Cheiracanthium punctorium; assembly: GCA_038373885.1. Taxonomy (NCBI): domain Eukaryota; kingdom Metazoa; phylum Arthropoda; class Arachnida; order Araneae; family Cheiracanthiidae; genus Cheiracanthium; species Cheiracanthium punctorium. The sequence continues at coordinate 766,578 of JAWZYV010017230.1, forward strand.
TCGTAAGACCAGTATTGATTTTGATGTGTAAAGGACTTATAGTTTTTCTAGAGAGCTACGAAAAAGATTTATTTTACATTATGGCCTATGGGGGAATTCTTGAAAGTGTGCTAACGTTTAAATGGTACATTCGATTGAGCTCAAATTGGGCATATCTCATAAACCACCATCATAAGACCGGTATTGATTTTGATGTGTATATGACTTATAGTTTTTCTAGAGAGCTACGACAAAGATTTATTTTACATTATGGCCTATGGGGGGAAATTCTTGAAAGTGCGCTAGCGTTCAAACGGTACATTCGATTGAGCTCAAATTAGGTATACATGTTATAAACTACCATCGTAAGACCGGTATTGATTTTGATGTGTATAGGACTTATAGTTTTTCTACAGGGCTACGACAAAGATTTCTTTTACATTATGGCATATGGGGAGAAATTCTTGAAAGTGCGCTGGCTTTTAAACGGCGCATTCGATTGAGCTTCTATTTGGTATATATGTTTGAATTATTCGTTGATTAAAATTTATTTAAATGCTTGGTAATGATCTTAATCGTAAGTCTTCGGAAAGTCGAGTGGAGTCACTCCAGATTTTTTTTATTATTTCAGTGGGAGGATTCACATTCCTTCCCTTTGCAATCTGTATTTAAGGTCAACGGGCATTTCTGTACCATTGCATGGGCTATGTGCTAGGGCCTAAATGTGTGGAGAATATCTCTTTTGATATGCCACACAACTGAAATCCTACTATTTTGTTGTCTTTAATTATAATCTTCTGGGTATGGCCCTTGATGAATGTTCCTATTTTAATTCTATCCGTCCTATTGCTTTTAAATTAAGTCATGTTCCAAATTTTTTAAGACAGTCATTCATCTCTTAAAATTAGTAAAAAATGCAGTAATCATAACCCAACTAACCATACAACGTACCCCCCAGCTCCTTACTTTTATAAAATTTCTTCTCTACTGATTTTACCAGCTAAAGAATGGACCCAAATACATTCCACCGGCAATTTCACAACTCAATTTTTCAGACTATTTGAGTGGTCTCTGCGTGTTTGTAAAATGAGCATGTGCTATCTTGAAGTTGAAATGTTTATCAAGTTCTTATGATCATTATATTATATATTTATTTTCTCTTGTCCAGAAAGCTCCTATTCTATTGCTAACTGGCCCTCCTGGAACTGGGAAGACAGCTACAGTGCTCTTGTTGTGCAAGTCCTTGAAAGCTGAAGTTTTCAGTTGGAATAATGCTGATACAGAATCTGTTCAGAATGGATTTGGTATAAGATTTTTTTTTCCAGATCTTGGCACAATTATTTGTTGCAGAATATATTGCTACCATGTCATTTTCCAAAGTTGTTACAAAATGATGTCCCTTGTTTTCAATTAAATTGATATTTTTTTGTTTTTCCTTATTCATAAAAATCTGGTATCGAGGTTTCTTACAACTGAAAAAATATTCAGTTTATAGCAACAAAATTCAACTCAGAAATGTATTAGTACAGCAGAAAGCATATAACAACATATCAATGACAAAAGGTAAATTTTTTTATTAATGTACTGCAAAAACACTTATTTTTGTGAGCCCTAATTTTCATGAAACTGAAGATATATATAATTTTGTGAATTTTCCTGGATGCCACTTTTTTGCCAATCGGCAGATTTCCACTTTATTATTATTATTATTCTGCATATTCAGTAGAATTCTTCTAACAATTCCACCATATTAACGATTTCTTTTTCTTCACCCCCCCCCCTTCAGTAGATATGTATTAATTTCCAGAATCTGTATTTCAATCTTTTTCCACCCCTCTTGAAAATTAATATTTTTCTTTTAGCATTTCTTTATTTAAATCTTGAATGCTGTAAGAATAAAAATTAACTTCTACTTCAAATTTAATTTTTTTCCACAAGAAACCAGTATAGGAAAAATTTCATCAAATGGAACAGGTTTAGATATGAATAAAAACAGTGTAAAATAATTAAAGTAAAAGTTGAAACGAAAAATATCTTGTCAATGAATATATATATATATATATATATATGAAATCAAACATAAAATGAACTTAACCTGTTTTTTATTTCTTTCTCATACATTAACTTTTCTTTTAAAAAAAAATGCTTTTCAGCTATGTAATACATTATTATAATTATTTGTTGTAATTTTCAGTTTTTCTTTTTTTTTTAATTTTTTATTTGTGTGAGGTTTCCTCTCTTTCCACTTTTTTTATTCATGCATGATTTTCTCTTTTTTGCTATTTTATGAGTGGCATCACTGGAATTTTATATGAACAGAATCAAAAGTTGAAAAATTCTGAATGTACCTAAATATAGAACCCCTTTTGCATAAGGTATTTCAAGAAACTTCCTTCTGTCTGAAAAAATGTGTTCCCCCTCTTCCCCATCTTTCTAAAACCAACCTTCAGAACTTATACATCAACTTGGCCTTGGCTCAATGCACACATTCCACCCCAAGCTAATATTATAAGCATTTTATTAGTTGTATTATTATTTTATGCCAAAGAAAATGTCAAATTAATACAGTCATAAGAGTTGAAATTAATACAGTTGTTTAATGAATACCCTAATAAGTAAATGCAAGCTTATTAGGTTATTCATTCAACAACTGTATTAATTTAATTGTTTAAGAACAATTATGATACTATCGTATCATAAATTTTATTTACTTTCTGTGCTACTGTTTCAGCAGACTTCTCAAATCTAAACTACGAAAGAAAATGGGTAAAGAGGGAGAACCAAGTTTCGCAGTTCAGCAGCTTTCTTTTGAGATGCAACAAATATTCCTTATTTTCTGATGAAAGGAGAGTTGTCCTTGTTGAAGTAAGATTTGATGTGAAATATTAATGTATCTTTAATTAATAATAGCATTTGAAGTTAAGAAAGTTATTCTGGAGTTTTGGTTTGGCATGTAATATTTAAGCATAAAAATGCACTTACAAGAATAAACTTGACAACAGTACATTCTTATTTGTGTTGTCTCTCTATTCTTTAAAAAAAAAAAAAAAAAAAAAAAAAAAAACTGCTGCAGCTGCTGCTGTCAAAAGTTTGTTCTGCTATCTCATCTGAAACTGTTGTGATTTGAGTTTCGACAAAGGTGTCCTCGGATTTGAAAAATTCCGGGAAAGCCAATAAGCTGACTTAAATTTCGAAATTCTAATTATTTTAGAAGATATTAATAAAAACTGAAAAAATAAGCATAATGGTTGTCAGGTTTGGCAACTTTTGCCAGCATAAAATCATTCATGCTTTTGCAACAAAGCAATTCCAAGTATGTAGAATCGCGTGAAATTGACAAACACGAGGAATTACACCAATTATATGCCAAATTAAAGGTATGTAAAATAAATCAGTCAAAGGATTACACCAAGTTGACAATTTTCATATAGAAAGTTTTCTTAGATACAGGAGTTTAGAGTTCCGGAATATTCATTTTTCCAAAACAGAATAACTAATTCTAACTGATTTAAAAAGTGTCATATTTGCAAAATGTATGATTTGGCAAAAAGCTATCTCTCCAAGCAGGGTGAATATAAACTGCTTGTTCCGAAATGTTAACCCGTATCTTGAAAATGAAAAATAATTCAAATGCGGATTATAGTAGTGCCGATTAGGTTCAGCTTGGGTATTTGCCACCAGTAGAAATATTTAATGACGCTAACTATGCCATTATAGCAATTACAGTACAACTTGCCAGCAACGAGAGATGATATATTTCATGGTTCTAAATACGCCATTCTGCAAAGGATTATGTATATTAATGTATGGATAACTGTTTTCATACAACCTTACATGAGCAGTAATTATTGGTTGGTTATGAGCATGTGTAAATCGCCAAATAATGGAAAGTCGCAATTAGTTGCAAGATATCCAAGCTGTTCCATAGTTTTTATCAAAGGAAACATGTGAAGTACTGTTTTCTTAGAATTAATTATTAATTATTAAACTAAACATAATGTAAGTCGCCAAATTATGAAAAATAGCCATGGGTGGCAAATATGCAAGGTGTTCCATAGGTTTTACATATAATTAAAAATAGTGTGAATTTTAAATTTTGATTTTCTAAGGAACATGCAAGAACCAAGCAATGTGTAGCTCGGTAACATTCTATCTGATTCAATCTGATTCAATGGGTTTTGTCTGTTGAAATTATGCCTTTTTTACAAGTAAGCCTCATTAGGGCCCAAATGCCTCATACGAAACACGAACATAGCGAGTCTAGGGGGCTTAGCCCCCTAGTTTTATAAAGTTTTAATTTTCATATTTGAATATACAGTAGATTTTATAATACTTAGTTAAAAATTGTTAAAATAGTCACCAAAAATCCATAAAAACATACACTAAAAGTTGATAAGTGGGATTGCTGAACCAAAAGTGCTTGTGTTTTAGACTTGTAGCATATGTTTTTAGGGATTATACTTGATTATTTTCACAACTTTTAAGTGTTGTTCAATAAATTTTCTTTTAATGCCAGTTTTTGTTGTTATATTTAAATATTCATTGTAAATTAAAATGTGTGAAGTTGATTAGCTAAAGAAAATAAAGTGTTTATTATTATTACTATGCAATCCACTAGTTTGAAGAAAAAAAAAGTATTTGATGTTTTACTTGTCAGATTATTGTTGATGTTTTACTTGTTAACAGATTAAAACACTCGTACTGCAAAGCTTCTATAAGTGATGTAAAGAAACCCAAAATTATTTATTTATAAATTTTTGTTATAAATCTATTATATAGAATTTGAATGCCTTTTTTTTTTTTTAATTCCAACAATAAAATTTGCAAGTAATGGTTTACAATTTATAGCTTTATGATTAACTGACATTTTGATTGAAAATTGATTTCTTCATTTATGACTATGTTTTGTTATGCTATTGTTTACAAATATATTCACATAAATTATTTATTTTAGGAATTTCCTAATGCCTTTCTGAGGGATCCCAGTTTGTTTCATGAAATTATTAGGTAAAATATGTAGATTGCTGATCTATAAATTTATAATAAATTTTATATATCTGGCTACAAATTACTGAACAACCAGTGTTGGAGATAAATATTTCATTTTGGCAGTTCTGATATTGAGGAGCAGTTTTATTCATTTGCAAAATTAAATTTTCAGCAAGAGAACAAACAAGTTTAAAGAAAACAAACGTTTTTAAAAAAATTACTACCGTATATACTCGTGTATAAGCCCACCCGTGTATAAGCCCACCTCCCAACTTTCCCCAAAAAATCTTTCAAAACTGACTGACCCGTGTATAAGCCCACCCTCCTGCTTTGAAAATTTATGCCCCTGTGAAAAACTCCCCTACCACATTTAGACTAGCATCCAGTCATCAGGTGATTGTTTTGCGCCATAACCCGTTTACAGCGTAGTTCTGATTGCAAACCGATAGCGATAACCACGTTCTTCACATTCAAGAACAGCATTCGAAATGCAAGAGCTTCAGTGAAGATGGCTAAAGTAAAATGTCTGTCTTAAGACAAGGCTTTCAAACTGAAAGTAATTGAATATGCTGAATTGTAATTTATTTTTCTCTGTTTTTTTTAATCTTCCTTGTAATATATTGCCTTTCAATACAAAAGTCCAATATGCTACATCTGTCTTTTGTTAACATAAAACCAAATTAATTATCTCGAATACATGGGCACCGAGCGGGGGGGGGGGGGGGGGGGGACAATATAAAAATTCCCGGGCATATGGTTTTCATATTTACATATACATGTTTGTGAGCATGTGTGTAGATGTTTTCCCCTCCCTAAACATTGAATTTTCCGATGATCAAATCTTGAAATTTTTGGACCCGTGTATAAGCCCACCCCTCCACTTTCAATCCGAGTTTTTGTCAAAAAAAGGTGGGCTTATACACGGGTATATACGGTATTTAAAGAAATGACTTTAATTTTACAAAAAAAAAAAAAAAAAAAAAACTGGTGCAAATGCAATTAGAACTACTCATTGACTAATGCTTCCATAACATTGGAAGGATTAACATTTGAAACGAAATCCATAGAAAGTCAAATCCTGTTTCCATGCGGTTGGGTAGAAGGTTGTCTGGCTTTTTTGTGAAAAAATTTAGTAGCAGCTCTTTCTGAATTAAAATCTGAAACCTCTAGTCCTAAAGAAATTGTCATAAGTAGAGGTACAGTTTTCATTTTTAAGAAATGGATGCAAAATTTTCTTGTAATTGTGAACTAATACATGCGAAATATAACCAGTTTGTGAATAGATGTGGATTTATGCAAACATTTCTTATTTTTGTTAATAGGTTTAAAACAGCTTTTTTTTTTAAGAAAGAAAATTTTGTTGAAGAATCTTTTAAACGTTAATATTCAAATAAGCTTCATATCCGAGCTGTTGTTGCAGAGATCAATGAAATTAATAATCAGATTAGAAAACTCAAGCTACCCATTTGCTCACCATTTGTGGAACAAAATAGAAGGCTTGAAAGCAACTCTTGAACAACAAAGTTAGGGCATTTGGATCTAAACACAATGCTTAAAACAGCATCCCGAGGAAATCTGAAAAAAAAACTTCCAATAAGCTTCCATTACATGTGAAATTAAATACAGTAAATGAAATCCTATTTTCCCTTTGGTCAGTTATTTTGGCCATCTCTGTGGCAGCAAGTATGACATAACCACCTCCTTAAACTCTGCAAAAGCTTTTCAAAAATTGCTTTCTTCAGAATACTTCCTCAAAACACACCTTTTGCACTTTTACATGCTGTTTCCATTCCAATGAACAGGAATAAAAATTCCAAAGTTCAGGATATATTGCAAGCTTATAAATGCTCTTTTCCAACCTTTGCTGAAACAGCTTTACAGAATCCTATTTTCACTTTGGTCAGTTATTTTGCCCATCCGTCTCTGCAGGTATGACATGACTACCTTAAACTACGAGAAATCTTTTCAAAAATTGCTTTCTTCTGAGTACATTCTCCTCTAAATGCATTCTTCATTTTGTGCCCTTACATGTTGTTTCACTCCAATGAACAGGAATAAAGATCCCAAAGTTCAGGATATATTGTGAGCTTATAAATGCTCTTTTCCAACCTTTGCTGAAACAGCTTTACAGAGCCTTTTAGAGCCTACTGACAGCTTAGACACAGATCTCTTTAGTAATTGTAATGTCGTTACGGACAGAAGAGACTCAACATGAAGATAATTACATCAATGTTGCTTTTAATTTACATTGAATATAAATTTAGAGTGTATAAATCTGTTTTATAAGTAGTTTATGCAAATTTTAGCAAAATTTCATTTTTTTTTTTTTTTCTAAACTTTCAACATTTTTTATTTGCGAAAATTCCGTACCTCTAGTTATAAGGTTATTCAATACTTCTATGCTTAACCCAATTTTTAGTATCAATTTTTTATCTGTTTAACAGCAAAAAATGCTCTTCTACTTTGGCATCTGCAGAATTATATCGTTTTTCACATCTTTTGAATCGCAAACTGTGATGCAATACTGCTTATTTCCAACCTCTGAAGAAAGATATTTGAGAAATACATAGGTCACATTGTTCTTATAAATGTTTTCACAGTGTACATATTTTTCAGCAATTATTAGTTTTTTATTGCATTTGTTAATTACTAAATTTTTAAATTCTAAATTGAGTACTCACTATTCATTAAGCATTTAAACTTCATAAAACTAATATACTTTCCACATAATGTCTTGGTATAGCTGTTTGCCTTTTATTCAGTATTTTGCACTAAAGTTATTCTTTCATCTTTATGCAAATAATATTTTTGATTCTGTTACATTTTTCTTGCTTTTAAGAGGCATCATATTTCTATGTAATGTATCTGCACTTAATTAATATGCATCTGAGCTTAATGGTCCGCTTCTGTGTTTATCCAGTAGTCTTGTTTCTTTCAGTGTCAAATATACACTTGCTATGGTTGTAAATTTGCTGAATTATAACTTGAGACCGACATTTTTTGTTAAATTTTGTTGTTGCCAACTATAACTTAATTTGATGAATTGGTAATGAACTTTCAGCTCCTTAAATATTCCAACAGCAACTAGTTTGTTGACAAAATATTGAAATTAGTCACAAGTTAGAATTCGACACTTTTGGCAATTGAAAAATTACTAAAAGTAAAATCTAATTTTATTTAATTTTTGTGCAATTTCGGCAATAGTATGTTAATAATTTCATAATAATAGTGGCGTTGTTATCATTCCAATGCTGTTTGGTAATTTTCAAATTATTCTTTAGTGCCTATTATCCCAATATCCATTTTAATAAATGTGCTGCTATTTAAAAAAAAAAAAAAATGATTTATATGTTTTTCTTAAAATTCAATTTTTATGGTTCATTTATTAATAAAAACTAGTATTAGATTTATTTTTATTTTATTTTAATTTTTATTTATTTATTTATTTTTGCTGGGATCTCAGAAGGATAAATTTTAAGTCTTGCAGGTTTACATTATTTTGGCAATATTTATCTTCCATAAATTGACATGTGTTTATGATTCACTGTTTCATTTCTTTCAGAAAATATGTTTCTAATGGAAGACACCCACTTATCTTCATTATCAGCGATGACACTAAAGGAGAAAGTGTGGAGAGTCGCTTATTTCCCACCGATTTGAAATTTGCATTAAAAGTTACAAATATAAAGTGAGTCCTCTATAATCATATTTTATAAAATTATTGAGTGCCTCTTTTTTTTCATATTTTAATAGCTGAGTAATGTATATGTGCTGTGTATGGATACATCAACCCTTTGAGGCGCAACCCTTTCCCAATGCTGAAAAAAGGGCAGCCGTTGCCATTGCTCAACTTAACTACCAACAAGATGGCGGACGATCGAAACGTTCATCGCGTGCCACACATCTAGAGACCCTTTTTTGATGCAGCTGGCTGTGCTGCACAGCCAGCTGCATCAAAAAAGGCTCTCTAGATCTGTGGCACGCGATGAACGTTTCGATCGTCCGCCATCTTGCTGGTAGTTGAGTCAAGCGATGGCAACGGCTACCCTTTTTTCAGTATTGGGCAATCTATCTAGCTGTTCTCGCATTCTTCCATTTTCCAGCAGATGTCAGTGCTGTTAAAAAGAATCGTGACCGTTTTTTTACGGGAAATGACGTGCTAAAAAGTAAAAGATTCTCGTGGAGCTATGTCACCCGCAACTATTTTTATAGAAATCAAATCTATTCTTCGTACGGGCAACAGTCAAAACGTCAGAGTTTGGTGTTCCCAGAGTGGGACCACTGAGCGTTAAAGGGTTAACAGAGAATTGAAAGGTTGTGCAAATAGTTTTGCAAAGATTCAGAGGTTTTGCAGAGATTTTTTTTCAAGGATAGATAATTACCTTGAAGGAATATTTTTTAAGTCACTGTAGCACAAACATGTAACATGTACTAGGAGTAGAAATTAGGATATTAAGTCACTAGTCTAAAGGATCAGTGACTCCATGACTTCCCTGGTGCATAACATTTATCACTGGTCTGTATACATGATTTGAAAAAAAAAAATTGTAAAACAAAAGAAATTTCATGAGCAATATGTATTGATTTCCATTAAAAACTGAATTAAAATATGTAAATATCTGTTATAAAAATATTAAATAGATCAAATTATATGACATGAAGTGTAGAAATTAGATTACATGTATTCTGGGAATAAATGAAGTATGTTTGTAAGTATAATATTACTAGTCTGAAGGAGCAACAAATTTTATATATACTGCTGGTCTGTTATATGGTTTTCAGGCCAGCGAACCACTGTTAATTTTGAGTCTATGTGGCTCGAAATAAGATTTTGAAGCTCATGGTTAAATCTTGAATTTTTGTAATAACGGACAGTTGCTGTTTTTTTCTTAACTGGAAACAATTGTTAATCAATCAATCTCTTCAAACTTAAAACATTAGAAGGATTGAATTAATAATGCAGTTAGAAAAACAAAGAAAAAATCTTTACTTTTCTTGTAAATATTCTGCAGTTCCATATTTAACCTTAAAATATATCTGAGATAGAAAGAAACACTCTAATAAAGTTTTAAATACTCGCTGCTAAACTTCCTGCGAGAACTGTTGATCTTCATGGCTATTTGGGCTAATCTCACGTCATTTGCCATGGTTGCCACGACTTATTTCGAGCCTTGGTATACTTATGTTTATTTATACATTGTCTTATCAAGGGCTATTATGAGTTTGAAAATATTTTTGTATTATGTGTACAGATAGTTTACTTTTTTTTTTTACTGTACTATGCATATTTTACTAAGACAATTGAATAATTAGGATATCTGCCAAGTCAAGAAATTATATGGGCATCATAACTGCACAGTTTGGAATTTCATGAGAAAAGCTGTAAAAAATGAGAATTTTATTTCCAAAATAGGAGAGTAACCCTAAGAATAAAGCTTTCTTACAGTATACTTTAATTTTTTTTAATCTAAAATGATGTAGTTATGAAGAAAATTAGGTGAAAAGTGCTTCATTTATTTTTAACTACTTTCTTGCTTTCTGTCATTTATTGTGCTTAACTTATGTTTCAGCTTTAATCCGATCACACAAGCGAAACTTCTGAAAGTATTGAACAAAATAAATGACTCTATTCAGGTAAATTGTTTGCTAGTTTTATTGCTTTAATCTTCTTATTCTAGTCCAATTATGTAACAAGTTATTCCTTTCCTGTCTTCTTTTTTTTATATTTAGTTTGAATCATGTTATAAAAGGCTCTCAAAATCTCAGCTTGAACATATTGCCACTAGCAGCATGGGAGACATTAGAAATGCTATCAATTCTCTGCAGTTTCTCAGCATATCAAGTGTGTTTAAATTATGATTGATTATTCTTTTATGTAATTCCATTTAATATGCATATCAATTAATTAGGTTAATGTACTTTTTCTAGGTTTCAAAAAACCTAAGCCAGTTCCACAAAAGAAAAAAGCCACTACTTCAGACAAAGAAAAAACTCAAGAACTTCAAAGGGATAGTTCTCTTTTCCTGTTCCACGCTTTGGGTAAAATTTTGTACTGCAAACGTGAGTCATTTTATGTTTTATTATTCGATTTTAGTTTTTTATTATAGGTTTTATGCTGCTATTCTTTGTACAGGGCCATTGCTAAGACTTTCTAAGGGCGGGGGATATATTGATAAACTGCCAAGTCAAATATCGGTTTTTACCAATTTTCTTTTTAAATCAACTATTTTGCCAACTGAATAGTTTAATTTTGCCGAGTGTATCAGAAATAGAAAATAAATTACAGTTTTTGTTAATTTTTTTTACGAAGTTTCACAACTAGGTATCTAATTATTGCCAAGTTTAATAGAATTTATGTGTTATGGGGGGGATGTCCCCCCCCTCTTTAGCAAGGGCCCTGTCTTTGTGTATAGTTGAGTAAGCAAAGTCGGAAATTAAAATAACTATTTGGCATACTCTCAGTGATCGAGATAACACATCTAGATGCATATTTCACATCTTAGAAATTCAGAATACGCTTAAGACTTTCGGAATGCATGCTTTCATGCATTGCTTTTCCATGTAAAATTCTGTTTTATGATCGGTGATTATTGCAAGATTTTCCCCTTGAAAATGATTTTTTATTTTTATTTACAGTCGACTGAAAAATGCGATAACTTTTAATGTAAACAGTGAAATTTACAGTTAACACTAACAGTGTACCTACATTGTAAATCAGTTATTTATGTGTTAAATGCAATTTAATTATGTATTTGAAAATGTTGCATAATCGTTTGTTGTTTTAATTACTCCTTTGGAAAGGAAAATACTCCTTCTAAAAAGGTTGAGTATTTTTATTCTTCAGAAAAAATCCTAGATCAATCGCTGCATACTCTTAATGATTATTGAAATGTTTTGAAATTTAATGCAATTTTTTGGAATCTATGTAAACATAAATTTTACAGAAACTATATCTATGAACTGCATATGATTTGTCATAGACTTTTAAAAATAACACCCAAGTTCCTGTGTATTGTGTTGTTTTATTTAATTGAATTTGTTGTAAGAACAAAGGTAATTGTGCAATTTCTTCAAATTTCCTGAAAAGTGCATAAAGAGATAATAACACTATAGATAACATCTTTTTTTTTCCCCTCTGTCTTGACTTTTATTGACAAATTAGTTAGTTTTTTTCAAACCTGCAAGAAGATTTAAAGTGTTTTTAAAATAAAATGGTGTATTTCTTTCTTTTCGTACAATCTTTCTGTAATGTTGTACTGAAATAAAACTTGTAAAAGAACTGGTAAGAGATTTTATATTTATAATGTTTTCTAGAATCATTAATGAAAAAGAATTAGTTAAATATGACTCAAAAAAAAAAAAAAAAACAGCAATTGCCAAGCCTATAGCTATATGAAACAATGCTGTATGTGTCCTGCTACTTTAACACATTAATTTTGTATTGGTGTTGTTAACTGTGCATTGTTTATTCTATGTGACTCTGGTCGGCCATTCACTGCAGATCACTTTGACGAGTGCCAAGCTATAACTATCCTTGTCTAGTTTATACTGGCAAGCTTGAAGTTTGGTGGCCTAGTGGAATTTGATAAATAAATAGGAATTACTCTGGAGAATCCCTTGCCTTAATTAGGCTGTTTCTTATAATTTTTAATCAATAATATTGTAATTGTAATAAAATCTGATATTTTAAATTAAAGTTTATAATTTTCATGATCTATTGTCAATTTATCTTTCGCTACCACATTACTCATGCAGATCATTTAGGTAGAGTTTATTTTAAAAGTACTTACTTTAAAAAGTAAACGAATAAAAAGTAAGAGTCAGTTTTCAAGTTAGTAAGGTGTCAGTCAGTAAGGAATGTTCATAAAGAAATAGTCATTGTTAAAAACTTAAAATCACTTTAAAAGTCCAAATTAAAATCCTTTAAAAACTACTACTTTTGACTATGTACTGCAGTTGATGTCAGGTCTTCAAATATTGACTTTCTTCGCATCAGTAGCTTCCTCCAACCTGTGTCATGCCCGTAATGAGTCATGTTGTTCACACTGCCCTTTATATCAAGAATTTCAATTGTTTTAAGTTGTATTCCATAGTTTCAGTTTTTATAGTCTGCCAGTTTCTCAGTATAGACAGTCTGAATGTTATGACTCATTCTGGGTTTGGCATAGGATTAAGGAAGCTACTCACCAGAAGAAAATCAGCATTTGAAGACCTGATGACGACCTTGGTAGACAGTAGAAAGGGCTGGTTTTTAAATGATTTTAACTTATACTTTTAAAGCGATTTTATGTTTTTAACTATGTGCAATATAGGTCCACACCTTTATCTCAATTATAAAAATAGTCATTCACAAATCTGCTTGGAAAGATTGAAACTAGACTTATCAAATTTTTAGTGTAATTTTTCTTTTTTGCTTAAAAAAAAAAACCCCGAGGTTTCAGAAATATTTTCCCTAAAATTTCAGAAGTTTTCAGACCACCAAAACCCCTGTATGAAGGATTTTATTGTTCAAAATACAGTGAAACTTCTACGAGCGACCCCATCCTCCAACAACCAACTTTTTAAGGTACCGATTTTTTATCCTATCTACTCAATATTAAAAGATTGATCACACATCTCACTATAAGCCACTGGACCAAGTTTCTTGTCCGAAAATTTTCATGCAATTTTCCTGAATTAAACTAAACGAGAACCACTTTCCAAACAAGTTTTTCTACAGTAAATCAACAGCAGGTGCAAGTTAACATACACATCACATACAAATCTAGTAGTATAGAGCAAAGATATGTATAAGAAACACGAAGCAAATTGATGTGATTGAGTCACACGAAAAAGGAAATTTGGAGAAGAAGTTGATGGTTACTTTTGATTGTGGGAAAACCCAGAAAAGCAAATTTTAAAACAAATAAACTTTATTATGGCAAATTCGGAATGTATGAAAAATATCAGGATAAATGCTCTTTTGTCAGATGCAAAAAATAAAGCAAAGAGAGAGAGAAGTATCTCGGCGAAAGAAAAAAGAATGAAATAATTCGAAATTTCTAAATATTTTATTCAAATATAAATTTTAAAAGCATGTTGTTATAATTACGCATGTGTAAGTATACAACTGTATGAATAACAAAATAAATAATATTTTTTAGTATTTCTTTTCCTTGGCTATCAAATGTTTATACTTCTTTGAGCGACCACCCCTCTTAACAACCACTTTTTCACATAACGGAATGTGATCGCTCCCAAGAAGTTTCACTGTACTCATATTTGGAGAGTTGTCCTATTTTAACTTCATTTCTTGTGTATCTCATTTTTAATAGGGAATAAAGAAGCCAAAGGAGATAAAGATCTCTTACCTTCACATATGAAGCACCTAGAAAGAGATCCAACACTGGCCAATGCTGAGGTATGAATATAACTTTTTCTTTAATATTATCAAGTTGTCTGATAAGTTTTTTACTGCCTATTTGAAAAGTATGTTTTAGCGGGTAAAGGAACACAAAATTAGAGAATTTTCTCTTGAAAGTGTTTGTGTGTCACAATTTTCGTTATCTAATTGAATTGGCCTTTTATAAAAACCATGTAATTCACAAAATCACAATTTTTCAAAAACTAGTGGAAACTGTACAATGCATAAGCATACAGATTTTCAAAAGCTTTTCTGGATTCATGATAGTGGCTAGGTTTTAAAAAATATAAACTGTTTAAAATATTTCTTTGGTACTTATATATTATACCGGCGTTCTGCCCATATGAGCGATTTTTTGCCAAGTGAAGTGACAACTACATCAAAGGATTGATTCATGTCAAATTGTGGTGTTTTCAAATACTAATTAATTATTACTTTTGTTTTAATGTTGTAATGTTCGGTTTTAAATTTAAGATGTTTAAATCACGAGATATGATAATCTTTGTAATTTTGTAATGTCAATAGTAATGTGGTTAATAATTGTAACTAATTGCCTTTTAATAAGTTTTTTTTTTATTTAAAAAAAAGTAATTAACGGTTGACCTAAGATGGCCTTAAAGCAAGTTAAAAAATTTTAAATTTACACCTCTAAAGATTGTTAATGTAGAGCATAATTAAATTAAATATAAGAAAAAAAGAAAACTTTAGTTACTATTATTTATCAA
This sequence comes from Cheiracanthium punctorium, assembly GCA_038373885.1. Taxonomy (NCBI): domain Eukaryota; kingdom Metazoa; phylum Arthropoda; class Arachnida; order Araneae; family Cheiracanthiidae; genus Cheiracanthium; species Cheiracanthium punctorium. The sequence continues at coordinate 781,674 of JAWZYV010017230.1, forward strand.
ACATTATTAAAAGGTAATTAGTTATAATTATTAACCACATTACTATTGACATTACAAAATTACACAGACTATCATACCTCGTGATTTAAACAATGTTTTAAATTTAAAACTAGAACATTACAACATTAAAACATAAGTTAATTAATTAGCATTTGAAAACACCACAAAATTGATCCAGATCATTAAGGATGATTCAGTTTTTAGCAATCTGAGACATTTACGATCATCCGGATGGAAAGGTTTTTTCAGGTTTAGAGTGTAGTTCGGTGGTAAAGGTTATGAGTTTAAGAAAATAATTGTTTCCCAGCAAACACACACAGGTTCTCTGAATGTCTATTAACGTTCAGAATAGAGATGGGGAAAGAATGAACACCCTGTTCTTTTGAACCCGTTCTCAAGAAAGAACGGGAACACCCTGTTCAGTGATCACGGCAAAAACATGTTCTCAGTTCATTAAGGTCCGACGCTTCAAAATTTTATGGCAGGCAAGCGTGTCGAAAAGAGAAATTTTGGAAAATGCTTTAAAGGTGAAATTTCTCATTGAAAGGCACGATTAATATTTTTTTGCTAAGAAAAATTTAAATACTGGGGTGGGGCAGACCCACTAGAGATGAGACGGGCTCAGCCCGAGCCCGGGCCCGACTCGGGCTCGGGCTCTGTAATTCACGATTGCGTTCGGGCTCGGGCTCGTGAAAAATATCTTCTTTGTTGAACATACTCCTTGAAACATATTTTAAAAAGTGATTCATGGGATAAATAGACGTACTTATTTCAAAAAACAGCGGCACGGGGGACTAGAAGGTGTGTGAAGCTCCAAACTTTATTGTATCCTCTTAATGAAGTAGTTAATTTTATTTGTCTTTAGCTGAAATTTCGGGCTCGGGCTCCAACTTTAATAATATTGCTCGGGCTCGGGCGGGCTCGGATTAAAAGTCTTCGGGCTCGGGCTTCAAAAAATGAGCCCGAACTCATCTCTAAGACCCCCCCCCCTCCCCCACATTGGCTATGTATCTGATGGTGGGGACAGAAGTTCACAATTTTAGCTTTGTCAAATTCTAATTGTGAAATCTTAGTTATTTTGAGAAATAATGATAACGAAGATGATTATCTGGGGGGGGGGGATAGAACTTTTAACCCAACCTACCATAATTTTAAAGAGGACCCGGGCAAAGAATAAGAAGCTTTCTTATATGTTCAATACGAAATGTACTCACAGGATTACAATTCGTCAATTTTTATTATTCCAGCCAAACTACTCAATTTGAATCAAAGTAAAAAATTTAATAACAAAGAAAATGATAGTCTGAAACACAAAAAATCGAAAAAAAATATTTTATCAACGTCAAACAATAATATAAGCATTACACTATCTCCATATAAAACGCGCCTTCGCTTCATACGCTCTTAGCCATCTCTTATTGGCTGAAAAAGAACCTGTTCCGGAGCAGCCTCTCCTATTGGCTGAAAAAGAACATGTTCTTTGATCACGACTCGAGGAGTTCTCCGAGCAGTGAGCGGGAACGCCTAGTTCTTTGCACCTAGTTCAGCGTTCTTTTCCTGAGCTGGAGTTCTTTTTCGGAACGGAGAGCTAAGAGCGGGAACGGGGTAAAAGGCGTTCTCTTGCTGAACAGGTTAAAAGAACTGTTCTTCGGTGAAAGGTGTTCTTTCATTAAATCTGTTCCCTGTTCTTTTGCTTTAATTAAGTTCTGAGCTAGGGTCAAAGTTGTAGACCTGGAGTCAGAAGCAAGGCCGTACTTAGACGGGGGAGGCAAGGGCGGATTAAAGGGGGGGTGGAGGGGGCGACGCCCCCCCCCCCCCGAGAAAAAATAAATTAATGTAAAAGATCCTATTTTTTCTTCCAAAAAATGGAAAATCGGCACCCCCAGAGGTATCGTTTAACAATTTGGAGGACATTGAAGCCACGACGGATTTTACTTGAACCAGCTCCCATTAGTGCACACGGTCCCACAGCAGTCGAGCCCAGAGGTAGTTGACCCTCCCAAGCACTGGCCAATCCGGATGCTGCTTCACTTTTCGTGTTCTTATCGCAACGGAGTTTAGTGCCCAGACCACTGTGGGTTTTACAATTGTACTAAAGTATAGTACATGTTAAAAAGACGTATATTTTCATTTTTAAATTGAATAAAATAGTCATAATAAAGCTACCATAAATCAAAGAACAGGAAAAAGAACTGTTCTTTAAAAAAGAACGGGAACGGTGTACAACTGTTCTTTGAAAATAACGGTTTTCCCCACCTCTAGTTCAGAAGACATTCAGAGAACCTGTGTGTGTTTGCTGGGTTATTATGAGAATATTAAGTTGCCTGATTATTTTTATGATTTTTAGTATGTTTAATTTGTTTATCACCTTTGAAGTATAGTTTGAGGTATTTGGCATTTAATATTGCAACAAACTGGTCTTTTTGATGATGTAAACGACACCACATAAATTCGGGTAAATAAGAGTCTAGTTGTTGCTTTCTGTACTATTGTGTGTTTCTCCATTTTGCTAATCCCTAAAGTCATTTACTGCTTTTTATATGTGCACCTAGTAGTTTTAAACAAAAATAGATCATTTAAAAAATCCTTCATTACACATCACATGATGTGTAGTTCACAAATGAACTAATTCATTAGGCAAGTTGGAGTGTATAGGCTGATTATTTTACCAACTATGCGAAAAATTCCAGAGCTGGGGCTCGAACCCAGGACTACCGCTTAACGTGCGGGTGCTCTACCACTGAGCTACTCTGGGACGATTCCCAGATGAAATTTCTCGCTTTTGAACCGTTGGCATTTATCATCTTCCTCTGCAAACCACAGATGGAACAGATGAAACAATTAATTCGCGACAACTCCTTTGAACCGTTGGCATTTATCATCTTCCTCTGCAAACCACAGATGGAACAGATGAAACAATTAATTCGCGACAACTCCTTTGAACCGTTGGCATTTATCATCTTCCTCTGCAAACCACAGATGGAGAAGCGAGATTCAAAAGCGAGAAATTTCATCTGGGAATCGTCCCAGAGTAGCTCAGTGGTAGAGCACCCGCACGTTAAGCGGTAGTCCTGGGTTCGAGCCCCAGCTCTGGAATTTTTCGCATAGTTGGTAAAATAATCAGCCTATACACTCCAACTTGCCTAATATACTTGAAAGGTTGATATATTCACTTTCTAAAAATGTATAAAAAAAAAAAAAAAAAAAAATGAACTAATTCATTTTAACTATTCTCAAAAAGAACTGTATGGTTTCTATTCCAATTGGCAAGAGCTTCCCAACCTGTGTGGCAAAAAAAATAATTTGACATAAATAACCATTAGGGTAATATGCAAGTGCCATTTCTTTTTTATTAACATTGAATTTTAAAATGTGAACCTTTTTTGCATTGGGTTTGTAACTGCAAGACACGAAAGGGCTGTAGATTTTTTTTTCCATATTTTATGTTATTGAAATGTTCTTTAACTTTTTTTTTTCCATTTTTACCGATATAACATTCAAAGGCATTATTGTGTCTAAAACCAAAATTAATTTTATAAGTTCCTGCCATATCCAGTTGATTAATAGAATCTTTATCAGTTCTTATTCTTTTGAAGATGTTTCATTTCAATTTGCTTTCATATGGATTTTTATATTTTTTTAAAGCAAAATTAGCCATTTTCACAACGATGCCTCTTCAGAATGGAATTTTGTTAGTAAATTGCACATTTTAAATTCAGTTTCTTCATCCTTTCTTTATACAATTTATTAAGAATATTATTAGGGTAACCAGTAGGCTTTCATTGGTTTGGCTCTATAAAAATAGATGTTATGGTTTTTATTGTGAAGCCTTGGAGACAGTAAATACAGAAGAAATGACAAATGACATGACACATGCACAATTCGATGAAAGTTGGCAGGAACTTCTTCCAAGATGGAAATCTACAAATGACATCCTGAAGATGGTCGGGCATACTGACCGAAAAGGCTAGTTTTTAGCTTTTGAAAATGATTTTAAATGGATATTAAATATGAATTTTTAAGCTATAGAGTAAATATGAATACTTGTTACTTTTATGTAGTTAAATTTTGTACGATATCTTGACTTAATTTAATTTTTAATTGAATTATTAGTAAAACAAGATTAAAACAAAAAACTTCCAGCATAATTTAGTTGATAAATTATTCATGTACAAATCTTGTTTCAACTTACAAACTTTATGAAGAAGTAAAAAATAAAAGTTTATGTGTATACACTCACTAGCTCACACAGAAAGATTGATAAGGAACCTTGATTTCGTTTTGTTCTTGAAGTTTTTTTTCTTCTTTAAATGTGATAATTAGCTATCTTAATAAAATGTCTTTTTGTTTAGTAGAATTTTTATTTCTCTGTTGAAATATTTAGGATGTCTTTCACCGAACTTCACTATCGGCAGAAGCTTTTTCATTGTTTCTGCATGAAAACTTCCTTGCTTTTATGAATGACATAAACTTGGTTGCAGAGAGTGCACATTGGTTTAGTGAATCTGATATATTCACATCATACTGGAGTGTAAGTATACTGAATAAATTACTCAATTTAACTGTTTTTAAATCTGAGATTAATAATTGTTATGGTTGCATTTCTTAAGTTCAAAAACACTTAATTCCTTAAAATAAGATGTCAGATACTCTAAACTTCTATTTAATGAATTTATAAATAATTTATAATAATACTCTAAACTTCTATTTAACGAATAATATTTAAAAGCAAACATATTATGTATTGTAGTCTGGTGTTGGCCATTGTGAAACATGCATATTAATATTACACTGGAGTAGTGTTGAAGTGATAGAAAAATTCAGTTGCTAACAGAACTTCCCTTTTGTGAAAACAGAAATATGCAAACAAAATGTCCTCCAAATAAAATGCCAAGAACATTTTGCATTGCGTACTTGGCTACCTAGAATGATAGGGGAAAAATATATATACTAATGCCAAAAGATTTGCTATAGAGTAAATCATAAGAAGAGGTGAGAGAACTATTTTCAGACCAGATTCCTGACTGAATAATGGCAACTTATTGTATTAGTAACTTAAAGCCAAACTTCTTTTCACATGGAAGCAAAGAGCAGGAAATATGTGTATTAAACTTAGAAAAAGAAATTAAAATGTGAATTACTTAAAAGTATGATGAACTGCATCACAATATTTAAAAAAAGAAAAAAGAAACACTTTCATATTTTAAATACTCGCTAAAGTGCTAAAAATTTTTCATAGGCCCTTCAGCCCTATTTGCTTTCCTTGCTCCATTATGTTGGACAGGATATCATAATCCACTTGGATTTTGTATATTTATATCTGTCATTTGTTTAAGTGGCTTAAAAGATATTTCTATCTAAAATTGTTTCATTTTCATTTTAATTCATTGATTATTTCCAATTTCATTAGGTAAAACAGCTTTTTTCTTTCACTAAATTAGGAATATCTTAAACTGTAATTGTGTAATTTTATATTTTGGCTTTAAATTTCCTGATTATATTTTGTCATACAGTTCAAATAGTTCTTTTTTATTTTTTAAACTATCTTTCGAAACGTAATTTTTAAACTTATGAAATGAAATCCTTTTATAAAAATGAAACTTATTTTTGTTGTATGCAATTTAGTGAAATACTGTTGTTTATATTAACTTTTCTGAACAAAAATTATACGTAATGCAAAGAATTTATTATTGGTAAAAGGATATGTGATCATATATTTTATTTTTCATGTATTATATGTCCATGTGTGAAAGAATAAAGTTCATATTACATAATTATGTGCACAGGGTCAAGATTCCTTAAGTGATTATGTAGCATCTTTAGCTTCTCGGGGTTTAATGTTCAACATGATGCCTGCAACTGGAAATTCATGGCGACCTCTACACAAACCACAGTACTATGACTGTTCTAAAAAAGTAATTGTCCACATTTATTTATTAAGCATTGTTCTAAAATATAACTGTCGGTGTATTATTTAATTAACTTGCATATCATCAATTACATTTTTGATTAAGATGTAACTCGAGAAAATTAGATTGAAAAATGTGTGGATAAAGTGCCAAGAAGTGCCACAATTAAATGTTAGGTAAAGAAAAGGTAAATCAAATGCACAAATCTAAATTTTAAAAAAGTTTGTATATATCAACAGATGATACATACGGGTGTCTTGCCAATGAATGGCCAAGTGGATGAGACTGCTGAATATTTATAGATGGCTAAAGTGTGAAGATCGAGGATTCTAGCCTATTGTACTGCTGTCAATCTAACAAGCTGGAATTTTGGGCACTTTACTTCCAGATGTAACATGAATGTGTACTAGAACCCTTTAAAAAGTCTTTTGTATAAGGCATTTCCCCTTTAGCAGATAGCCCTGTAGCTTTGCCTTAACCAAACAAATCGGGGTGTTACCAACAACTTAAAAAAACAAAAAAGAAGGTTTTTCCACTAAATTAAAGATAAGGCAACTTGGGATAATTTTTTGGTTAAAAAATGTCATTTCCATGCCATTTTCAAATTTTTGGTGACTCTAGGCTACTAATTTGGCAGTAAAAAAAAAATAAGTTATGTTATTTATTGTTTCCTTTTCCTTTCCAAACTTTATCTCTTATCAGACTGAGTCCTATAACAGGGTGTCTACCGCTCCAGAAAGTCTGGAAAATGCCGGGAAATTGGGAAATGGGTCCGGAAAGTCTGGAAAAAACTGGAAATTGGATAATGGGTCCAGAAAATTCATCAAAAGAATCAATTTTTTTTCGTGTCTTTTATTTTTTTTTTTTTTACCCTTTCTCTCTAATTGTCAGACTAAAAACTGAAAGCACTGCAACTGATTTTTCGGAATGCGAAAGCATCAAGCGATGTGTTTGTATAAGGAGGGAAAAATGGGGGTTCATCAATCGTAATGGGAGGGCAAAAAACAAATTAGCTTACTTAGTAACTTATGGCTTAGGACTGTATTTCCAAGAACAGTTAGTTAATTCTATCAGAAAGTGCGACTACTTCTGTTTCTCAATTGATGAAAGCTTAATCCTGTATACTTCAGTTAAAATAGATTTCAAGAAGTTGTACAAAAAATGCAAATATAAAGACAAGGGAGGGGGCATTGTGCAATTTCCCAAAGTAAAATGCATTGGTCAGGAATTTTTTGCCCCTCACCTCCCAAAAGTCAGGAAATTGACTTTCAGAAATTTGATAGACACCCTGTATAAGTCTCCTTAGGACTCTATTTGCATCAACTATCCTGGAGTACTGAGTTGCAATTTGGTCATCATGATACATTTTTGTATTCAGTAAAAGGTTTATTTATGCAAGAGAATTGGGAAACACGATGTTAACAAAATTTTATTACTTTATTTAATTTTTTCATTTTGTGCATATTTTTTTATTTAACGACGTCACTAGAAACTTTATAATTCTTACTTGTATGCAGACTTTCTGCCATTACACAGATCATCTGTGATTGATTTTAAAAAATGATATGGATTACGATTACTAACAATTTCCAAAACTATTGTGACTAGTGAATTTTAATTTAGAAAATAACAGTAATCTTGATGTTAAAGAAATCAAATATCAAAAGAATTCGATAATAATGCACTTTTATCATAGCATTTTTGTAAAATTTGTAAAATACTATTTTAGTCATCAATTACAGTCAATTGTAATTGGCACGAAATCTGCTTGCATGCTATCAGTGTATAATGAAGTATGAGTTTATATGTGAAAGAAAACAAGTAAATATAATGTAGAAGTAAATTTGATTATTTCAGCATGCGTTTAATTCTATGATGCCGACAATAGATTTTTAAATGAAACTTGAGAAAAAATGCTATTATTTTGGCCACTTTTTCGTGTTGATGAGTCTACTAATTCAACTGCCTTTTCCCCCTGACAGTGGTGGACACCCTGCAAAATATTTCAGTTTTTAAGGGCTCTATTTGCAAAACAAAGAAGATACGCATATTTTGAAAAAAAGAAATAATAAAGAACACTGTGAAGTCACTAATAGCATAAAGTTACAAATGTTCAGTGTGACAGAACATGAATGATATATATTCTGTAGCAGAATTCGTTCCTCTGTGATTGCTTTGGTGCTGCAGTTATCCTCCTTTTCAGTTTCCTCAGCCCCCAAAGAAAATTACTGCAGGGTATCCAGCGGCAACTAAAAAGGCAACTTTTGCTACTAATTTAAACTTGACTTTTATGAATAAAAAGCATCATTTTTTTTAACACTATTTTCAAGTTTTTAGTTACTAGTAATCTACTTTCAGTGACTAATTTGTAAATCAGATTTTGGTTTTTCTCAACTCCCTTTTTCTTTTCTATGTTGCCGTTGGTTGCTCATCAAAATTCTAATCTGATTCTTTAATCATACTGTAAAAATAAATGTACTACATGCTCTGTTATATAATGCATGGTTTTTTAATTTATCATTTTTCATTCCTTCTTAAAAGTGTTCTACCCGAAGAGCAATCGTCATCACAGGACTTTAGAATAGCTTTAAAAACAAACCAATAATGTTAAACACTCAAAAAATTAATAATGCTTTTTCACCCAATGCACTCTAGACAGACACTAGCAATAAAGCTATATGTCTCATGCAACTTTCATAAAATATTCATAAGCTCAAAAATCGCCTTCAAAAATGGGCCGAGAAGTTACTTGTTTCTGGAAATATTGCAAAATTCCTGTATTTAGCATTTTTTTCTGAGTTTTTTGTAACTTCTATAGGTTTGTTGTTTGTATCAGTTCACAGTATAACTTGTAAAGAAACATTATAAATTTTTCCAAGTTTGGCACAATTGAATTTTTTAGAATGCTGTGCAAAAGTTGTGTGATTTTCAAGTTGAACAGCCTTAAATGGAACATATGTTTATTTCTTAACTACAAAATCATCCAAAAAATGCTACTCTTTTGGCAACTGAAATTAACAAAATGGCTGCTAAACTGGCAACTTTATGTCAGTGAAGACTACTAGTGATACTATTTTTGCCTCCTGACATTAGTGGACAACCTGTTATTGCAGAAATAGCCCTAATGGCAAAGTCTGTTATCCATAGCAGGGAGCCTTAAAGCTCCTTGCAAGCTACCAGTGAAAAGCATTATTGAAATCTGTTCTTCAACCAATCCACCAAACCAATATGAAACTTCATGATTTCTCACTCAAATTGATGTGTGAAATGGAATGCAAACTTTTATTGTTTAGAAGTTAGATATTTATAGTTTCAAAGTTAAGATATTCATTTTTAATCACCCTTTTGTTAAAAATTTAAATTCTTGTTTTCATAATAATGTCTACAGTGAAACTTCTATGATTGATCATCTCTATTAAGTGACCCCCCTCTTTCAATGACCAATTTTTTAAGGCACTGATTTTTTACCCTATTTACATAATGTTGAAAAGTCTTCTAGAAGAGACCACACAACCCTCTATAAATGACATATACCAGTTCCCTATCTGGACATTTTCTATTTTTTTTTTTTCCTTGAATTAAAATGGCTTCATATAAGACAGATTTGTGTAACACATTGGAAAATTTCTGAATTTTTTTTTTTTTTTTTTTTTTTTTTTTTTTTTTTGTGTGTGTAACTAAAAGAGACTTCTATAACACAGTAAAAGAATGAGATAGATCATAAATTTTAAAATATTATTTATAAAGAATTTCAATTTAAAAAAATATTTTTGCGTAATTACTTTAGTATGCAATTTCATAAATAAATGTATAAAATATTTTTTAGCTTTTTTTTTTTTTTTGTTATCAAATGTTTATATTTCTCTGAGCAACCACCTCTCTTAACAACCAATTTTTCGTGAGGGTTGATGCTCTTGAGACGTTTCCCTGTAGTTAGTTTTTGAAAAAAGGAAATTAATTTTCAGTATTTTAGCTGATTCGTTTTTCTACTTTTGATGAGTGACATTTAACTTTTCATATTTTATGTATTCTCAGCTGCACTTAGTAATAATTCTTAGCGAAGTTGCATTTTGTGATGCTTGTTTATACCATATTGGCTGAATATAATGCAATGTTTTTTGACTGATCATTGCCAGTAAAAAACCTGACTCGCGCTAAATTCAAGGCCATAATATAGGATTTTTCTAATTATCTTTATAAAAGATTTTGGGGGTCGCGTTATATTTGGGCCAATACGGTAAATATTTTGTGAAATGTTTTCTGTGTTTTAAAGTATATATTTTATTTTGTTAGCAAACATCAATGTTGGGTTCATTGAAAAGATCTTTCAAAGGTAATGCTTTTAAATGATATTCATAATATTAAAATATTTTACTCCGAGAATAAGTAATACAAATATATAAATGTGTTACTGTACACAAGAGATTTTAACTATACATCTGAATTTTTATTAACTCTTTAACACTAAAATGTCATGATTTTTAAAATGGACTGACAATAAAAATTGTAAGTTCACTTGGGCTTACTCATGCTAGGACAAATGTTTTTCAAGATTTCAGCATGTAGTTTCCAAGAAAAATCATGAAAAAAATTCAAATTCAAAAAATTAGAATGGCTGCTGTATAGCTCTCATAAAAAGGAAATAATATAGTCTAATTCTACTTTATTTAGTCATAATACTACTCTTTTTTTAATAGTTTTTCATCCATTTTCACTAAGCAATAAAGATTAAAAGCAATCAAAAACTGGCAAAAATCTGTTCAGCAAACTGGATGCACACGCTATTCATTCATGCTTGTTTGCTCAAAAAATAATGTTGCCATACATTTTTAACAGCTAAAAATAATTTCGAAAATGGTTTTATATTTATGTTAAATGCAAATTTACACAATATCTACATTAAAAAAAATATTACAGAAAAATGAGATTGTAGCCAATGTTCTTAATCTGTGTTACTGTTATCAATGTTATTGAAGTAATCAAAAAGCTTAAAAATGATACTAATTTTTAATTACCTTTTCTCTTTCAGATAAATCAGTGACCTTCAAAGTGTTACAAACAGAGCTGCTACCATTTATGCATAAATTAAGTTCTCCTAATTTAAGGCCTGGTAAGTTTTCCTGTCTATATGCTTTTGTGAGGGACAAAGGGGTGGGAGTCTTCTAACTCTGTTAAACCTTAAATTACTGTAAAATACCTATTATGTTTTGAAATCAGCTACTTACCAACCAGTTTTACTTCCCATACAAAAGCATATACACTGAAATGTGTTGATGATTACAATCTGGGAAAAAAACCTTTAAGTGGGGGGGGGGGGGCACTTACTTTTAATCATGCAGACTCCATACTTTAAAAATAGCCTTAATATTTAAAAATGTTTCACCATTTATTCCCCCCCCTCCCGAAATATATCCCAGGTCGATGCTTTTTTTTTTTTTTTCAGCGGTAGGGGGGGGGAAGAGATCGTGGATTCGGCGTTTCTTCCATAAATTATAGTAGTAATTTTGAAATTTACCTATTCATACTTGCCAATTTATGTGCTTTCAGTTTGAAATTTGCACTTTTTCACAGATTTTTACAATTTTACGTGAAACTGCCGTTTTTTTACGATTTTACGTGAAACTCCCGTTTTTTTACATTTACACCGATTTTTACGATTTTACGCAAGACTCTTTAAGTTTGGCATCTTAATAATAATTTCATAGAAACCAAGAATGTGTAAAATGCAGTTGCAATTGTTATGATTTCAGGCTTGTTCCACTAAAAAATGAGGTGGCCACCCAAAAAATTCAGGCCATTGCAAAAGAGCTTGGAGAAGCTGAAGAGGGAAACAGATTAAAAAATTTTCTTCTAGAGATAAGTAGAGAGAGATAAAATAAATTAAATTAGTTGAGAGAGACAGACTTGAAAGAAAAAACGAATTTTGAATATGAGACAAAAAGGGATTTTGATTGAGACGATGCTGAGACAAACTGGGGTTTCAGCTGTAGCATCCCTGAAGTAAGCTTAAATTGTTTTCATCTGTTGCAGGGGTGTAGCGAGAGTGTTGCTGATGGGGCTGCAGCCATCCCCGAAATGAGTGAACATAGGATTTGGAGAAAATTACGTATTCGTGAATAATTTCGAAAGCTTTTTGAGATTCCTATGATAGTGTATTTGAAAGTTCCTCTTGATTTCAGGAATTTGAGGTTCAAATGAAGACCCAAGCCAATTTATTTATTTTTTCTGTAGTGTGTTTTTCCAACTTCAAAGATTTTAAACTCGGTTTACGGTTTTTAAAAATTTTTCCTTCCTTTTCTTACTCATTTTTATATGCAAACTTTTTTAGCCAAAATGGGGGGGGGCAACCCCCCCCTCAAATTTTTAGTGCTATTTTAGCAATATTTTTAGAATCTTTCTACTCTCCAAGAAACATTAAAATGTCAGTTCCCTAATTTATATCATTCGGTTCGTTTTGACAACTGTTTAATATATTTCACAAAAAAATATTACTCCCCCCCCCCCCCCCATCCAAGAAAAATATGACAACACAACATGCTGCAGAGTTTCTCTACAAAGGCTTATGTGTACACCAGACTTTTTACACAGTAGATATATTCCTTACAATAACGTGTACAAAAGCCTATTAAAAAATGCTTGAATAAAGAATAGTGGTGGATAGATTTCCTTGTGTGAATCCTCCTCTGTGTGCTTATTGTGCTGTAACTAGATGCAATCTAGAGATGCGAAAAAATAAGTATTATCATTTAGCATTATCAAAAGAAAGAAAGAAAATTTTTTTTTTCAAACCATGCTATTTATAAAAAGAGTTCAGGTACTAATCAGTAATAAATAAAAATAATATTATTCTGTTTTATGAAAATGTTGAATGAAATGTAAAAAAGGTGTAGTACAGTTTAGCAAGATTTGCCCTCCCCCCCTCCCCTTTCCTCTTAACACTTGAAGAAATGCTTATATTTTCTTATTGTTTACTAAAAAATATTCCAAATGGTATTTCATTCATGTTTGTTAATTTAATGTTTATTTACTTTTTCCAGATCAGTCAGCTATTGTCTCTGAGATAGGAGAAATGAAAGTAAAAAGATTATTTAGGTAATCCCCCAACCCTTTTTTAATTTATCTCATTCATTTCCATAAAGGCTTGTACAATGAAAAGAAAAATTAATTTTGATATCTTTATAGTTGAACCTATCAAACTTCTTCAGAAAGCTCTTATTTTTTTTTTTTTAAATACCTTATTAATTGTAATCCTCAATTCCCCCTTTTAATAATGAACATATACAGGATGTTCCATAACTTCAGGAGAGGTTGGACACATAAAGAATCTCATAACAATGTGGGGTTAGAAACATTGTCCTCAGGTAGCTGTTAATAATCACTTTGGAACAAGTGCTGAATAATAGAGAATTTCCCGATGATTGTAAGTCAAAAGCTAATCGGTTTTACAGGTAAATGTGACCAAAATTTATATTTTAAAAATTCTATCTTATTTCATTTGTGAAAGTTTTGGTGACAGGCTCATTGTTTATGAAACTTGGTTAAGAAATTAGACGAACACTTCAACACTTTTCTCAAAGTGATTATTAACAGGTAAATGAAAAAGTCATTTTTGACCCCATTGCTATGTGATTCTTATTCCTTATTATGTGTGCTATTTTCCTTATAATGTTTTGGGACACCTAGTATATGTATTTTTAAATTAGTTTTATTATGTTGCAATTTATTTTGAGGGTTTTCACTGAAGTTACTGTTTTATGGTTTCATTTACACAAATTCCTTTGAGAGCATTATTTTACAAAGTTGGTATAGTAATTAGCTGATGACTCAAACAGTGCAAAGCTATTGAATTCTGTTATTTTAAATCTGTGAAAAATCTTCACATCATTTCTGATATTTTTGTTCACATTTTCTTTGACCATCTATGACATGCTTCAAACATGTTAAGTTTTTATGTTGGTCCTGGCCAAATGTTAGTATTATGATAATTAAAAAAAAATTTCTCATTGTTTTTGATTTTTAATTTTGTTTTATCCCTTAAAGATAAGTTTAGAAATAATTTGTGTAGCAATATTTTAATCCTCATAAACCCGCAGATAAGCAGGAGAAACAGCTATGTAAATCATCGAAATATCAATATCATGCAAGATCTAGCCATTAGATCAGTGTTTCTCAACCTTTATTGGCTGACGGCACACTGAAAATATCTAGAATTATTTCCTGCAGGCCTGAACATAAATAAAAATTGCAAAAGATGTATGATATAAAAAACTTTTAAAAATTGTTTATTTACCAAAAAAAAAATAAATAAATAAATAAAATAAATAAATAATAATAATAATAATACATTCAATGAAAGGGCTAAGCCCGTTTTTGCATGGGTCTTGCTGCAAACAGCTGTTTCAAAAATTGGCAGAATGGTTTTCCATGCTATGAAATAAAAGTTTTGCTATTCTTGGTGTATAGCTTACTGAAAGTGAATAAGATAGGACATGATAAATAGAAAATGTCGTATTGCTGATATGACTCCACGCAGTTCTAATAATTTTTCAAAAACCCTGGCGGCACATTAGACTATATCTCATGGCACATCAGTGTGCCGCAGCACACAGGTTGAGAAACACTGCATTAGATATGACTGATTCAGCTTAGACTAGTATTATTTTATGCTATTTAGAAATTTTTGTTACCAGAGAATTCTTATTCATGATGTACTTACCCTTTCCTGTATTGTCTAGTATAAGTACACTACCAAAAGAACAGTATCCTTTGTAGTATAGTAATTAATTATTACTATTAATACTTAAACATGACATGTTACGTTTCTTTTCCATAGACCAGACTATCGAGCTTTAAAAGAGAGAGAAGTTCCAGAGTTAGAAATCGAAGACACTGAACAAATTTCAGACTCTTGTGAGAATGCGAAAAATTCTCTGGATCCAGTTGAAATTTCTGATGAAGAGATTGTAATTGAAGAATATGATTTTTAATTCAGAAAAAAAAATATCTATATATATATATTTATATTCATGGTATTATCTTAAATGTAAATAAAGAATATTAATTTGCAATTCAATATGTTCTTTACTTTGCCAATTTGTGAATCAGTTAGTATTCATTATTAGTCAGTTAGTCAAAACTGTCATATGTGAGAATTAAATACCTTATTTACTCATGTATAATGCACACATTTTTTCAAAAATTTAAGACAAAAACTCTGAGTCTGCATTATACTCAGAATAATTTTTTACTGATGCATTTAATCCACAATGTACGCATGAATAAATTTATTCAGATTTAAATAATAAAACTGGAAAAATCTTTCTCAATAAATGTAACTGCAGCATCTTAATTTGACTTATTACACTTTTTTTTAAAACAAAATCATCAGTAAAATTATTTTTTAACACTAGTCATAGTAATTCTTATTGCTGCTACAAGTGTTATCATCACAGTCCTTGTCATCACTGGTACAGTGATGTCCTCTTAAATGGTATCGTTTCAGTTCCATCCATTTAGTTTAAAATTTCAGTTGCTTCCAAATTCAATAGCATGTCAAATTTACAGTGTGTGTTATAAACAAGATAAAAAAATTTCGCCTGTTTTTCTTGTGAAGTATGGGGTACCTGTTATACATGCATGTGCACTTTGCATAAGTAAATACGATATTTTCTCATTAAAGCTGTGTAGTCTTTCATTTCAAGTGTAGTTTGAATAAGATAATAGCATAAAGATCAAGGAAATATTTTTAAAGGAAAGGTTTAAACAAACCATTAAGTGGAAACTTAATGGTTTGTTTAAGGCAAGTATTACTGTATATATTTAGAAAAAAATTACAGTTTATCAAAGCTAATTTTCAGTGATTGGAATTTTAAAAACGGTATTGTTATAAAATTTTCAGAACCTTTAATTTTTTATTCAGTGAAATCCCTCTATAACAATATTTTAAAGGTCAAAATAACATATCATTGTAATGAGAATTATTGCTATACAGAGATGCCAACCACTACGCATTCTCCAGTAGTTTCTCCGGAATTTGGTTTGCTATGGACCACGGAAAAAGCACATATTTTTATGGAAACTTAAATATAAATTGATTTATTCTATAATTTTTTAAGCTACGTTCTTTTAATGATTACAGGGGTGGGAATTGGGTAAGGCTGATTTGGAGCAACAGTGTCGAGGATTTGGAGCACTGAAGCAACAAATTGGAGCAAATTTCATTCTTAATCTATCGATAGAAAAATATAACTACAGTCAAGCTTTTAGTAAATTTGAGAGTATTAAATATTACTCAGATAAAAGAAGCCCACTTCAATAAATAATAAGCATTTAAAAATGGAAAATATAAACTTACCTTAACCTAATATATTATTAGATGCTACATTCAAAGTTACAGGTAATTTTTAACACCAGAATAATAATAATAACATAGATTAAAAATTAAATGGAAAATAAATAACTTTTGCAAAAATTTTTTAACTTTTCTTTTTTTATCTCCATTACAGTGGCGTAGCCAAGGGGGGGGGGGAGGGAAATAAGGGAGGTCATGACCTCCCCCCCCCTGAGGAACCCTATCTTAAGCGCAGTGCTGGCCATAAAATGATGATCAATGACATTTTTCCTCTTTTCTCCGTTATTCTGACTGGTTTGTCCTGAGCCAATTACGTTCTTTTAGAGTGACGTAATAGTACCGTAATTTATGGAAGAAACGCCGCAGCGTTTACGATATTTTTAATTTTTTTGGCCGATCTTCAACGAAAAATTATAAAAGTTATTTAGTAATAATTGTCTCAAAAGATGACGCCCCCACCGATCACGTACCTTTTAACGGTGCACAGAGCACAGCGTAACGAATCAGAATGCGAGCCTACCCCGTTGAAAAGCGGTTTGATCAAACGCTGTGGATGGGTACATAAATCCAACCGAATGTCTCCTCAATAAGTCCAAAAAAAAAAAAGAAGCTTTTTATGTCTACATTTTAGAACTATTGGGTTGGCAACAAAGTAACTGCGTTTTCTTATATAAAATTCAAGCAAATAAGTTTTCAACCAGTTTTTAATTACAGGTAAGCTGTGCCTGAGCATACGATTCATATTTGTTACATTTTAAAGTAAGAATTTCACTGGCAGTATTTTTTTTCGTCCATAAAAGATGGCCACCCTCCCCCTTTTTTCGCTTCTATCCTCCTTAGAGGACAATATTAAAAATGTCCTGAAATTAATTTTTAGGTATTCGTGACTGCTGTATTTTACAGAAAGAATTTCACGGATATCTCAATTTTTATTTGAGATCACGCGGGATATGTGAAAAGAACTTTTTGGCCCCTTACCCCCCCTAAGATTACGAATTTTGGAAAATGCTCCCTGATCTAGCACCTATGTTGAAGAACTCCCGTACGTGCCAAATTTCGCATAATTAACTTCAGTAGTTTTGGCCAGGCGAAATATTGACATACGGAAAAACGCAATTACTTTGTTGCCAACCCAATATAATTAAAATTTAATGAAGGTTTTAATATATATATATATATTGATGGCTAAAGTTTCTTAAAATACTGCAAAAACGCACTACCCTTGATTAACCACATCCCTGTGTTCTCATGAACGTCCATTGTTCTCAGGTTCACTGGCCAGGTTGGCAATCGACAAGGACCCCCGGCATAAGAAAGGAACTTCCAGTGAGGCCTCTACTACTTTCTTATGAAAGTAATTTAATATACATCCGAGTAATGTACCAAAGTAGTCCGATTATTTATTTCTTTGTAATCTTACTCTTTGATACAGTGGCGTTGCAAAGGACCCCACAGACCACGCCCCGCGAGGGATCCCCTGAAGAATCACCCCCCCCCCCCCAGCTTTAAAATTGTTAAATATGGCAAGTAAACCTAATTTTCAAATATTACATATCCTAAAATTCTGTTCCCTCGAAATTCACCAGTAAGGAGCCCTCGTAGGAGCCAGTCTGGGCCTGATTGTTCTTAAAATACCGAATAGCAACCAAAATTAGTCTGTTGCGCCCTGTGCGAATTTAACCATTCTACCCCCCCCCCCCCCCAAAAAAAAGAAGTTCATCTATAAGTTATTTGTGTTTTTTCGCCGTGCGGCTTTGCGCCCTGTGAAGGAGCACTGTACTGAATGAACACTGCCTTATGCTGTTATTACGGTAAAAAGTCAACTACGAGTAATTGGCAAGCTCAGGAAACCCTGAGTGCTTTTAAAATAAATCCCAGTGTTACAAATATCAGAAGTAATAAATGAATAAACATCAAGAGTTATCACACAACATTCAAAGCTTAAAACAAACAATTTGCTTAAGCACGCTCATTACGTAATCAACAGCTGTACCTCAGCGAGAAAAAAAAAAAAAATTTTTTACTTTTGACTGGAGCCTACTCATCAGCTGGTTCTTTCGTTTTAACAGCATGTGCTATACTGTCCGAACTTTTTGCGAAAGCAAAAAGTTTTTTACAAGTTATTTATTTATTTAATTCTATACATTTGCCTTTGTGAATATAAAAATTGATGTTTTAAATCAGACACTGATTATTTGAAAATGGAAATCGTAAGCTTCGTAAAATAGCAATAAATACTTACATACCCAAAACATTATATGGTAAGGTGGGGGAAAAGGAGATATTTTTACCGTTTATCCACCCCCCCCCCTTTCCAAAATATATCACACTGCGATGCTTCTTTTTTTTCCGGAGGGGTGGAGGTGGGGAGATCATTTTTGTGGGTGCGACGTTTCTTCCATAAATTACGGTAGTCAGTTGTGCAAGCGCAGAAACAAAATGTACGGCGAGTTGGCGCTTTAAAAAAAAAAAAAAAAAGTTTGTAATGAGCAGAGTAGCTATTTTTTCATACGATAAAGACTTATGTAGCAGGATAGCGCAGGTTTCAAGTTTTTGGCGCAATTGGCGCAGAATCCCCACCCCTGTGATTAAAAAAAAAGCACCAAGAGTTATTACACAACATCCAAAGCCTCAAAGAAACAATTATTGGATGCAGTCAGCACCGAATTTGTAATCAGCGCCAGCTGAAAGGAAAAAGTGTTCAGTTTGGACTTCTCTGGAGCCTCTCTTCACCCTTTCTCAGGCTTTACACTTTTCTTTCTTCTGCTTTTGTACTCAAGCCGCGTTAACTGCGAAGGCTCGGTGATATATTCCATTCAGGTGAGTTTCTATTTATTTTTAATTAAGATCAATGTTTAATAGGGTATAATTAAACTTTTTTTAATAGTTTAGAAAAAGAATAAACTATATATGTATATACAGTTGACTCCGGTTAATCGGACCACATTGGGATGAGACCGTTTTGGTCCCATTAACCGGCTGGTCCAATTAAACGAATATTCCCCAAAATTACAGAAAATATGCTATTTATTATATATCAGCACATTGAAATCTTTATTGTGCGACACACGTGTCTGAAGAGAATACAAACAAGAATTACAATTGCCCTCAAACTTTATTCATTGCAAAAATTCACAAACAATTTTTTAAACAATCCACCGTGCATACAAAGGCATATAAAGCCGTCGGTTGCTTTTAAAATCATCGTATCCCAGCTTCTTAGCTAGCTCCTCTGCTTTGTCCATTAACATTGGGCCACTTACTCAGACACCTTGTCCAGCAACAATGGCAAACCATTCATTAAGGTCCTCATCGACGTTAGGATTCTTGCCTTCACGTTTCCATTTTTTAGAAGTTCTTTGTTGTCCTTCATATTGCAACCATTCTTTTCTTAGCCCATTCTCTTGTTTTATCAAGCGTGCGATTGTGGTCTTCGGCAAGCCGGTAATTTCCACCAACGAATGCTGACTAGTGTTTGTTGACTGCTGCTTGATCTGATCTAGGAAACTAATTTTTTCAGTTAAAGTCAAATACCTTCGTACCATTTTTGTCGGACATATACGACAAACACACACTTCACTGACTAAAATCTTCTGATGAAAACTTGGTGTTTCGGGTGGAGGGAGAAATAATTCTTTTACGCACCTATTGTTCGATGCTCATTCACGTTTTTACATATGCAGACACTTCCCTAAGCACATGGAGATCCTCTCCACATGCTTAGGGTTGCCATTTTACGGTGGCTTGCCAGTGTGTGATTATATTTGACTCTTTTGGCTTTATTTTTTTCTATTTAATTTATTTTAATAAACTGGGATCAGTGTTCGGCTGCCCAGTCTGAGAGTTTTTCGAGGGTTTACATCTGCTTCATGCGGATGACTTATGACCACTTTTTTGATATCACTATCTATGGTCCGATTAAGCGGAATTTTGGTCCAAATAAGAATATTATGCTTATGAAATAGGATTTGTATCGGTTCTTTAAGATTTGGTCCAATGAAGCGGCTGGTCCGATTAGCCGGAATGTACTGTATACATAGCTGCCAACTCTTCCGGTTTTTCCGTTAGATTTTCCACCACTAATTTTTACTTACGAATTTCAGCTTAAAATAAGTCCAAAATTTTATTGTAAAATAAAACTGTTTGAAGATAGTGGTGAAAAATCCTCCGAAAAAACCGGAAGAGTTGGCAGCTATGTGTATATATAAAATTTGCCTGTGCAACTGACTACTAACAAACACCAAAGACTACTGAAAATATTCACAATTACTACTGAAAAGTCTCTTGATGGCTGGCATCTCTGGTTATAGAGGGGATCAATAGTGCTGGAACAAAAGTAATTTTGTTCTTCATTTCGTATAGTCTGTAGCATCACTATGAGGTGTGCCCTGCTCTCATTCAGCACTTCCCTCGTTCTCATGCGAATAATAAGATATATTAAGTGGAATGCGAAGAACATGTTTACATTATTTTGAGTAATTTTTACAGCACTTCCAAGTTTTAGTCATATCCTTGTTCAGAATTTTTGAGCCCATAAATGTTAATAGTATATTATAAAATAATAAATTTGAATGTCTAAATAAATAAAACTTTGAAAAGTTTTCTGTAAAAAGTATTATGAGAAATGCATTTTCTCCTACTACATTTACTTATTACCATAGTTAACCAGCAATATGAAACTGAAATTTTGATGAAGTTTTTCAACAGAAGATGTAACCTGGGAACACCATCCAATGGTCCAACCATATTTTATCTAAACTTTCACTATGCGGTGTTTATTTCATATCATTAGTTGGAATATGAAAAAAAATATTGTATTAATGAGAATTATTGTGATGGAAGGGATAATATTACCATTGTTGTGAAGAATATCATTATACAAAGAACTGCTTTACATTAATCTAAAGGAAATTAAGCCAGGACTATGAAAAAATATTGTAATAGTGGGAAATATTATTACAGAGGGATATCATTGTAGTAACATTCTACTGTACTGATTTACTCAGTGTATTATTTATAGGGAATGGAGTGGAGTATTACTTTGCATACAGGCTGACCTTACAATCAAGAGACAAACTTCTAAAAGGGCAATTAAATTACTCAAAGATGAAACAAAATCACCAAGCAATGTGAGGTCACAAATGTTATCTTCATGCACCTGTTAATAATCACTTGAAGTGCTGAAATAATAGTGAACATTTCTTACCATGACAATAAAGACTAAAAAAAACTGCTGTTTAAAACAAAATAATAAAATTGTTGTAAAGTGCCTGTTTATTGTTCTTTTGCACCATTGATATTTTGTACCATTTCCCACCTTCTTTATTTATTTTTCTTTTTTATTTAATTTTTTTATCTATCTTCTTTCACTCCTTTCTCTGGTTTCCGTGATTCTTGCTTTTTTACTTCCTCCATTTGGCAATTTGTTTGCCGCTTCTATTTTCTGTTTACTTTCTTTTTGGTTCCCTGTTCCACACAAAGTATGAAAATAACCCTATTGAAGATCAAAATTTGAATCAAAACAACTATATGGCCATTCAAGTAACTTGTACTGTATGGTGTTATTTTACAAAGTTTATTATTTTATTTCTTACCATGGTTAAATTAATGAATCTTTCTTTGGCTATAACGGATAGTTTAGAAAATCTGGCAGACAAGACCATTGTTTGTGAAACTCATTTAAGAAACTAATACTTCTTTAAAAGTTAATATTAAAAGGTACATGGGGACACTATTTGTGACCCTACATTAATATGAGAACCATTGGAGTCTTTCTATTGTTCTACTCACAGAAGTTTATTCTATGACCATGTAAAATCACCCTGTGAATTATTAAAATATAGTAAAATTTAAAGAAGAATTTTATGAAAGTATATTTAAACTAAGGAATCCCTATACATTACATCCCTATACATATACCCTATATGCATTATGTTTCTGTGCCACTCATGATGATATAATTATTTGTAATTATGGGATTCAGAAAGTTGTCCCTCTCTAACCAGTAATACAAATATATGAAATTCTTTAGTTTCTTCGTATCAGTAGTCCTTTCCGATTTTAAATGATAAACATGCAAGGTGTCCTAAAAATATTGCTCAGGCTTTTATGCCTTAAATATTGATCATAGGCATATACAATAAATTGTGGTTTTGTAGAAAAGAGTATGGAATTTTATGGCATCAGTTAAAATTTTCAGATTTTACCTAAACAAATACAAAATTTTAGTTTTTATACAGCTCCATACAAAAAATTCCCGAACATTAATGAGGCGATGTACAAAACTCAAGGATTTTATCCTAAAAACCATTGGAGATATGGAAAAATTATGTAAAACAATTAAGGTTTAGGGGTTGTACACAAATTACAAAAGAAAAGAATTGTTGTATATATTATATATATAATACTTCTGCAATTTGTATTGTACAGTTCCCTCACTTTGTTTAAATATATTTTTGAGCCTTTTTATGATGCAAGTCTGAAACTATCTGTACATCATTTTACTATTGTATGGGATACATTTTACTATTAGGGAATTTTTTTGTATTTATCTAAAATTATCCTCATGAAAATTTTAATACCATAAAAGCCTAGGTTAGTATTTTTGGGACACCCTGTATATTAAAAATATAACTTAGATTTGTTCAAAATCTGTTGAAATGAATCAACAAAGTAATCACATTTGATAAATTTTTATTTAAAAAGCAGTAACAATAATATATATTAACAACAACAATGAACTGAACAAAATAATAGTTATCCAGCCTAAATAAAATATAAATATTTCGAAACATTTATTATTGCAGTAACACAAGGTTTACAAATATAGAGATCATGTATCCTCTGTACAGTAATGCAATATCTTCCAGGCTACTTTCAAATTAATACATACATTACAACTAAAAATGAAAGAAAAATAAAAACCATTGATATTAAGCATCTACAGTTTTATACAAATCAAGAACACAGAATGAAGTGGAATGTAGTTTACTTATGTTTTGATATCTAACTTTGGTTGTTATTTCTAACTTAACAAGGAAAAAAAAAAAACATTAATCTTTCAGAAAATTTGAAACACTATCAGAAAATATTAATTGATAAATAGCTTTGTTTAAATTGTTTACTGATAGAAATGCCTCTCTCTGAAAGAAAATGTAATAATTTTTTTAGTCTTGCACTATCTATGCCTTGATTTTAAATCTGTAATAAGAAAAGTATGCTTATTTGAAACAAAGTACAAAAAAAAAGCTCCTTCTAAAGAGAAATTTAAAAAATATTTCCTTTTTACAAAATATAACACTAATATAGATTTATTACATAAAAATAAAAACAGATTTAATACTCTACTTCCCCCCCGCAGTAGCATCAAATTTGAACATCACAGTTTCACAAAAGTAGATTCTTTAAAAAGGCATGGTTAAGCTTATTTGTCATCCGAGATCAATATTTCTGTTATTAAATGTACAGTAAAGCACCATTTATACATTGTTTTCATGAAGCCCCGATTCATTCCTATTCATTTTAGTACAAAAATGATTAATTCATAAGTCGAAGAATATTGGTTATATGTCACTTTCACCTTCCTGAAATTTGAAAAAAAAAAAATTCTCAGCCATTATTTTCCAATTTAGGGAAAAACTTTTTTAGAAGGTCAAGCAAAAGCTATAGAGGAAGGCTGCGCCTTTAAAGACTCAATCGACTATAGTAAAAAAACTTTGAACTTATTTTGTCAGAACACTAGTGAAAAGAGATTTCATGGACTCAATTCAATCTGCAATTCTATATTATTACCCAAAGACATGTTCATATGTAGCATATCAGATGGCTATGTATTTTTAAAAAAATTAGTGTCTGCATGAACATAAAGCACGTCATAATTGGTATGCAATGTATATTACATTTATATTAAAGATACACAGCATTCAAGTCATAGTACAATGAAGTTATGATTTGTTTCACTTTAGTGATTAATGTTCTATTTACAAAATTCTTGTATTTTTTTCAATGTAAAAACTATTATGAAGTAATTTACTATTTAAAAAAAATTATCATATTCACATAAATTTGCATTACTTACACTGAAGCTGTAATAATCAAAGTAGTTTATTAATGTTTCATTTATACATTGTTTCAGATTGGTTTCTTGAAAGATGTATATAAGGTGCTTTAGTGTATTATGCATGTATCAGTGGAGTAAAGCTGGGTTGCAAAGGTAGGATAACAAAATTAAAGGTAATTTTTCTTCGATTTCTCCTTGGAGATCTTGTTTTCATTTATTGGAATTACTGAAATGTGTCAAATCCAGAATGTTAATCTAATATTTTTATGGAGACTGATATATTCGTCAGGCTTAGCTGCTGGACATCTAGCCCAGAGGATAAGCCACTGGTATACATTTATAAGCATTTAATTTCTATGCATTTCTTAAGGGAAATGCAATTAATTCGAATTAGTTAAACATTATACAATGAAAGCGAAAGAAATTTAAATTAATGCTTTCATTCAAAATAAATCTAATACAGCAATACTTTATGAGCTTACAGTAAAAATTTCACTAAAATTATTAAATCTTTTGTTTTGACATAGGCATATCTAAGCTAAAAATCAAAATGTGAGCAAAAAGTCAAACAAAATGATTCAATAGGCCTGGACATATGCAAAATATAGTCTCAATAAAATAAATAAAAATAAAATATTAAGCATGCAATCAATTTAAACAATACATATATGAATGTAACACACATGAATAATTGAAATTTGCAGCATTATATAAACTTTTAACCCACTAACACATTGAACAAAACAGTCAATTCTTGAGATGTTAAAAGTTTTATAATTGAACTCTCAGGCTTAAAGTAGGATTTTAAAACCCCTAATAAATTTAGTACTAAATTAATAACTAAATCTAACAATCAGTGATAATACCTTTTTTCTGTACAAACTCTTGAATTTTTAGAAGACAATGGACACAACATAGCCCAAATGCTTTATTCTGAAGATATTTAGAGACAATATTTTACACCAGGAATGCAAACAGGATCCAAATACTTAGTGGCACAGACAAAAAATTGGGGCCACCAAACCTTTCATATCTTTTATAACCAAACAAATTCAATTTTTAGTCGCAAGTACCAATTTTTTGGTCATACTTGCCACTCCTTTTTTTGCACACCTGTTCTGCACTGTTATTTATAACTGTGCATTTTTCAAGAGTTGATTGACTAATAACTGACAGTGATTATGATTTTCAAATGTAGGCAAGGATTCTTACTTAAGTACATTTATTTAATTAAATATCATCATGAGATTAGCCAAAGGGTTCCCAAACTTATTAAAGTTGCGGTACCCTTAAGATAATTAGAAATTTCTCACGGCACTTTTGTCATACAATATCAGTGGAATACTGTAATTTTATATGTATATATATATATATATATATATATATATATATATATATATATATATATATATATATATATATATGTAATAATAAAATAAACTTTGCTAATTTAACCTAATTTAATTTAATGTTATTTGAAAAAGCTATTTAATCTTTTACTCTTACTGTAAAGTTTGTTTCTCGGCCACACAAATATTACGCTCAGAGACGTTTTTTGAAGTTCCATAAGTAGAAAATTGTTTATTCAGCAGTATTCTCGGTTTTCTGTGGTTTTCATTACTACGTGCTTTTAGAACTCCTGGGTAAGCAGGTGTTTCTCATTTCTTGATTGACAATCTAGTTAACTAATTACATTTGAGAGTAACGCCTTCGTGATCGTGCTGCACCCTGCCAGCAGGTGTAGTAACTAAGGAGTATTTAAGCAAGAGCACGGAAATTTCGAGAGCTTCGTCTTAACTTCGCGCTTAGCTTTTTAGGAGTTTGGAACGTAAAGCTTAGCTTCGAGCCTTTAGACTGCGATGTAAGAAGATAGCCACGGAACGAATAAGGTCGCCGGCCCGACTCCTGCCCTCTGTCTGAACTTTGAAATAAACTATTTAACCTAGAACCCCAATGGATTTGCGTCAATTATTCCAACAAAGAATGGCTTAAGGCCCATTCTTTACATATATATATATACTTCATATTTGTACAATTTTGAAGGAAAAATTAGAGAAATAAAGCAGTAAGAACATAAACATAATGATTACCATTCTAATTTAAAATTCAAGCAAGTACTTTAATGAAATCATGGTCGCTTGGCCCCCTGGTACCCTTTGCCTCTCTGTATGGCACCCTGGGGTGCCCCGGCACACACTTGGGAACCCCTGAATCAGCCTATTAGTACAGTAAAACCTTGATACAACAATACTTAAGGGACAAAATAAAATTATTGTTCTAGAGACCTTAAAATTTTATCATTACAGAGGGATTTATTGTTGTATCAAGTATTGTTATAGCAAAATTTTACTGCATAACACAATGTTAACAGCATGCTAGTTATTTTAATGAGTTGCAGTGCTTTTTCCATGCACTAAAACCTAAACACAGCTTCTTGAATATCATTAAGTTTATTTAAAAAAATTAATGGTTGATTCAAGATATTAAATAAATATTTTAATTAAAAAATTTATAAACAATTAATGAATTTATTTTTTTAATTAATATGAATGCTTCATTTTGAATTTCTGGCAATCCTAAATTATAAGCTTTACTAAAACATAAAATAAGCTCTATGTTTTACATAAATCTTACTGAATGTAATAACATCAAATTCTGAATTGAGTATTATGTAAATGAGATTGTTCCATCTTGCAATTTGGGTTTTGACTGTTAAGTCAGATAATTTTTGAATGCTTGAAAAGATGAATTAATGGCAGATCGGATAATAAGATAGGTTTAATGGTATCAGTGAATAATTTGTCATTTACAAGTTTGTCTGAACGTATAACAATTTTTAATTAAAGTTTGAAGATAGTGATGTACAGAAAGTAGATTCTGATTTAAATCTTAATAAGTGACTGAAATTTTAATGAACAATCATTCAGATAATTTTATTTTGGGGGGAGATATGTTGAGAAATAGCTTTATTTCTTATGATCATAATGTTATAAGATGTCTGCAATAAAAATTTTGAGCCGGAAATTAGGAATATTTAGTTAGCTTTAAGTGAGTAAAACTGATACACATTTTAAAAAGCAAGTAAAACTGATACACATTTTAAATAGCTAGGTATTTGCTTCAGAAAATGAGACATTCAAAAATTGCAATTTTATAGCCATAGGAAATAGTTGTGCCAATTAAATTCTTATTTAGAAACTCTTTCAGCATTTTAAAATATGTCATTTGAATAAAGTTGACTAAAAAGGATTAAATGAACTTTCAAAAACTCAAACATTTTTTATAAAGCATTTCAGTTTGGCCATAGATCAAGAATTGACTAGTCTATAAATATTAACTAGTTCAGTTCAAACAAATAAATGCTTTTCATAACATGTGTACATATTCACAACTAGCAAGAATAAGCATAACACTAAATAGCTTCAACTAAACTTAACAATGACATAATAAAATAAATAGTCCAGTCATAAATGAATATTTGATAGAGCAACCTTTGTTCACTAATTTTATTCAACTAGATAAATGCCACAACAGTTTAATAACATATGTAAATATTCATAACTAGCAAAAATAAACATAATGCTAAATGATGCAAGCTGAATACAACAACAGATAAAACTATAACTAAGCCTAACAAAATAAATCATTAAATAAAAAGTAGACTTTTCAAAAATATATAACTAACAGTTTTACACAGGCACAAAATCCACTGTAAATACATATGTATATTTTGATTTTCTTTTTTATATTTCACTTAATTCAAGATGTAATTTTTCCCTTCTATAATTATTTAAGAATTTATTCTGAATGTTTTGCAGTAATATTACAAAACATTTTGGCACAATGAAAAGCTATAACACATTATCAAATTACTTGAAGAGCTTATAATTTTAAAGTTTTCAAAGTAAACTTTACTTCAGTTGTTTAACACACACACATTTGAAAATATGTACTGCTATTACAAACATGTCACCACATACTATTCAGTATGAAGTTAAAATACAATCAAAGCTCATTTATCACATACACGAAATACATCAGATAACATTTATTACCAAGAGACTTAAATGATTAGAAATGTGGGAAAATTTTGGCACTAGTAATTTAAACAGTTTAAAATAATTAAACACACATAAAAATGCTCTGTTTCTTAAATTTAATGTGATCGTATCATTATTTATTGCATCATTTAACCTAGTACAGTACATCCTTATTACTGAAGGAATTATAACAGACTGTAAACAGGACAGAATCTAAATTTTGTGTTAGTTTTACTTAGTTTTTAAAAACACTTCACTGAAATGTTATCATAATTAGCTTTTGGTACTCAACGTTAGTTTATAAAAAAATACCAATTTATTAAAAATCTAATCAGTATTAATAGAATTTATATTTACAGTTAATAATACAAATTCACATTATGCTTTAAAATATTTGGCTAAGTAAAATTTTTAATTCAATTAAAATAAAATATACCTGCAACAGCAAAATTACTGGATAATTTTAAATTCATATATTGACTTAGCCAAAATATTATTAAGTGTTCATTATAACAATGCTATAATAAACTTTTACAAAGCAATGAACAGTTTAAAATTTTAAAAATATGCTTTTTAAATCAAACTCAATTTTTTTCAGAAAATTATATTTCATAATTTCGAAACTTTTTTAGAAGATCGCAGGCAGGATCTCTGTCCCAAGATACTTTTTGACTGAAGGTTTCATTCGATGAACATTCTGTAGAAAGAAAAAAAAAAAGTTAAATTATAATAACAGGAAAACTTAGCAAAAGGAAAAAATATTTCTCTTAAACTTATTTTTTTCTTATTAAAAAGTAAAAATGTAAAATTTTATCAGATGTATTAAAAGTGTTGAAAATTTTACCTACATTTTGTAATATTTTTCTGAAAATTCTGCATAACAATTGCAGAAATGCAATTTAATTATCAAATTTACTAAATACACAAAATGTCTGCATCATTTTTCCAAAGAATATATATTTAAGGTTTCAAATACCGAACTTGTCTATCCAATTTTGAAATGATTCTGTAATTATTATTTTCATTGCAAAACATACTCTTCAAAATATTTTTAATCACACACACTGCAACTAAAGAGTGTGTTGTAGTAAATAAAAAATATAGTATTTTGATTGTAGTATATAAAAAAATAAGTAGTAATCTCTGTAGTGCATATATACTTTACAAGTTTGGCCTTCAATTATAGTTTTACAGTCTCCTCCCAAAAATGCGCCAACCAGAAATCCACAAGCATAACAGTGAAACTTTCAGTTAACTAAGATTGAAATTTAACAGTGAATTTCACATAATTCAGCATCATGTTGAATTATTTTTATGCTAACGAATTGCCGATTTTTCATACCTTATTCCTTAAAAAAAAAAATAGTTGGTGGAAATTTTGGTGACCAAGTTATTCAAGAAAAAATTTGAGAGTAAATCATTCTATGAAGAACACTGTAGATTGAATCCTTAATGGACCTGTCAAATTATAGACAAAGAAATCAATCAGTATTCTGACAGTAAACACTTTTTTTCAAAAAATGAGGAAGACTCCAACAGATTCTTATGCAGAAACTGATAAAATTCTCTTTGAAAACGGGTTAGAATTAGGGAAGAAATAATCAAAATTCCTTTTTATGGTAAAAATATTCTGCTCTAAATTTATTCCCTGAAATCTGTGAAATCCCAAAATCCGCACAAACCCTTCCCCGATGCTGTGCAGATTTCTAGGGAGTCGCCTGTGTTTTAAAAATGAAAATTTATCATTATTATTTTAAAATATATTAATTGTAAATAACAGCAGTTACACACATAATTAGGAATAATGGGAAAAGATACTACCCTCACCTTTCACTTGGCACTCAGAACTCGTATTACAACTTCCATCATCTAGCATTAAATCTTTCTTTTTTGACACCCAATGTACTGACTAAAAAAAAAGGATTTTTTTTTTTTTTTTTTAAAGAAAGAAAGAAAACACACTTTAAATTACTTAATTATAACAAAAAAGTATTCCAGAAAAACTTGGATATTTGCCACCAATGGCGATTCTTAATTCTTTGGCAATACGTGCATGGACATAATCGATAATCATTTCTCATTAAGGTTATGATTATTATGACAAGATTTCATATCAAGGAATAATTGAAGATAAGAAACAATAACAATGCAGGTAAACTAGGCACGTAGAGAAATTTTAATGATTGATATTGATAAATGGTATGCCACACCATTTACTTTACTTCAAGTCATACATAAGAATGGCAGATATATTGGCTATTAAAAATAAGTGGTTTTATTTTGGTGGGACACTTTTCCCTTTCCTTTTATGCATTTATATTTTTTCCTAGCACAAATAGGGCAGAGAACAAGTTATCTCTTGTAAATTATGTATATTTATATAGACTTTCTTAATAAATTTGTTTCATTCTTATTGGTTTGTTTTGTGTCCAGTTATGGCACAAAATTACAATGGCTTCCTATTTTCATAGGGACACACTGTAAATAGGTGGATTTTTGCAATGTTTCCCTAAATGGCTTTAGACTATTTCTAAAGACAATTTTTATGCTTAATATAATTTTTTCTTAAATATTTTGTAGGTTAAGATATATAGGTTCACTATTAATACAAAAGCATAGTGCATTTAGTGAAGAAGCATTGTTATTTATTTTTAGTGTTTAACGTCATTGGTTTGCTTTTAAAGCTGTTCAAAAATTCTGTCACATCTATTGTTTTTTTAATGAAACAGCTTTAGGCTTAATGCATTAAAATTGCTTTGGAACATTCAACTCAGTTAGTTTTTCTGAACAATTAATATTTTTACTGAACCTTGAATATGGAAGTATTCTTGTTTTCAATAAAACTATTATCAAACTTATCTCTGTTCTTTTTTTTTTCCCTCTTCTGCCAAGAATGACTGTTCAAACATTTTTTTAATTTGAGTATCAAAAACATTCCAAAACATTTTTCTAGGCTCGAATTTTTCACCTATTTTTA
Source organism: Cheiracanthium punctorium (assembly GCA_038373885.1). Taxonomy (NCBI): domain Eukaryota; kingdom Metazoa; phylum Arthropoda; class Arachnida; order Araneae; family Cheiracanthiidae; genus Cheiracanthium; species Cheiracanthium punctorium. Next base: position 813,010 of record JAWZYV010017230.1, read on the forward strand.
TTGCTAATATAACCTTCCCAACTATGACAGACATCATTTAGTAAGACTGAATTAACAAAACATTTTTTCTCTTTTAATGAATAAATTTCCTATTTACAAAATGTAGCTAACGTTTTAAGATTTTACAAAATATTAGTTTCAGTAATTCAAATTAATTATTTCAAAAATATGAAAGTAAATTTTCTGGTTTTCATAAGAAATTCTATAATATTTCTGATGTAGATTTTTTAAAAAGAAGAAGAAGAAAGAAATAAAATCCTGGTAGTTTGTTATATGCAAATTTAACTATAAAATATTGCTTAATTTCTTATTTTACAGTGTAAACAAGAGATATAAACTTTACACAGTCACATGAGCAAGTAATTTAATAACAATTTATTAAATTTACTAAATATTCATTTAAAAGAAAAAAAAATTAAAAAAAAAAGTAACTTACAATCAGTGTGCTTATTTCATGTGTAATGTTATCAATTTAATACTCTAATGTACATATTTATATATTTAAGTATTTATATTAAATAAATTAAAAGCTTAACTATTTAAAAAATACACTAAATACTGAATGCCACATGTGCTCTAGATAGTTGAGCAGAATAAGGGGGGGGGGAAAGCAAATGTTAACAAGTAATACATAGTACACAATTTTAACAAAAGGCATTCAGAAGACAGACAAACTGGTGTTGTGATGGAAAAAACACTCAAAATACTGGTGTTAAACGATAAAGTAAATAAAAAACTTTGTAAAAAACACATATAAGTTATAGGTAAGAAGAATATGTACGTTTTGACCAAAAATTGTTTTGGTCTTCGTCAGTCCAAGCCAGTAGCGCACACAAGGGGAGGGTCCAGGGGGTCTGGACCCCCCCCCCCCATTGGCTTTGATTTTTTTTTGATTGATTATTATCCTATATCTATAGTAAATAAAATTATTCCAAAAAAAGGTAGCAATAGTTTCAGTTCTAATAAATAAAAAAAGAAATTTTTTTCTCGTTTTCCTCAACTTTTAAAAAATGAACTGAAAGTGGACATAAAACACCATCTTGTTCTCAAAACTGTACAACTATTATTTTGCTTCCTATTGTATTGTGTAGTATATTCTTAGGGAACTGGATGGGACGAGTTTTGATGAATTCCATATAGTGAAAATGAGTTCTTTCATCACTGATTTTTGTCAATCTGGAACATCCCTAAAAGTTGGACCCCTCCAAACCGTAAAAGTTGGAACCCCCCCCCCCCAAACTGTAAAAGTTGGACCCCCCCCCCAGCTATAAAAGTTGGAACCCCCCCCAAACTGTAAAAGTTGGAAACCCCCCACCCCCCAAACTGTAAAAGTTGGACCCCCCCCTCCCCCCAGCCAAAAATCCTGTGTGCACGCCTGGTCCAAGCCCTTCGTCACAGGGAACTGAAAAGTTCCCTGTGTTTACTTTAACTTTTCAGTTCCCTGCGTTCCTTATGACGAAGGGCTTGGACTGACGAAGACCAAAACAATTTTTGGTCGAAACGTACGTATTCTTCTTACCTATAACTTCTTATGTATGTTTTTTACAAAGTTTTTTATTTACTTTAGTGTTGTGATGGTAAATGCAGCACATGTTAAAAAAAATGACTTCATTTTAGGATTTATAAAACTGAATAATTTACATCCTAAATTACAAACAATATAATCTTATTCCACATAATATGCATATCTGCTAGACAGGAACAGCTTTTGGTGCAGAGTGGATTTAAAAAAAAAAAAAAAATGCAAGCATAAACTTACAGTGTGAGCAGCTTTGTTTAAATTTAAGAACTGATCAAAAGGGACAGAAAAACCACTTCGGTACCATTTGTCATACAATGCTCGTTTTTCTGGATTAGTCAGTACATCTTTAGCTTTAACAATCTGTTGAAACTTCTTCACTGGAAATAAATTATTCAATTTAGAATACAAATATGATTTAATACATTGTTACAAATAAACAAAATAAAAGATGATGAAAAACAGGAGTTTGGAGTTCTAATTGACACAGACAAAAAAAAAAAAAAAAAGGCACTGTTTTGCTTGATTGAATAAATGCTCTTTAATTGTGTATAATAATTTTTATCTTAAGGGTTCTCCTATATATTAAAACAGAACCCTAAATTTTGAAAGTTTAATGGTGACTCCAACTTAGTATTTCAATTCAGCATGTCATAAAATTTTCAAATACAAAATATCATTAATTTTCAAAGAATAGAGTGCAAGTCTCAAACCACTGAAAAATGACTCTTCTAATTATATCTCAATTGTTAGACAAAATATGAGCAAACACACCAATGTGAACTGTTTGCAGACGATATTTGTGGTGGCGGGAAACTTTTGTTACAGCCTAATAGTTAAATATTTGAAACATTAAAATTTAAGTAAAAAATAAATACGATCCTGCCCAAAGTAACAATTTGTGTAGAAAACATAAACATGTATCTAGTTTTTTTTTTTTTTTTTTTTTTTTTGAGAATGGGGGGGGGGGGGCGGGCTGGATTTACACATTTCTGCACCCTAGACCAAAGGCCATAATTGTGCCCCCCCCCCTCGAAAAATTGATCAATAGTTCCAATTTAATATGCATAATAGTTTGTTTTTTCTCATCAGCACTATATGTCATGAAAAAATGTGTTTTATAAAGTACATGCAGTTTCTTTTAATTCAGATAATTTACATTATCTATCATCATTTCGATAGGAAGACCCTGAATTTTACCATTTAAAGCCACGAAACAGTTCAGTTTTGAGAAACTTCTGAAAAGTCATCGCAAAACAGAGGATTGCATTGTAAACTTCGTGCGATTTTTGGACACATTAACTTTCTGCAAAACTTCAGCATCAGTTTCTGTTCTCAGCATTTTAATGGGTAACATATCAGAATCAGAATGTACTTTTTCCGGTGATCTTTTAGATGGAACTAAGAAACCAGAAATGCTCGTTTCATTAATTGTGCGATGTTTCAGCAATATATTTTGGATGAAAGAGTTGATAATATATTTTCAATTTTTTTTAAATTATAGACGCGTTACACTCAAAGCAACAGACTTTTTCTCGAGCAGACATATTTACCGTTCTGTGCGTGTGTGTGGTGTGGTTCTTTTTTAGGGAGCGTTAGAATATCTGAAGAGCACAGACAGTCAGACGCCTTTTTGATGATAACTTACTTTGAATAATTGCTCTCTCTGGTACCCCTCCTTTCCTCATTGTAATTGTTCTCTTAGTTCTGCGACACATGTCATCGACTTGGACATGGTCTGTGCTAGGGTGCTCTGCAAGCAATTCTGTGGCTGCGAGGGGGGGGGGGTAATGGATCTCCACACATGGGTTTTCTATAGATAAGAATTTTTACTAGGGGAAAAAGGATTTTTTCGGAAGCCATAAACGTGCTTTTCTTGGGCAATAATCACTTAAAGTAAGTCGTTTTCGTTTCTCCTTTCCAGTCCTTTTCCTCATCCGTGATTGTTCTGCAGGGTAGTTCTTTGTTCTGCACCCTTTAGACTGCTGCGCCCTAGGCCATGGCCTAGGTTGGCCTTATAGGAAATCCGGCTCTGGGGGGGAGGGAATGTTCCATAACAAGCTACAGATTAAGTACAACTCCTACAAGAAATTTTGGTGATGGATGCATATGAAATTTAGAGCTGTTTTATGGCCCCTTCACAGAATTAAAATCAATTAAAACAGCCCCTTCATAAAAATAGAATCGATTAAAACAATCCTTCACTGGCATTTTACTGTATATTTTAATTGGATTTGTTAGTTTTATTGACTAGTGGTGAAAAAATGACTTAATTGGTATAAAAATTAACAAAAATAAATATTGAAATTCACAAAAATAAACAATTCGCACAAAAATGGGATTCTGGAAATAATTCCTGGGTCAACCCTTGAATTTTCATTAAAACTTAATACAAAACACAAAATTATTAAAACTGCTGAAGTAGTCTCAACATGTAATATTCTCAGAAGGAATAAAGTGTTTTGATACTTTAAACAGCAAATTAAACTATGGTTACTTATATTAGGCTTTTAATATTTTTACTATCACTACTTACATAAAACTATATTCAGCGAAACAACATATTACAACAGCATTTTAAAATACCTGCATCTTCATTATCAGGATTTTTGTCTGGGTGATACAGCAAAGATAACGCTTTGTATCCAGCCAGTATTTGCTCAGTCTGGAAAGAGATTTACAATACACATTTAAAATTGTGTTTTTTGATAAACACAATAAAAGCAACATAAAAGGACTACATTTATTTACTAATAATTCATTATAAGGAGCAATTATAATGTATAGAAAGACTGGTTTTATTTGCTACATATTTGTGACATCAGTTATCAATACACACTGCATTTCAACTGACAATTAAATTCATCTTCTATATTAGTATTTGATTGAAAGTTAAATACAATACTCAGCACTTAATAAAATCATATTCATTCCAAACTAAACGAATTTTAAAAAGCAACAGATTTTTATATTATTCTTCTTCTGTAAAGGTTTCAACAAAGGGATATTAGGTTGCTATATTTATTTTTTCAAGTTTTTTTTTTTTTTTTTTTTTTTTTTCCCCAAATGATTAGAGGTTTAAATATTTGATTTTGTATTGTGTGTTTTAATATATATTTATATTGATTTGATTCCATTCTTGGCAATTTCATCAGATTAAACAGCTGATTTTACTAACCAGTAATTTTATTAAATGACAGGAACTGCACTTTTATTCATAAATCTATCCTAAACTCTTATAGTAAAACTACTAATAGTAGTGCAGTGGAACATTAATAATGCGAGCCCTTTAAGGCAATGCCCTTCAACCTTTCTACAAATTGAAACACTTTTCAGACTATAGTAGATCAAGCTGATATATATTTTTCCAGAGTATAAGGCAACATTCTTTGGCAAGATTTTGATGTGTGGCAGTTTTTACCATTTTACCATGGTTTTTATCATTGTGTCAAAAATGTCAAAAACCCAGATTTTTGGTAACACTGCACATCTATTTTATTTCAGCTAATTATAATTTAAATAAAGATTGTATCTTAAAACAATAAGCATAAAAAAGGTTATGAAAGATATTTGACAAAAATTAACTGGATTAACGTTAAAAAATATAATTCAGAAATTTACATTTTCCGACATAATTACTTCATAATTTTATATATTGTAAGTAAAAATAAATATGATTTTTATTAATTAATTAATTTTCTTTTTTACATTTATAGGTTTTACTTTATGACATATTCCTTTATTAAGTTTGAATGCTGTGAAGTATTTTATGTATTACACTCAAGAAATTCTGATTAAATTATTTTTTTTTCATTGGATAGGAGGGAGGAGGATGTAAAGTACACATTATCCAGCCTTAGAATCTTTTGTAAAATCTTTGCTGTAGGAAAGAACACTAAAGAAACGAACTTCAGAAACTTTCTATCCCATGCTTTGAAGCAGTGATTCTGATTTGCTAAAAATGTCATTTTACATACATATTTGGTTTATATTAATGCGAATTTTTTAATTAAATGACAGTTTTAGTTTAATAAAAGCAGCAGTGGTTCTTTATTTGGTTTATATTTGGGGTGATAATAAATTTTGGATAAATATTTTAAGATTATGCAGGCATCCATGTGTATCTTAAAAAATAAAATAAAATAAAAAGTAATAATATTTTATAAGTGCAAAATTCTGATTTTAAATTTCATCGCAAAAACTTAAAGGTAGGTATCAAAATTTTTAATAACTTTTATATTTTATATCTTTAGTTATTTTTCAACTTAACAGCATAATAAAATAATTATTTTGTTCATAATACTATAATTAATCATAGTTTTTAATAGCTAAGAAAAATTTATAGAGAAATTTATTGTTCGCTGTACCATAAAATAAAGAAAAAGTAAGTTTTTGACAATTATTACCAGTAAAAACATGATTTTTACCTGTCATGTCAAAAACCCAACACTGGTTTGGCATGACTTTTAAATTATGAGATTATGAATCAAACTAGTTCAAATTTTCTACAATCTATGCCAGTGGTACAGTATAAGTTAATTATTATAAGAACTTAAAAAAAAAAACACTAAATAGCTTACCACACATTAAAAATCACATATTCTATGCTTTCATTTTCATTTGGCAGACTAAGACACATTTTATTTAATTATCCACAATAAATTCATGACAGTATAAATTGCACTAAACCATATTTTTTAAAACGGATAAAAATTAAGGTATTCTGCAGTTTACAAAGCCAGAAATAAAAATAATTTACAACTACCAGAGTAAATTGAACAGAAATAACATCTCATGGAAACATATGCAACGAAAGTTAAAGGTTAAGTTAAAAGGCGATAGAATTTTGAATGTATTCCATGAAAAATTAATGAACTTTAAATTATTCATCACAGTATTATTTAAGAATTTACAGCGACAAGTTACGTTTTTATCCTGTTTAACACTCGATAAATAAAGTATGACAGATTATATTTTTAACTTAAAACGTTGCATTATGTAAAGAAATGCTCAACATTTAAAATTAATGATGTAGAACTGACTTACATTTGATGTTTCGTCACATTCTAGAATTTTGTAAAAATCTTCTTCCTCAGTGCGTCGATATTTTAATATATCGTCCATGTTTACATTTATTCTTTATTGTTTGTTTATAACACAGATTGGTTGTTTGGTTTGGTTGAATAACTGTGGGTTTGTTAGTTACTCTGTTTTATTTATTCATCAAAGATCTTTCATTACGGCAATTATGAGTACTTTACATTTTTTGCTCTTTCGAACTATTTAATTGATTAAAGAAAAGTCAATTCATTAATATATATTGTTTTTTAACTTACCTAGTTTTTCTTCTCTTTAGTGGCACTGAAAGAGATCAACATTGAAAAAAATCATGGCGGTCATTAAAGTGGTGTCTGCCGAGAATGCAAACCTCAAATTGCTCTCGGAATAACAGTATCATCGCCCATGATTTTTTAGGAATTTCTTTGCTCATGATAGAAAGGCTAGCTACTTTTCCGGAAATGTGATAATTATCAGTTTAATTCAGCTTGATAATGTTCTATAAATGAAATGTGTCACAACTAGAATGTTTCTATCCTGAATAGTGGCAATTTAATTTATAATCATGTCCAAGAGGAAACAAAATCGAGACAAGGCCAGTCTTGAGGACATTTATCGTAACAAGCTATTTGTTCCACCGAAAGAACAAAGTTTGGAAACGATATTCGAAGAACCTCGTCAGACGAAAGACGGTGCACCAATCCTAACGTCAACTAGGAAGTACAGACGTTATTTACATTTCGATCCAACTCAAAACAAACTGGAAAAACGAAAACGTAAAGCTAAGAAATGTTTTAATAAACTACACATGAACTACCGTGTAACGCGCTCGTCTCCTGATAATTCAAAATGTGATGATGTATCTCTTTATTTGTTAGGAGCTCTAGGCGATTCCTCTAGTGATAGTGATATGGAAGAACCGCGCTCCAAAAAATTGAAGCTCAACTCCGATACCCCCAGCAATAATGCATTACCAGACTCCGCTGTCGGTACAAATCGATCTCCTACGGCAGACGATACGTATGTAGCAAGTTCTGACAAAGATGTGTCTTGTTCTAAAGTGTTCGATACTCCCAAAAGAACTCTCCAGGAGCGACGCCCGTCGCGGCTAAAGGGAGACGAAGGTTTAGAAGTGAGCAGTGTTGATGATGCGACAAACAATAATGCCCCATGTGCTGATACCGAAATTACGGAAGCAGAGAAATTAGATCACCAAACTCTGGAATCTCCCAGGAGGTCGTGTTGTCTTTCGTGACATATTTTGATCTCAGGCAAACTGTGTGACAAATGCTTTTAAGATATGATTTTAGTGTATTCTGTCAAGAGATTATTCATTGTTAATCTAATAGTGTTTTTTTTTCTGTTTGAACTTGAGTATTATCGCAAAGAGTGCAATAATAGTATATTAAGTTTTTCTACTATAGAGCATTCATTACTTGTCATCAAGCTGTAATAATTAGGGTATTTGTGGATTATAGTGGCCTTCAAAATTCATTCGCTGAGCAGCCAAGATGGTGCTTGTGAAATCTCATGGGAACACTTGCATTCCCGTCGACATTTGCAGCTCTAAAGCATAGCTGTGACCTTGGTGTAATCCAAATATCCCCAAGCAGGGCCGTAGCCAAGGGGGGGGGGGTTAGGGGGGTCATAACACCCCCATGAGGAATTTTTTGCCATACAAAATGCATATTCTTCACTCCCTTATCACACATATGTATGCATATATGTGAGTTGCAGTAGTCGTAACCCCCCGCCCCCCCATGAAAAATTTCTGGCTACTCCCCTGTCCCCAAGCTAGCTCTTTATATGCTATAGCCCACATATACCTGTATTAATTCCAGTATTGTGTATTGAGGGTGTGCTACCTGAAGAGCAGTCATCATCACAGGACTTTTGAACAGCTTTATAAACAAACTAATGATGTTAAACGCTCAAAAAAATTAATGATTCTTTTTCACTCAGTGCACGATGAACTAATGCTAAGACTAAAGCTATATATCTCATGAGACTTACAGACAAAATTCATAAGCATAAAAAGCCCTTACAAAAGTGGGCATACTTAAGGGATACATTACAAAATATCGAATGTTTTGCACTTTTGCCTGGGTGTTTTGTAACTCACTTAGGTTTGATATTCATAACAGATCGCAGTTCAGCTTGTAAAGAGACATTCTAAATTTTTCCAAATATCTAATCAGTTAGATTCTTTAAAAAGCTGTTCAAAAGTTACATGATTTTCAAAAAGAAAGCCTCGAGGAAAAACTGCATGAAGAGTACATGCATAGAATGGTTGTGCACTGCACGAAGGACTTTCTAGGGGGTCTTATGCGTAGTCATATCACATCTGGAGAAAAATGCCAAAACTCTAGACCATTAGATCCACACACGTGCGGTAGACCACAACTTTGGACCTTCTTACATAAGCCATTTACCATATTCAGTCTCTTATCCACTCTGCAATAGTGAGGCCCAGGGCCGAACCCAGAAAAAAAAATTCTGTGGGGGACCAAATGGTGAAAAAGGCTAAATTTTTCACAAAAAGGCTTCATCATTATTGTTTTATCATTTTTTTTTTTTTTTAAATTTCAGGGGAAGGGGGTGGAACCCCTGGTCCACACCCCCTGGGTACAGCCTTGGTGAGGCCTATTACCACCAGTTATAAACAACTAAAATACATATTTGTTCTAGTAACTATGGTTACAAATGAAATTATGTAAACATATACAATAAGACAATATGGTATTGTTAATTTTTGCACGCGACTTGTTAATGAAAAGTTACCACTTTTTCTTTACTTGGAATGAATGCATTTTTGGTCTAGATGTAAGATTGGAAAGCTAAGATGAAATCAAAAATGTTGCCATATTTTAGCAATAACCTTGTTCTCCTACTTACCTATACTAATCTATAAGTTCTGAGTGGCTAAGTCGCAATTCTTTTCAAAAAGTGCATTTTAGAACAAGTTCGGAAACCCCACAATCCAGATATGCATTTGTCTGTAACGTAAATCCCTACTTACTTGAATATAATCTTAGTTCAATAAAATCCTGCATTTAATCATTAATATCTCACAGCCCAAGACAGTCTATACATACTTAAAGAAAAAAAAAAATCCCCTTTTGTGTAACTCAAATAAAAATATTGGTTGTTTTCTCTCAGTTTAAGTATTGGCCATTGCTATCCTAACTGATAGTGCTCCTCATGCTATTTGGACCTAATTTTTTTTATTTAAAAATGTTATGTGTTAAAGAAAAAAATAAAAGCTTGATTCTCTGGGGAAAACTAGAAATAATCTTTTTAGCATACTAGGGGCCAATGCCCCCTAGACTCACTACGCTCGCTTTTCGTATGACGCATTTGGCCCCTAATAAGGCTTATTCGTAAAAAAGGCATAATTTCGACAAACAAAACTCAAAGGTTGGATCAGATAGACTGCTACCGAGCTACACATTGCTTGGTTCTTGCATGTTGCTTGAAACATAAAAATTTAAACTTCGCACTATTTTTAATTATGTGAAACCCATGGAACACCTTGCTTATTAGCCAATTATGGCAAATTTTCATAATTTGGCGACTTGCGTTTATGTATAGTTAGTAATTAGCTCTAAGAAAACAGTACTTCGTATGTTTTCTTTAATAAAAATTACAAAACAGCTAGGATAGCTTGCCACCCATGGTGACTTTTCATTATTTGGTTATTTATGCATGCTCACAACCTATAATTACTGCTCATTTAAGGTTCTCGGAAAACCATTATCCATATTTTCATATACATAATCCTTTGCAGATTGGTATATTTAGCACTACGAATTATATCATCTCACCGCTCTGGCAAATATCTAAAGTGTACTATAACTGGTATAATGGCATAGTGAACGCCACCAAATATTTCTTCTGGTAGTAAATACTCCAGCTGGACTGAACCGGCTCTAAAATAATCTGCATTTTAATTATTTTTCATTTTCAAGATATTGAGTTCTAACATTTTTGAACTCGCGGTTTAGATTCACCCTGCTTTGAAAAGATACCATTTTGCCAGATTGTACCTAATGCCAAGATGACACTTTTTAAATCAGTTACAATTAGTTATTCTGTTTTGGAAAAACAAATAATCGCTAATTCTAAACTCCTGTTGTATAAGCGAACTTACTATTTGAAAATTTTCAACTTTGTGCAACACACTTTGAGTTATTTATTTCGTATACTTTTTAATTTTGCATAAAATGGGTGTAAATCTACTTCATGTTTGTCAATTTCGTGCGATTCTACATACTTGGAATTGCTTTGTTGCGAAGGAATGAATGATTTTATGCCAAATTTGGCAACCATTGTTTTATTTTTTCAGTTATTTATTAATATCTTCTAAAATAATTCGATTTTCAAAATTTAAGTCAGCTTATCAGGTTCCTTGGAATTTTCCAAATCCGTGGACATGTTTCTCGAAATTCAAATCCCCACGGTTTAGGAGAATATAATCCAACAAGCTCTTGACAGTGGCCGTTACTTTTTTTTAGAATAGAGAGAAACCAAGCAACTCCGAAATGTTTCTGAACAAGATAAAATAATGCAAAAATTTAAACTGATTTGAAAAGTTTAAACTATGATGCAAATTTTAAAAATTGATATTTCAGATGAAATTTTTTGGGTTCGGTATTTGCTTTGTCAAATTTTTGAAATGCTATAATTAAATCAACATATGCTTTTGTTTTTTCCAACAATTATAATGGCAAAAGAGTGAAATTCTATCCTTTACATTTGCCAAAAGTTCAAAAGCTGTGTGTGCAAAACTGAAAAAAATTAGCTAGTAGCAATTCATTAGAAGTTTAATTTGTGTCTACATAATTTTAAGTAAACTGTTAAACAATAAACTTTTAATAAATTTCAGTTAATACAAGTAATATGAATCAGCAAATTACAGTTAACTGAACTTTTAAAGATTAATTTATAGCAGTGCATTCAGTGATAGATGTTTTTGAAATCAGAAATGGCAAAAGGGACATGAGTGATACAGTCGCAATGCGAGGAAAAAAAAATTGTGGGAGGGTCCAAAATGTGACAAAGGTAGAAATTCCCACAAAAATGGATGATTATTGACATATCATATTTTCATATCTCAAGATTAAAAGAAAAGATAGTGAATGAGCGTAGATGCAAAAGTCACATTATTTATTTTTCAGGCATATTGGGTTATTGATATCAGTATATTTGTCTAAGATGAATTGGACTGATTTAGTGATTTGGACCTTAATGAACATATTTAAAAAAAAAAAATTGGTTGAAAATTTTGTTTTGATGCATAACTCACATTATCCAGCAACTATTAAGCAGCGAAACTCACACTCTCCAAATTCAACCAATCGGCTTGCAAAGGATCATGGGATTGTTTTCTTTACATGTGTTCATATTTTTAAAAAATAACCAAGAAATCTTGAATGTTCTTTCCAAGTTGATTTTTGCTGTTTGTTATCACCCAAAATAACATAATGAAAACTAAACTAATGTTCATATATTTATTTTTTGGGGTTCTTTTTATTTTAATTTTGTAAGTATTGTGGTTTACGATCTAACATTACCCATGAAAGTTTGTGGCAGAACTCAATTTTTCTTTAAACCTTAGCTTTACCAGAGTTATTACAGGTTTGGGACTATGTGTAGGTGTAGTTGCTCCAGCAACAAAAATATCACACACACACACAAAAAAAAAAGACTGTATATCATGCTTGTTATACAAAATTCTTTTGAATTTTTCTAAGAACTTGAGAAGTAGATAGTGTGAGTATTGCATCTGCACTTTTCATATGCAGTGTGAGCTATCATGACACATAAAAATTAAGTTAAGTTATTTAAGTTAATGCCACACAAAAATTTAAGAAATACAAAAAGTTGTTTGTGAGGTGCTAATTAGAAAAGAAGCAGAAAAAAAGCTGTATTTAACTAGCCAAAATGCATGACAAAACAAAATGCAACCCTAGAGCTTTTTTTTTCAAGGGGGGGGGGCTAATATTTATAAAAAAAAATCTGATGTGTCCAACACATGACTTCCTTGCACGTCCATTAGATCAAAAATATTTTCGACGCACTTCCTCTAAATTTAATTGTTTGAAAGAGATAAAATATCAATAATAGTAAGGTTTAGCAATTTCTAGCCAAATATTTCGATATCGCCAAGCTGAGTTCAATTTGAAAGATTTCCTTCTGACACTTTATTTGGCGATATTTCACCAAAAGCCGACAAACTTGAGATAGTCAGCGAGATTTTGGGGATAGCCAAAGTAGTCAGTGAGCACAGACCTTCAATGAATTGAATGCATCTATACACCTCAATGTATTCAAAGTCATTTGGCTCACCATGTAAATAAATTCTCAGTCGATTGCTGTCAAAAAAGATATTGAAAACAGTTAGATATTACAATAGTTCTAAATACAAAGTTAAAAAATCTACGGGTTAAAGTTTTAGAGTTATACAAAATAGGAAATAATTTTTGGCGCCAAATTTGGCGATATTTCGGCGAAACTCGTCAATGTCGACGACATTTGGCGAGATTTTAAGCATAAACCAAACAATGACAGATTATCGCCAAATTTGGCGATATTTCGCCAAAACTCGCCAAGAACGATGACAAATGGCGATATTTTGGGCATGGACGAAATGACTGACTATCGCCAAATTTGGCGATATTTCGCCAAAACTCGCCAAGGTCGAGGACAGACGGCGAGATTTTGGGCATGTACCAAACAATGACTGTCTACAGTTGTATTATAATGAAGATGTCCATAGACATTAAGGTACTGAAATTCTTTTCGGTGGTCCTGTAAATAAACTCTCCAGTAGATTGAAACCAAAAATCGAGATGCACAACTAGATGTTACAACATTCTTATATATGAAATTTCATAATAGTTTTTGAGACTTGAGAGTTAAATATGCACACACGTACACCAAAAGTCGCCAAGCTTGGCGACTTTTGGCATAGTTCTTGAGGGAGGCACGTGACCGTGGTCGGACCATTACCTAACTTATGTGGTAGGACGGTATTGTGCTTGAAATGGATGAATGCCCCTAAAATTGCTATTGACCGTAATGTATTGGAAATCTTTTGAGTGTTCCTGTAGCAGAACTATAAATGATAAAGACGCTATTGACCGTAATGTATTGGAAATCTTTTGAGTGTTCCTGTAGCAGAACTATAAATGATAAAGACACTTTTTTTTAATAGAGAAATTCATTTTCTAACTCTTTACAGCATATATCACTTCTGAGTCGTTTGAAATAGCCCAATACCTCTAAAAAACGCTTTGATGAATTTCGGCCCATAGAGCGTAATGTATTTCGAATCTTTTGGGCGGTCCTGTAGATAAACTATTCAGTCGAATGGAACCGAAAGGGGAGGTGCACAACTAGATGTTACAACAATCCTAAATATAAAGTTTCAACATTCAACGCCTAACAGTTTTTGAGATATGCGAGTTTAATGAATTTCGGCCCATTGAGTGTAATGTATTTCGAATGTTTTGGGCAGTCCTGTAGATAAACTATCCAGTCGAATGGAACCAAAAGGGTAGGTGCACAACTAGATGTTACAACTATCCAAAATATGAAGTTTCGACATTCTACGCCTAATAGCTTTTGAGTTAGGCGAGTTTAATGAATTTCGGCTCATAGAGCGTAATGTATTTCGAATCTTTTGGGCGGTCCTGTACATAAACTATCCATTCGATTGCCACCAAAAGGGGAGGTGCACAACTAGATCATAGAACAATCCTAAATATCAAATCTCAACATTCTACGTCCAATAGTTTTTGAGATATGCGAGTTACATACATACGTACGTACATACGTACGTACGTACACACGTACGTACGTACGTACAGACGGCATGGAAAAACTGGCCACAGTAGACTCGCCACTGGTCAAAATGAGTTGCAGACGCGTTAATAGGATCGTGCATGCTAGCCTACGATGAGATGCATCGAAAAAATTTTTAAAATTCAATTTAGAGGTAGTCAAAATCGGTTTTTATGTCGAAATTTGGCCCCCAAAATTTTTCGGGATCACATTACTTCCTTATACTACGTACAAGGAAGTAAAAAAGCTGATTAAACCCAAACAAGTTGTACAATGAAAAGAAAAATTACCCTGTCACTTTTCTTTCTTTTTTGGAGGGGGGGGGGGGCTGCTAAGCTGCAGACCCTGGATCCACCATTGCATAAATTTAGAAATAAGAATTTTTAGTGGTGAAATCAGCAAAAAATTTTGGAATAGGCACAAAATATTTTTGCTGCCTTTTTTTTGCATCGCTTCATTTGAGTTTTAAAAAATTGTCTATCTTCTCATTAAAAACAGTTAAAAATGCATTAAAAATCACATTTGAAGCCGCCAAAAAAAATATCAAAAACCCCATAAAACCCAATCAAAATATCTTCAAATGCATTCGTAGTGATAAAGATAATATTAATCCTGATGAAACCACCGGTATTTATAAATTAAGCCTTACAGACAATAGTACTAATAAACCAGGCTGCTATATTGGCATGACAAAACGAAAAATCAAAATCAAACTGACATTAAATTCAATAAAACCACTACTGCCCTCGCAAAAATAGCCCAAGAACGCCCCATAGAAATCAACTTTAACAATAGCCAAAAACTCGCCAATTACAAAAATAGTTATTATGCCCTAAATATGGAAACCTTACAGATTATAACCACAGATGGCGCTATAAATGGTATGACGCATGCGCAGATAGATCCTGGGTGGAACGCCTTGCTGAGGAAGAGAGCTGGGCATTTAGAACTAAAACCTGAGCTGAAGAGGGTGGTGGCTGCCACCGAAAGTGCTGCATAACGGCTTTTAATGCGTTTTTAACTGTTTTTAATGATTTTATACTATCCGACATTTTGCTTTTAAATTGTCTATCTTCTGTAGTATAAACTTAGTTCATCTATGGGGAGAGAGTTCAGGTACGTGCTTCTGCAACCTCAACACCCCACCCCCACCATCCCTCTGGATCCACCAATGAGAATTTCAATATATTTTTTGTGAAAATTTCTAAACTACTGTCGCTTAATTGCATAATTGCATTCAATTAAGTTGGACCCTTCATAAAAATGCTAACTATCTCTTCACAAAATTGCTAACTTTACCAGTCCAAATATTCATTATTCTCACCATAAATCATATTTGTCTCTTTGCGACTGATAGGACCAGATGTAATATTTAAAGTAAAAGACGTAACACAATATGTTTTTGTTTTCTTTCAAATTAGCTATGCATCTTGTAGTCTCTACAATAGTGTAAACTCAAATAAATCATTAAAAAAACAAAGTGGGTATTTTAAGTGTCAGATGTGCAATATTATAGCAAATAAACTTTTACTAAACAATATTATTGGATAATTCCAGTAAGAATTTATACATTACTAAAATGAATCTCATATACTTTGCACAAGCATTAATGGTGTTCATTTGATGTATTTAAAGAGTATTTATGTTCTGTTGAAAATTTGACACTGTTATACTTTTATTATTTTCTGTATTATTGAGCTTTTTTTTTTTTTTTTTTTCCCTGTGAATCAAATTTGTCTAAATACAGTCAGACCTCTGTTAGGTAGTTCATTTAATTTGTAATATGTATTTTTTGCCTAAAACTGGTTTTGTTTTCCCAGTTGTTAATTTTTACATATTTATAAATGTTAAATACATATGTTTTACTAAATCTGGAAATTTATGAAATATTTGTGTATAGAGGTCTGATTGTTTTTGTTGTTGTATAGTATTAAGTTTAAGGTTCTACTTTTGTTTAAAGTAATAAATTCTATTTATGTGAATGTTTTAGGTTAGCTGAGCAGTCTTTGGAAATCCTGATGTTCTAATGAAGCAATTTTTATATGAGTATCGTCATGGAGATATATTTTTAGTAGGTTTTATAATTATATTTCAAAAATTGCTATGGACTTCTCTAATTTTTTCCTGAGATGTTGTTGCTGAAAGTTTTTAACATAAAGATTTGTAAACTCATTTATTGAAACAAAAGAATCACAATTTGATCCGTCTGCAACTTTGTTAATAAATCTAAGGTTTGCACAGATAGTCCTTTTTAAAGAAGAATGTAAGCAATACAATGAAAGCCTATGCTCTTCATTTATCTTGATTAAATACAAACTGTACTTACCAACAGGCTTGGGATTTTTTTTTTAAACCAGGTTTCTTTTTCAATATTTTTATAATAACGTATACAAAACCTCTATTTTAAGAACGAATTTAAAATGCAGCCTATAATTTAAGTTTAATTAATAATTTTTAATAATTATAAAGCATTAAGGTATCTGATAGATTGATATGAAAACTTATTGCTGATACTTATAAAAATCATTGTAAAAGAAATCAGAACTTATTCTATCTGTAGTATTCATAATTTTAAATTATTCTTTAAAAAGAAAAAACTCCTTTTTTTTTTAAGAAAAAAACACTTTGGTTTTGGTTTAATCCATGCCAACCCTGTTTACAAACAGTATATTTTACAAATCTTGGACACAGGTTTGGTATTTTTGCCAGGACAGTGGAAAAAACCAGGGCAAAAATGGAAAATACGTATTGTTCTTATATAATCTGCAGAAAGGTTACTACAATTTAATAAAGGTTATAATGGCATTAGTAATTAAATTATTTTTTGTGCAGTTCTTAATACATTTTATTTGCTAATTAATAAATATTGAAATTAAAAAACAATTTTTAATGAAAATAGCCCTATGCACAAATGAAGAAATAGTTAAAATGAATTCAAAATTATATATTGAAAACAATCTGTTATGTTCTTATAAGGTAACTAGATTTCCTTTTGCCTTTAAAGGGAACAAAGAAATTACATTCACCAGTTTCTGTCATTTTATTGTTCTGTATCTATAGTATTCAAATATTGGATGTCACCAATGCAATCAATCCATAGTCAGATGCTTAGGAAATAAATTTGTTATCAAAGATCCAATATCCCCTCAAACCCTAACAATTGAACCCTTTTTACTTTCCAAACATGTACCATGTAAGGAAAGTATTGTAATCATGAAAAAATTCGAATTCGAGATTTTGGTGTATTTACACATTTTGAGGTCTTCTGAATTCATTTATGCTATTTTTACGAGATGTATGTATGTATGTGTGTGTGTGTATGTGTGTTTGTGTGTATGTGAGTGAACACGATAGCTCCTGAACAGGGCATGCGATTGAGCTCAAATTGGGTATATATGTTATAAACCACCGTCGCAAGACCGGTATTGATTTTGGTGTGTATAGGACTTACAGTTTTTCTACAGGGCTACGACAAAGATTTCTTTTACATTATAGCCTATGGAGGAAAATTCTGGAAAGTGCGCTAGCGTTTAAACGGTACATTCGATTGAGCTCAAATTGGGTATACATGTTATAAACCACCGTCGCAAGACCTGTATTGATTTTGATGTGTATAGGACTTACAGTTTTTCTACAGGGATAAAATAAAGATTTCTTTTACATTATGGCCTATGAGGAGAAATTCTTGAAAGTGCGCTAGCGTTTAAACGGTACATTCGATTGAGCTCGAATTGGGTATACATGTTATAAACCACCTTCGCAAGACCGGTATTGATTTTGATGTGTATAGGACTTACAGTTTTTCTACAGGGCTACGACAAAGATTTCTTTTACATTATGTCCTATGGAGGAAAATTTTGGAAAGTGCGCTAGCGTTTAAACGGTACATTCGATTGAGCTCAAATTGGGTATACATGTTATAAACCACCCTTGTAAGACCGTTATTGATTTTGATGTTTATAGGACTTATAGTTTTTCTACAGGGCTACGAAAAAGATTTCAAAGATTTCTTAAATTACATTATGGCCTATGGGGAGACATTCTTGAAAGTGCGCTAGCGTTTAAACGGTACATTCGATGGAGCTTCAATTTGGTATATATGTTTGAATTATTCATCGATTAAAATTTATTTAAATGCTTGGTAATGATCTTAATCATAAGTGTTCGGAAAGTCGAGTGGAGTCACTCCAGATTTTTTAAAATTGGATTAGTCATGAGAAACTGTAAAAGTAGCAAAAAGAGGTGACATCTGCATTAGCTTGTTATTAATTTTGAACTGAAAGGAAAACCATATCCTACTTCAAAATTTTCAGGAGATAGAATCAGAATGGTCAGAGCTTATAATTGGTGGAAAAGTGTTTCGAAAGTTTGTGAAATTTTCAAATAATTTGCTTACTAGTTGCACTCTTTCAAACAGGGGTCAATGCAGATGACAATTGGGTCCGTTTTGTAGTGCCTCCACTAAAATACAATTACTTAAAATGGCCCTTCATTGGCATTTTAATCTGTTTTATCAATTATTTCAACTAAAAAGGTAACCTTCATTAAAAATTGGTATGAAAATTCACAAAAAAATATGTGTTTAAAATAACAAAATTAAGTACTGAAATTCACACACAAAAACAAAAAAATCAATTTTCACCAAAATGGGACCCTGGAAAAAAATCCTCAATTGAATCCTGCCTTAAACTATGTCCAGCAATTAGTACTGCTATTGAAAGAAAGAAAGGTTTCCAACTTTTCATTTGTCCAAACTAAAATTTAAAGCCAGCAAATACTCTTTCTAAACTAACTGATTGTAATATTACTGAATTGGTTGAATTGAAATTTAATAATGTTTTGCTTTTTAATGTAATAGAGGTTAATTCATCCACTGTCATTACATTCATTAACAGCCTACACAATCCCTATACTCTTAAATTCTTATGTGATGATCGCTGATAATGATATAAACAAAATAAATAGGTTGTTCATTTAAATTACTATTTAGCTATTTTCTACAAAAATTGTTTACAGTTTCGTTTCTAATTTTTTCATGAATTCATATTTCTATTGTTGTAATGCATACTTTAAAAAACGTACATATACTTAGTGCTCGAATATAAATAGCAATAGCATTAATTTTTAACTAAAATTTATTTTATGTGATATTTTAGAATACCTTGAGGGAGAAAAAAAAAGACTCTGTGAATCCTATTTTTGACACTTTGCGTGGCAAAAATGGCTAAAACCTATTTTTGCCGGGATGGTGTTTACCTAGTTTTCTCCATGTTTTTTTCCACCTATGGCAAAATCTTGCCAACCCTACTTGGACATTATTAATTTTACCTATAAATAGCTTGCACATCACAGCGAGACTGCTGAAACACAAATCAAAACAGATAAGGGCAGCATGCCACCTGTGAACAAAAATCCAACACAATGCAAACTGCTCTCGAACCAAGCCAGTCGTTGCTTCAACATTCTATGTTAAATACCCAAATATGCCAACTCCTTTCATGCACAACTCGCCAAACTTCAGGCCAGCAATGAGCTCCCCCATGTATGCTGGAAACAAGGGGGAAAATGTGTATGGCATTCTTCTAGATTTTTTTTAATTAATAATTTTTAAATCATACAAAATTTGTGTATCTTTTAAATAGAAGTATGAAATTAAAAGAAATATGTTATATGGGTTACAGAACTGCTCATGCAAATTTGCCATTTCTCTCTTGATCTGAAACAATGTTAACTCCTAAGTTCAAATAATGGCACCAACATGTTTCCCTTTCACAGCCAATGTACCTCAGTAGGAAATAATAAATTTTCATGGTCTGCACATGCTTTGTCACACAACGGTCTGAACATACGTATATTCACTGCTTTGTGTTTAACAAAATTGACCATTTTGATGTACACTCAGAGCGGGAGCACCATCAGAGCAAAACGCAACTAGATTTTCCCATTTGAGTTCATGCTTTTTGAAATTATTGGAAATGATTTTCATCACAACCTTACCTTTTGTAGTAGTAGTTCCCAGTTTTTGTGAGAAAAGCATTTCTTCTTGAATCATGTTGTCTTCATTTAAAAATCAAACAAACGTCTGTAATTGAGAGTTATTTGAAATGTCTGTAGCATCATCACCAGAGCCGTGTTAGGAGGTGGCAAACTGGGCAACATCCCAGAGCCGCTAAAAAAATGTTAAATTCGTGAATATCAAGTAATCAAATAAATTTGTTGGTGCAGAACTGAAAAATGTGCATCAGTAAGCATAGCCTAGGGAAACTACAGAATTTGTAATTTCGTGTTTAGTTTTCTTTTTTAAATACTAGGGGCCAAGGCCCCCAGACTCGCTACGCTCGCTTTTTGTATGAGGCATTCGGCCCCTAATAAGGCTTATTCGTAAAAAAGACATAATTTCAACAGACAAAACCCGAAGATTGGATCAGATAGAATGTTACTGAGCTACACATTGCTTGGTTCTTGCATGTTCATTGGTACTTAAAATTTTAAACTTCACACTACAGTAGACCCCCTCCCCCTCATAACCCGGAAGGTATTTTGTTATGGGAGTCCGCGTTCTACGGGTCCTGAGCTATACTCCACCTGGAGTGTGGACTCTGCTTATAATCGCTGGAAAAATTATTTGCACTCCTCAGAAAAACGATATTTAATGTTGCCATTCAAAGTTATATTAATTAGGAGTTAAAGCGTAATAAAATCAGAGCATCTGTTTCAGCTGTATTTTTTAATAATGTAAAACCTATTGGACACCTTGCGAATTTGCCACCCATGGCAATTTTTCATTATTTGGCGACTTGTGTACATGTAAAGTTAATAAAAACTATGGAACAGATAGGATAACTTGCCCCCAATGGCGACTTTTCCTTATTTGGCGATTGACACATGCTCACAACCTATAATTACTGTTCATTTAAGGTTACCGGAAAACCGTTATCTATATTTTCATTTACATAATCATTTGCAGATTGGCGTACTTAGCACCACGAATTATACCATCTCGTCGCGCTAGCAAATATCCAAAGTGTACTATAACTGTTATAATGGCATGGTTAACGCCGCCAAATATTTCTACTGGTAGCAAATAATCCAGCTGGACCGAACTGGCTTTAAAATAATCTGCATTTTAATTATTTTTTATTTTCGAAATATTAGTTATTCTGTTTTGGAAAAACGAATAATCGCTAATTCTAAACTCCTGTTGTCTAAGCGAACTTACTATTTGAAAATTGTCAACTTTGTGTAACACATTTTGAGTTACTTATTTCATATAGTTTTTATTTTGGCATAAAATGGGTGTATTTCTACTTCACGTGATACTACATACTTGGAAATGCTTTGTTGCAAAGCAATGAATGATTTTATGCCAAATCTGGCAGCCATTCTGTTTATTTTTTCAATTTTTTATTAATATCTTCTAAAATAATTTGATTTTCAAAATTTAAGTCAGCTTATCAGGTTCCTCGGAATTTTTCGAATTTGTGGGCACCTTAGTCGAAACTTAAATCCCCACGGTTTAGGAGGAGATAGGCCAACAAGCTTTGACAGCAGTGGCGGCTTTTCAGGTGAAGTAGGTGAAGTGCCTCTTCACCAAGTATTGTAAGTAACAAAAAATTGTTTAACGTAAGCGAGCAATAATCCTTCTTCAAATTTATTCTGTAAGAATACACTTAAAAGTTTGATGGAAAACCAATTGCCGTAAAAGACTATGTGCTAAATCATGTTCTTACTAGCAGTGAAGCCAAATCGCCTTCCCCTCCCCTCCCCTTCCCTTGTCGCGGCCAAAGAAAAGGTTTCAAAGACTTGTGTCACGATTGGTCAATTGTTAGTCACGTGGCTCGCGGGAGACGGGGTGAGTTGTGAAGTGCTAATGAAAAATTGGCTCTTCTACTGCACTTATTGGGGGGGGGGGTTGCTATGGTAACCTGAGACGCTGCATTCAGTTTTACAGCTTTGCATTCTATCAGGTGAAGAGATTCCTCAGAAAACGGCCTGTCTCTTCAAGTCAGAGACACCCCGCTTAGTCACCACCCGCGGGAGATATACATCTCCCGTGGGTGGTGGCCTAGTGCATCTCCAAGAACAAATTTGTGTAGGAAAATGAAACCACGTGATTTCTTTGAGATTTTGACACATGAGAATTTTACTGCTGTCTTTTGAAAATTCTAGAATTTCTTCTTGTGTTAATTTTAATGATAATAATAGTTAGTTTCTTTTCTGTTTTTTCGCCATTATGTTTCCTGTTAATGATATAGTCTGTAATGTATTACAAACACCGTTTAGTCGGTGGAAAGATGACGATAAAAGAGATGTTCTTTCTCGTGGTCGACCAATGGAGGCATTAGGAATTATTGCGAAGAAGGACCTGAAGAAGAGTGGTAAATCTTACACTGTTCATTTTAAACATAGCTGGTTTACGAGTTACAAATGGCTGTGCAGTTCTCCTGTTTTACAAAAGTTATTTTGTTGGCCTTGCTTACTCTTTAGTAATAAGCATTCTGTATGGAGCAAAGACGGATTTTCAGACATTTTGAATACAACGCGATCACTTCACAAGCATGGCGATTCCGCTGAACATCTCAAAAGTGAACTGATGTTGAGAAACTTTGAAAGAAATCAGAATACAATTGTCGATGCGTTAAAAGAGAATTCTAGATTACTAATAATGAATTTTAACGAAAACGTGCGCTTAAATAGACTTTTCCTACGGACAGTGATTGATGCAGACTTGACATGACAAGAACTCTCATTTCGCGGGCATGATGAAAGCAGTGATGCAATGAACCGCGGGAATTTTAAAGAATTACTAACTCTTCTCATAGCCAGAAGTCCTCTGGAAATCCAAAATCAATATGAGAAAATAAAAAATGTTTTCACTGGCGATTCAAAAACTATTCAAAATGAATTAATTGACTGTATTTCGGATTACATAAACGAGTATGTAAAAAATGAGCTAAAAGAAGCACAGTTTTTCTCTATTCAAGTAGATGAAACAACAGATATAAGCCAAAATTCGCTGTGTTCTTTAATTGTAAGATTTGTTAATTCAGAAGGTTTATTAGTAGAGCGATTTTTGGGATTTCATGATGTAAGTGCCGACAGGTCGGCTGATGCACTATACCAGTTACTAGATAAAATTTTAGATGAGTTCGATTATGAGCATAAATTAGTTGAGAAGTGCTATGATGGAGCAAGTGTTATGTCCGGACATTTAAATGGACTGCAAAAGAAAATTAAAGATAAAGCGCCTCAAGCAGTTTTTGTACATTGCTTAGCTCATCGTTTAAATCTTGTGCTACAACAAGAGTTTTTCTAAAATTTCCAAATGTCGAATTTTTTTTGCCAGTCTCAGTGGAATCCCATCGTTTTTTCATCATTCAGCGAAGCGTTCATTCGCATTAAATTCGACTTCCGCAAAACACATACCATCTATAACTGAAACTAGATGGTCCTCCAATTCGAAATTAATTAAAGTAATTGTTTCAGACTGGGAAACTTTAAAAGAAATTTTTCAGTCTTTGACAAATAGTGAGCAGTCAGATGAAAAAACAATCCAGCTTGCCAAAGGATTTTTGCATGACATGAATGATTTTGAATTTAAATTTTTAGCTGTAGTTTTCAATGAAATTTTTGAATTTACAGATCTTTTATTTGAAATTCTCCAGAAAAAATCTTTAGATATAAGCTATTGTGTAGCTCAAATTAAAAGAACTCGTATTGTTTTACATAGCAAAAGGAATGAGGAATGTTTTGCAGCAATCTTCAAAAAAGCTGAAAGAATGACAGACATGAATATATCAGAACGGAAGTATTCTGCCCTAACAAAGGAAGACATTTTTCAAAATTTTAAAATACTTTTTTTTGAAATTTTGGACCATGTTATTATGGAAATGGATAGCAGATTTGAAGACTGCGATAAACTTCAGTTTATGTGTCTAGTTGATGCAACTAAATTTAAAGAATTTAATGCTTGCTTTCCCTCTGCCGCTTTTGAAAACTTGCAAAAATTCTATAGGGATATATTTACTAAGAACCAGCGCCTAAAAACTGAACTCAGTCTTATGTATACCGATGAAAATGTAAGGAATTTATCATGTGAAAAACTTCTTAAAGAGTTGCACACACAAAAAGACATTTACACAGAAACTTACAAACTGGTGTCTCTTCTTGTAACAATACCTTCGACAAGTGTTTCTGTGGAAAGAAGCTTTTCTTGTTTGAAAAGAATTAAAACATTTTTAAGAAATTCTATCTCACAAAACAGGCTAGCCGCGTTAGCAAACATTTCTGTACAAAAAGACATTTTAATGACACTTTTAAAAGAACAGCCATTTTATGATGACATTATTGACAAATTTGCTGCTTTAAAGGGAAGACGGATTGACTTAGTCTACAAAAAATAGGTAAGTTTGCATTTTTCACTGATCATGAGAGCACATGTCAATTTATTTAAAAGGGAAGAAGACAGGGTTTTTTTTTTTCTTTTTCAGAATTGGAAATTAAATAATAAACCTAGATGAAATATGCTTATGCATTTATTAATGATTGCCTGGACAGGCAAAATTTTTATGCTTTTCTTACAATGATTAATAATCTTTGAATATTATGGAGAGAGGGGGTACACATAATTTCCAAAGGACATTTAAAAGGTTGTTGTTATGGGATTAAGGTCAATTATCTACACAAGGGATCTATAGGCCTATGGGTGGGATGCCCTTCGTAGGGGTCTTTCTACGGGTCCTAACCCGTGTTTACGCTAAGTTTCGGAGGAAACCATGGAAAACTCAGAACGATTAGGTCGGCGGACGTGACCTGGTTCTGAACCAGGTACTTCCGTCTTCAAAGTGCTATGGGATAGGCCAATGATCGGGCGACATTTTATAGGATCGCTGAAAGATTAAAAATTTCTTTCCGCAGAAAGGCTGTGCCACCGCCTAATTACCATGCTTAATGGCTGCATCAGGTGTTTTTCATAATGTTTTGGTATCAAGCTCTTCACCTATTTTTTTCATCACGAGCCGCCACTGTTTGACAGTGCCAGCAGCCTTTCCTTTTTTTTAGAATAGAGAGATACAGCATGGTATTGGTAAGTTGCTAGAATGCAACTTTTACATTATGGAAATGTATTGCATTAAAATTTTAGTTAATTTGTCAAATTTACTTAATTAGAGTAATAGTAGCAGCAGTGAGTTTTTAATGGGGTGAGGGGGCAGGTCAAGATCCACAATTTAGTAAGCAGACATATTTGAAAGATTTTGCAATTATATTTGTTCTGGGCCATTAAATATATTCCGCTCAGGGCCACTAAAACCCTAATTACATCTCTGCTCATCACATTGGAGAGCAAAATAAGGAGACTTTTTCAGACTTATAAGCTGTTCTTCAACATCTCTTAACATTTTCATAATTCTTGTCTTCATAGTGCTGTTTGATATGGAAATCTCTTGCATTTTAGTTGCAGCTTTGCTGTCCAAGATATCTTCTTGGGTTTTAAAATACATGGTTTGATTAAAGTTGCCTAATAGTATGAAGTTTCTTGGTCAAAACAATCAATGAAAAATAGAAATTTCGTAAATAATATTAATATAAGTTGCAAAATATAGAAAGTAACAGACCGATATTTGAAAATTGAGCCGCTTTTTCCTAGTTTCTTTTTTTGTGTTTTAAGTTTACCCTCAAAAATGCTTGAGGATGATGAATTAAACTTGGATGACAAGTCCGTAGATGTCTGAATGTTTACTGGTTTCAATGCATCACTTCTATGTACTCAGACATGCTACTTTTCCACCTAATAGCAGAATTTCGCTTTTTTCAGCATTAAATTTTATCATTCCTGGACTTGATGCAAATATGCATTAAAATTTTCGGACATGTATATGGGGGAGGGTGTATTTGCTAACTGAAAACATATTCGGACTGGGCATTATATCATCGGACATTTTTTTAAAATGACCTCAATAGAACAATTAATAAAACCATACTTTTGTTTTTGTTGCAATTTTTGTTTCACTTAAAAAGTGCAACAGTACTTCTGTTGCACATTGCAGCTATAAAAGGTTCTTATCTTAAAACTTTCTGCTAAGTGTGTCCTAATTTTCTATTAGAAATATAATCTTTAGTTATAATTTAAAATTAATATAATTTGTTTTAACTGAATTCAAAAGTGATTTTATGTTAACTTTAAGAATCTTGAAATTGTAACTTTGAAATTAAATGTATTTTGTTTGAGAATCCAAGTGTGCTTCCTTATTGTGTAATTTTCTTCTGTAAATATACTCTTAAGGCTTAGTTATTAAAATTTGAAATTCAGTCATAGATGAATAGATGGACTTGGATTGACTTCATTTATTTATTTAATTTAACTAGAAAGTTGGCATAATATAAATTGATGGCTCTCACATAACATTATGAAAATCTTTTCATCCATAAAATTAGTTGTAAGATTAAAATCCCTGTGTTGTGTTGTTTTCTCTACTGTACTGGATCTGGCACATAAAATTTCAAGCCTTTGTTGTGACTTCATAACTTTGAAATGTATGGGCCAATTGCAATGTGATTTGTTTTATGCTGGGTTGATCAGATTGGTTCTTTGCAGTTTGATGATGTTCACTTCATACATACATTTATTTTTTTTTTAATATAAAATTTGATTTTATAGTTGTTGTTTAGACAAATATTCTAGCTGAAATGCACTTTAAACAATGACTGTCCATAGACCCTGCTCTACAAGAGTAATTCCAGAATCTTTTTTTCAGATAGAGGGGGGGGGAACAAAGCTTGATTCCTGTGTAGAATTGAATGAAATGTGCTATTATCACGAGAAAGCGTATATGTACTATCTAGTGTAAATATATTTCTTTCAGGGGATGGGGAAAGGCATACCCCCAGCACCCTCCCCTTAGATCTGCCCTTGGTACTGTATTGGAATTTCCACAAAAAAAACTATTAAATGCTATGTATGCCTCTTGAAATAGATAAAGTTATGTAATATATTACGTGAATTTTGTGGAAATCAATGCATGAATCAGAGTTGCTGAACTGCTCTGGAATATATGTATATTTTAAACAGTAATTTTTGACTTAGATTATTGCAAAATTTAAGTTAAACCTGTGTGTTGATTATCATATTGAAATGATTATGTTATGAATTGATTATGTTATACCACAGCTGTTGGCAATTCTGATAAATACAGTAAATGGAGTATAGATTGGAAGATAAATTGAAATCAAACAGTTCAACAGTGTTGAAAAATATAAGGAAAAGTTAAAATAGATTAATAATGTGGTTTCATGGATTGTTACCACATTTCAATAGCTACCCAGCTTACTCTTTATGATGACCTCATAAGAGTTTAGCATTGGAGAAAGAAGATATTAATCAGTTTATGTTCAAAAAGTTTGAAAAATCTTCATTCAAAATATTGGAAAGTTTTTCGGAAATACAATTTCCTCAGAAATATTTTCTTTCACATTATTTTTTTGATTTATTTATTTGAAACTTTATTTATAAAAAAAACTAACTTTAATTGGAGTTTTGTGAAATTATAGTTACTAAAAAGGTGCTGAAATTCACTGTAATTGATTTTGCTCATAAAAATGATGTTTTCCAGATATTGTTATAAAAGATCTTGTGGTGTTAAAGTTCATTTTTATATATTTTTTAAAGTATCTAAAAAGGATTATAGTAAATATAGAAGTATATTTGTTTGATAAGTATACACCTACAACAGAAATTACCTCTTTTCTCTCTCTCTCTCTCTTTTATTTTTAGGCAGATTCGTATTATGTTATGTTTTCTTTTGTTACTGGTGGATTTTCTGTAGCATTTTAAAAGGAATGTATGTTTAAAAATTTATATCATTTGTGCTTGTATCATTGTTGGTCTTATTTATTATTTTCATTGTGCTGACTGTTAAAATAAAAATTTATTAGCTTATTTTGTAGTTTGATACTTATTATTTCACATAATTTTCTGTCGAAATGGGTAACTGTACTTATAAATTTGCCACGATTTGTTTTAATGAAGAAAAATGTTTTCAGTTTTGTATTTTAAGGACCTACTTGGTTGGCAAGTTTTTGACAGTTCATGGTTTTATCTGACTTTAGCCCTCATGCTGAAATCCCATTTTTAGTAATAATGCGGTGTGCCTAAGGAGACAGATAAAAAAGGAGACTGCTATTCAGTCAGTATACCATTTTTTCGTTCAAAAATGCCATTTTCGTACTATTTTTAAATATTAGCAACTTTTCCTTTACTACAAGCAACTAATTTGGTGGTCAGGAAAAAAAAAATTGTCTTTTTATCACTTCCCTTTCCTTTGCCTTCCCTAGGTATGTCTATTTGCATTCACATTATCCTAGGAGACCTAACAGTGATTTGGTCTCCTCATAGTTCATTTTTGTATTCAGTAGTAGAAGTATTTGTATATGCAGAACAAGAAAATGTAAATGAGATTTTCTTAAAAATTGATTTATTTTATTTATGTTTTACTCAGTAATGTTGATAGAAAATTAAAATTGTTACTTGTATTCAGTGGCGTGGCCAAGTTAAGGGGGGTGTTAGGGGGTCATTACCCCCCCACAATGTGGAATTTTTTGCCATACAAAATGTATATTCTGCACTCCCTTATCGCACACACCTATACATATATATGAGTTGAAGTAGTCGTAACCCCCCACCATGAAAAATTTCTGGCTGCACCACTGCTTGTATTCAACCAGTGCATAGTTATGAGGCATAGGCGCACCCACGGAGGGGGCTATGGGGGCTCAACCCCCCCCCCCTAAAGGTGGATAGTTAAAAGTGAAAAACTTAAAAAAAGTAAAATTGTCACTAATGAATTATTACTATTCTTATTATTTATTGTCTCCAAATTATTTCTAAAGTGTTTTTTACCTAAAAAGATGTTAGTTTTTAAATAAATACTTACAGAGAGTTTATGAAACACTGTAAAAGTCGGTTACAATATCACTGAAAAGATCAGATAATTATTTATGACTCTATAATGAGTTTTTGCTTCTGGGCTTGTGTTATATGGGAAATCAAGTGGTACAGAATATTTTGACGTTATAAGAGGGTTGTAACTATTATCAATCTCACTATAACCGAGTTCAGCAGTATTTTCAGCTCAGCCCCCCCTAAACTAAAATCCTGGATGTGCCACTGATGAGAAGTGTGAACATATAGGAGCCCATTAAAGCCCAAGTGGTGTAAGTCCATTTTTTAGGTTAGGGTCACAGAAATATTCAACTAAGGCCATTCTTTTTAAAGCATAAATGATGTAAGTTGTAACTTCCTTAGCAAATAGCAGCACTTGTTGCTGTGTAACATTGCTTTTCCTATTATAACCGTAATAACACCTTAAAAACCTGAAAACTAGACTAGGGATATCACTTCGTCTTTAAGGGACTCATATGTCAAAGAGAATAAGAAGTAAAGAGAAAATCAATTTCATTGTTTCAACTTTTTTTTTAAGGTACACTGTCAAAAATACATTTTTGAATTAATCTTTTGGAAAAAATACTTCCATTTTGGCTCTTAAAAATGTTTAAAAAGCATATTATTTTGGCTTTTTGTTTCATGTTGGTGAGGCTACTATACTAATGCTATTATTCTTGCCCTTTATCAGTATTGGACACCTTGTAATAATTGACAAAAAGCCTGACTGTTCATAATTAAGGCTATTGTCGTCATAAATATGGTAGATATATTTTCAATTTTATATTATAGAATTTCTAGCTTGTTTCATTCCATTCCTTTTTCTCCTACAGTGTACAGTAACAAAACACAAGTTTAATTTAGAATGGATTTTAAGATCAATCACTAAATACACTCTATAGCAAAGCTATGCCGATCCAATCTACTTGTAGTCAGTGTTCTTTCAAAGGATAAATTTACTATGCATATTTATCCTGTCAAACGATGGATATTTATTCGACTAGTATGTTACTCCTAAAGCTTGAAATCCGTTAATGTGCACATTACATAGCTAATGTGCAAGTTACTGTTTTGCTCCATTAACATACGATATCACGTGAGTAATGTGTACATTAATGATTTCCGTCAGGAGCGTAGCCAGGGGGGGATATCGGGATATATTCCCCCCCCCCGAAATTTTTGGATTAGTGATGAAATTCTGTCTATTTATACACATATAAGTTCATATCCCCCCCCCTCCGAAAAATTTTCCTGGCTACGCGCCTGATTTCCGTAACTTGCAGAATTTTATAGACTTTGTACTATAAATGGTATTTGTGTACCATACGTATATCACATGATATTATAACTAGAGATGCGTAATTTTCGCAAATAAAATATTAACATTTTGCATTTTAAAAAAAATACAAAACCAAGATTTCGCATTTATTTGCAAAAAATCAATAATAATAAAAATATAGTACTATAGTACTTACGATATTTAATTAAAATTTAACATTGTTGATGTTTCTACATTTTCTTCCTTTAACCTTTATCTTTGGTCATTAATAACTATGTTCTAAAATATCTCTCATCATCTACCCTGTTCACTGGGCTAAAGAGGCTTTGGGTAGGTGCTTTTGCAAAGCTAGGGTAGCTGTATTTTGTTACTACTAAAATCTGTATGACATCAACACCAGTTTCTTGTTTAATCACTTCAAGTAGTTGTCTATGAAAATGATCCATGAGTTCATCCTGGGATATGTCTTTGAAAAATGGTATTTTAGAGAAGCTTTCCAGGATCAAATTTGTGTTCCTAGATGAAGTAGGTACGGCTGCGGCTGCAGATGGACAAAATAATTTGCCAATGTGCTGACAGGCTTCATTTGTCGGGTTGGGCTTCACGTGTGCAGAGAATTTGTTTAAACATTTTAATTCTGTGCTTTTCATCAACTTCGCAATTTCCATTTGACAAAATGCTTTTTGTTTTTTCACCAAAACAACCTTCACATTGACGATTGAGAGAAGAGTTTAAATCTTCTAATTTACTCCACAAAATATGCGCAAATGGGTAGTGTAGTCTGATCCTTCCAGATTTTCGGACAGAACTCAGATACAAATGTTAATTGAACTCTTTATTTTACGAGCCAGAATTTCAGTTTCAAAACATTCTTTTAGGTAACTGATACTGGAGTTTTCGTTTTCATATTCATGAAGAAAATCAGTAATATGCGTCATATATTCGTTCAAATAAAAGACAGATTTGAACCAAGAATTCCACCTAGCTACAATTGTTAAAGTTTTGCATTCAGTTGCGAAGCATGTTTTTTCAGGTAGTTTAAATAGGCATTTTTCATTTTTCTAGAGTGCAAAAAGGCTACCTTTGTCTTGGCTACAACGGAATTTAGTTCCTTGAATGCTTTTATAATTATGTCACCTACAAGATTAACTTTATACGCCCAACATTGATAGTGTAAAATATGCAGGGCCGTACGCAGCAAACATTTTGTCGGGGGGTGGAGGGAGGGGGAACCAAAAGGTGAAAAAGGCTACATTTTTCACAAAAAGGCTTCATTATTATTATTTTGTTAACAAAATTTTAAATTTCGGGAGGGACCGGACCCCCTGGTCCCCCCCCCCTGAGTACGGCCTTGAAAATACGGTCACAATAAGTATTTTTAGCATGTTGAAACATGCAGTCATGTAACGTGCAGAGTCTGATACCAGGCCATGCATTTGAGTGTAGTCTATTTCGTATTCCTTCAGGGTGTCAAGTATTGCTTGAGAACAAGTGGAAGCATTGGCAGCTTCCACAAAGTTTACACTTCCAAAAAACACGATTATCCTGGTTCTGAATTCACCGTTTTTATCAGGACTGCAAAAACCAGGGCCGCCCCTTACGGTTGTGCAGGTTGTGCGTCGCACAAGGGCGCCTTGGTGCTAGGGGCACCAAACGGAGGCAAGACAGACAAGAAATTTTGTAAATGAAGCTAATATTGTTAAGGTGCGATTTTAGTGATTCTGTTTTCATATCACCAAAAGTGGGACTTTAAGTCCTATAAAGAATTATTTTTAGCAGGGCCGTAGCTAAAGGTTTGGCGGGACTCAGGGGCGGCCCTACACGGTAAGCGAGGTAAGCATAGTATCGGGCGCCATATTCGAAGGGACACCATTTCGAACTCAAAAACGGGAGAATAACTTGATCAAGAGAATAAAACGGGGCGCCTTTTTTACTTTTGCAGGGGGTCCACACGTACCCTAGGGCCACCCTTAGCGACACAAGATCAGCTGGATCACAAAAATTGTAGGCAGAGTTTCACTGTTTTATGTTTTATTTGCTTTTTTTCAAAATAGCACATCTGTAAGAAGAATAGGTAGGATTTTGTTAAGTACAATAATTATGAGGGAATTAAAATTTATTATTGAAGTTGTTCAAGAAGTAGTGGAAGGGGGCGCAATTTGGAGTGTTCTGCCAGAGATGCAAAACCACCTATCTACTCTCCTAGTTTTATCCCTGAAAAAGACTGTTTTCTATATTATTCTCGACCAGTGTCGCAACTGGAGATTGTGTCAAACGGGACAAACCTCAATTTTACACCCTCTTCTTACAATTTTCGTGCTCCCGGCGTCCGGGGCATGTGCCCCTTTTGCCATACCTGGATTTGAATACCATCCTCCTTGGAAATTATTCTGCCGAAGATCATGGGCTCTTAGCATGAATTATTTTATTTTAATGAAATGAAGTTCTGCACCATTTTTTTTTCTATTGGGCGAGGGGGGGGGGGGCGAAGTAAAATGTGTAAACTGGAAAGAACACTTTACAAAGGACAGGCCTAGAAGGCGCAAACCTGTTAGAGATATAAGTTCATGTATACAAGGCACATTCAAAATTTACAGACACAGTTTTTTTCATGGAACTTCCCAGTCTACCTACCTCAAATTATTGCAAAGCTGCTTTCATTACTGGATCACATATAGTTTTACTAATAGTACTGGTCAAGGTTTATGTGATTTCATACAGACATACCTTAATTCACTGAACATCAATATTTTAGATTTAAGGGGCCGAGCCTATGACAACGGTGCAAATATGAAAGGAAAGCATAAAGGACTACAACAAAAACAAAGAAATAAATCCACGGGCTTTTTTTATTCCATTAGCTGCCCATACATTAAACCTGGTTGTTAATGATGCAGACAAAGTGACATTTGAAACAGTAAACTTTTTTAGCGTAATATAAGAACTGTATAGTAATTATTTTTCAAGCTTTGTTAAACGATGGGCTATAATCAAAATATGTTAGATATTTAAATTTAAAGCCACTGTTCACAACTAGATGGGAAAGTAGAATAGAGGCAATTAAACCTCTTAAGAATAACCTCAAAGAAATTTAACAAGCTCTTTTAGAGATAGCGGAAGATAACTCCAAAGACATCGAAAGTAGGGTACAAGCAGATAATTTAATAACGAAATTATTTTCATTTAAATTTATTTGTTCAATTAACATATGGTACGAAATTTTAAGCCATATTAATGTAATAAGCAAGATGACGCAAGATCCCACATATTGCATTCAAACCGTCATACAAAGTCTTGATTCTATTTTACAGTATTTCAAAGAACAACGGAGTGATGAAATGTTTGAAAATTTCATATCGTCTTCAATGAAAATAGCAACTGACCTAAATGTTGAAAGCTCTTTTCCCGAAATTCGTAGAAGAAATAGGAAAAGAATGTTTGAATATGAAGCACCAGATGAAACTATTAACGATGGAAAAGAAAATTTTAAAGTGAATTTCTTTTTCACAATTTTAGATACCGCAATTGCATCAATTACAGAAAGGTTCCTATTGATCAAAGTATACAATGACGATTTTAAACTCATTCACAATATAAATAAGCTTAATGAATTTGAAGATTTATTAAATATTTGTCAGAGTTTGCATCTGTGACGAAAAAAATTCTGAAAGCGATATTGATGTGAAAACCTTGTTTGAAGAACTGAAATTGCTTCAACGATATTAAAGACAATATGACTCCAACTTATGTACTTGATTATTTATATAAGCATGTTTTAACAGAAACCTTACCAAATGTCACTGTGGTACTGAGAATTTATTTGACGTTACCAGAATCTGTAGCTTCAGGGGAAAGAATTTTTTCGAAATTAAAAATAATAAAAAACTATTTACGCTCAACTATTGAAAAAACACTCAAAATACTGGTGTTAAACGATAAAGTAATTAAAAAACTTTGTAAAAAACACACATAAGAAGTAAAAGGAAAAAGTAAAACCTTTTTTCCTTTTACTTCTTATGTGTGTTTTTTACAAAGTTTTTTAATTACTTTACGCTCAACTATGTCTGAAGAACGACTTACAGACTTATCAAAGACTTCGATTGAAAACGAAATTTTGAATAAATTAGATATAAAAAACTTAATTAAGAATTTTGTTGCAATGAAAGCACGAAAAACAAAAATTTAGTTTTAACACCAGTTTTTTATGGTATTAGTGAAAAATTTATTTAATTTTAATGTGCTTCTTTTTTAAGTACTTGATAATTTTAATGTGATAGGTAACATGTTACATGTAATGCTACGAATATTTGTTTTTGTTTTCTATTTATTGATAGTATAAGCAAATGTTACTTACGTTATAGGCATATATACGGAAATTTTAGCTATACATTTATATGAAAATTAAAAAAAAATCTTAATTTTAGGAGACGGGGGGGGGGGCGCCAAAAAAGTAGTTGCACAAAGGCGCAATCCACCCTAGGAGCGGCCCTGGCAAAAACACACCTGCCTTGTTTGTCACATGTTTCACCAGGTGATTTTTTTTTTTTTGTTTCTTTTCGTAGGTAAAAAATATCGAAATCGAGTTCTATAACTGTTCCATTTCCTATCATTTCTACGCCACGGCCGGATTAGGGGGGGGGGGTGCGAATGTAGGCGGTCGCCTAAGGCCCCGCTCCTGGGACATTTTATTGCTATCTCATAAGACATAATAGAGAAGAGTCCCCGCTCTTTCGCTTTGCCTGGGGCCGCGCACGCCCCTCGGGCCGTCTCTGGGGGGGGGAATTGCCCCCTCCCCCTCAGCCCCTAGAAAGAAGAAATCAATGTTTGTATTTCGGATTTGTGTGCCTCTCCTCAAGTTCACTTATTAATCCACGTCAGAGAAATCAGTGAAAAAGTTCCTATATTACTTCCAAAAAATGGATGTGTATATGAAACTAAGTAAATAGATAAGAAATTTGTCGATGTGGAAACAAATCCCTTTTCATCATTTTCTACCCCAACCCCATTCCATTAGACCCTTTCTTCGCCTTTTACTGGGAAGCTTGCTATGGGAATGGGATGCATTTTCATTTTCCTCGGGCGAGAAAACGCCCTTGACCTCCAGGTTTCGAAAGGCACATGTTTTGAAAAGTTACTTCATCGTTTCGCTTTTAAGAACCGATAATAACCGAGATTTCGCGGAAATGTATACAAAATTTTAAAAATCGTATTTATCGCATATAAATGGCAAATTTCGCTTTTGTAGCATCTATTTCGTAAATACGAAATTTACGTATCCCAAATTATAACTCATTTTATTAAAAATCAATATCATTTCTAAGAAATGTGTGCACTGTATCCTCAATTCAAATAAAAATTTATTCTACAGAACACACAACACAGAAATTTTAATGTGCTATTGCAGGTATGTAATAGCACCACAATTGTCTAGTAGATTTATTGCTAAAATAATTGTGTATTTAATTATAAACCATTTATATTCATTAAGAATATAATTTTCTTAATTTATTGTTATGTTTAAAATACGTGTAAATTGTTCCTTGAAAAAATAAAATAAAACTAACCGCAAGAAATTAAAATTACGCAAAATATGCATACGATCTCTTTACACTGTCAGTCGCTTTATGGCTAATCTTTTCTTTGAGAATATTTTCCTTTGAGATGCTGGCGCTATTTCGCTGGTCTGCTGTCAGTCGATCATAGTCCAATTAAAAGTCCAGATTCTTACTTTTTAGGGCGGTTCGTTAGTTTCTGGCCGAAGTACTTTACATAATACAATCTTGCTGAATGCACATAAAATATTTTTACCGCTGCCCAGGGCCGGATTAGGCCCAATAGAAGCCCTCTAGGCTACGGAAGTCCCGAGACCCCCCCCCCCTTTCTATGAAAGTTGTCTATTGATACGCTAATTACTGTTTTTTATGAGAAATAAATTTTTAAAGTAATATTCTTTTTTAAATTATTATCTTGGATACATTAAGCGGAGATGCACAATGAAGAACGCTTAAAAAAATGATAAATTTAAATTATGTAATTTTACTAATATAAATACGCATAAAAATATTTGAATTACCTCGATCATGAAAATATGTAGATATATACTGTCTCAGTTTCAGATTTATTTACTATTTACTTCAAGGAAGAGCGGGATACACCTAGATGACTCTGAATCACTTAGTTAAGTGGAATGGCTAGCACCTTATGCATCAATTAATAATCACTCTAAAAAAATATTCAGCTACTAGTGAAACTCCTTAAGTGCGTTTTGTAAACAATGGGTTTGACAGCCGAATATTGTATTAAAAAAGAGAATATTGTATTATTAAAGTTTGAATTTTAAATCATCAATTATAATTTAGCTGAGCAATGATTGTGAAAAATAATTAATTTTCCTCAAACCATGTTCGAAAAATTGACAAATAATTCAATATTAAAAAATAGTCAAAAAAGCTAGTGTTAAAAACAAAATATAATTAAAAACTGTATTAAAAGTGCACATAAATAAAAATAGATCAGTACGCATGTTTCGAGGAGAACAAAGGGTCCACCCTTCTTCAGCTGATAGACACTAACTTCAGAAACTTGAGTCAAATCTAGCTTTGATTTTGACTTTTATTTATTTTAAAAAATTCGTGCGTCTTAAATTGACCAGAAGTCTAATAAGCTCAAAATATTTTTTATATATCTCAGCGTAAATGAAATGATCACTTTTTAAGTTTAAAATTTTAATAAAAATAACGGATAAACTAATTAATTTAATAATGAACTCCCGTTTCCAACATCCTAAAACACTTTAACCCTTTGAGGCGCAACCCTTTCCAATGAATGTTTCGATTTCGATCGTCCGCCATCTTGCTGGAAGTTAAGTCGAGCGATGGCAACGGATGCCCTTTTTTCAGCATTGGGCAATCTATCCAGCTGTTCTCGCATTCTTCCATTTTCCGCAGATGTTAGTGCTGTTAAAAATAACCGTGACAATTTTTTTTTTTTTTTTTTTTTTTTTTTACGGGAAATGACGTGCTAAAGAGTAAAGGTTTCTTGTGGAGCTATGTCACCAGCAACTGTTTTTATAGAAATCAAATCTATTCTTCGTGACTGGCAACAGTCAAAACGTCAGAGTTGTTCCCAGAGCGGGAACACTGCACGTTAAAGGGTTAACAACAGCGTACCGCAAAAGTCTAAGGTCCCCCTCAAAATGTTTCTGAAGCTCCTGCAGTGACTGATCCAGGGGAAGTGCAAGGGGACTTCAGCCTCCACCCCCCAAAAAATACATTGGTAAAGGGTAAATTTTGCTATTATGTGGATTTCAAATAGGTAAAATAAGCTTTTTACTTCCTTGTACGTAGTATAAGGAAGTAATGTGATCCCGAAAAATTTTGGGGGCCAAATTTCGACAAAAAAACCGATTTTGACTACCTCTAAATTTAATTTTAAAATTTTTTTCGATGCATCCTATCGTAGGCTAGCATGCACGATCATATTAACGCGTCTGCAACTCATTTTGACCAGCGGCGAGTCTGCTGTGGCCAGTTTTTCCATGCCGTCTGTACGTACGTACGTATGTATGTAACTCGCATATCTCAAAAACTATTGGTCGTAGAATGTTGAGATTTGATATTTAGGATTGTTCTATGATCTAGTTGTGCACCTCCCCTTTTGGTGGCAATCGAATGGATAGTTTATGTACAGGACCGCCCAAAAGATTCGAAATACATTACGCTCTATGGGCCGAAATTCATTAAACTTGCCTAACTCAAAAGCTATTAGGCGTAGAATGTCGAAACTTCATATTTTGGATAGTTGTAACATCTAGTTGTGCACCTCTCCTTTTGGTTCCATTCGACTGGATAGTTTATCTACAGGACTGCCCAAAACATTCGAAATACATTACGCTCAATGGGCCGAAACTCATTAAACTCGCATATCTCAAAAACTCTTAGGCGTAGAATGTTGAAACTTTATATTTAGGATTGCTGTAACATCTAGTTGTGCACCTCCCCTTTCGATTCCATTCGACTGGATAGTTTATCTACAGAACCGCCCAAAAGATTCGAAATACATTACGCTCTATGGGCCGAAATTCATCAAAGCGTTTTTTAGAGGTATTGGGCTATTTCAAACGACTCAGAAGTGATGTATGCTGTAAAGAGTTAGAAAATGAATTTCTCCATTAAAAAAAGTGTCTTTATCATTTGTAGTTCTGCTACAGGAACACTCAAAAGATTTCCAATACATTACGGTCAATGGCAATTTTAGGGGCATTCATCCATTTCAAGCACAATACCGTCCTACAACATAAGTTAGGTAATGGTCCGACCACGGTCACGTGCCTCCCTCAAGAACTATGCCAAAAGTCGCCAAGCTTGGCGACTTTTGGTGTACGTGTGTGCATATTTAACTCTCAAATCTCAAAAACTATTATGAAATTTCATATATAAGAATGTTGTAACATCTAGTTGTGTATCTCGATTTTTGGTTCCAATCTACTGGAGAGTTTATATACAGGACCACCGAAAAGAATTTTAGTACTTTAATGTCTATGGACATCTTCAATATAATACAACTGTAGACAGTCATTGTTTGGTACATGCCCAAAAACTCGCCGTCTGTCCTCGACCTTGGCGAGTTTTGGCGAAATATCGCCAAATTTGGCGATAGTCAGTCATTTGGTCCATGCCCAAAGTATCGCCATTTGTCATCGTTCTTGGCGAGTTTTGGCGAAATATCGCCAAATTTGGCGATAATCTGTCATTGTTTGGTTCATGCTTAAAATCTCGCCAAATGTCGTCGACATTGACGAGTTTCGCCGAAATATCGCCAAATTTGGCCCCAAAAATTATTTCGTATTTTGTATAACTCTAAAACTTTAACCCGTAGAATTTTAAACTTTTGTATTTAGAACTATA
This sequence comes from Cheiracanthium punctorium, assembly GCA_038373885.1. Classification (NCBI taxonomy): domain Eukaryota; kingdom Metazoa; phylum Arthropoda; class Arachnida; order Araneae; family Cheiracanthiidae; genus Cheiracanthium; species Cheiracanthium punctorium. The sequence continues at coordinate 852,555 of JAWZYV010017230.1, forward strand.
TTATAATACCAACTGTTTTCAATATCTTTTTTGACAGCAATCACTGGGAATTTATTTACAGGGTGAGCCAAATGACTTTAAATACATTAAGGTGTATGGATGCATTCAATTCATTGAAAGTCCTTGGTCAATGACTACTTTGGCTATCCCCAAAATCTCGCAAACTATCTCAAGTTTGTCGGCTTTTGGTGAAATATCGCCAAATAAAGTGTCAGAAGGAAATGTTTCAAATTGAACTCAGCTTGGCGATATCGAAATATTTGGCTAGAAATCGCTAAACCTTACTATTATTGATATTTTATCTCTTTCAAACAAATAAGTTTAGAGGAAGTGCGTAGAAAACATTTTTGATTTAATAGACGTGCAAGGAAGTCATGTGTTGGACACATCAGATTTTTTTAATTAGCCCCTTCCAAAACAAATTACACGGCTTTACGATAACATTTTGCTAATTGTGCATCTTAGCTGTGCATACTCTGTGCATCTTAAGGTCAGAGCGGTTTTTCTTTAAAATTAGCCCCTCCCATGGACGCCGGCAGCATAGGGCAATGCCCCCCCCCTGGATTTTTGTATGCAGTGCTTTCGCTTGCTTTTTTGCTCTTTCCAACATGGTAACCATTCGTTGAAGTAGTTTTTGCCCCCCTTGAGTAGTCGTCCCCCCCTGGGAAATATTCTGCCGGCGCCCATGGCCCCTCCCCCCTCGAAAAAAAATTCCTGGGACCCTCCAATTACTTATGAAATTGTAAGATTTTTATGTATTCCCTTTCATTTAGGATACAAAATAATAATGATTTGTGTGAAGATTCACAATAAAAATTTAAATAAATCTTAAATTTAAGTTTTGATTTATCTAAAATGCATGGGTTGTTTAAATGTATAAATTTAAAAAGAATTTTTTGATAAATAAAATGTCTCCTTAAGTGTTGAATGCACTTTTATTTAAAAAAAAAAATGATACTACTATTATGCTATTTTTTAAAATCATGAACAGGTGCTGAGGAGGTGTGCTGAAATCTTTCAATAAATTTTTGAATGTATCTTGCACTCACAGATTCAGATATATCAATAATACATCCGTGTCCTTCAGGCCTGATCTTTGTAGGGTGTTAAAAAATAAACTTTTTCAGCTGTGCTCAAACCCATCTGTTTCTTTAAAAACCGAAAATAAACTCAAAATCATTTCATTTCAAATATAATCCATTGTGGGGATTCTCTTCTACTGATCCCATGCAATAAGGGGCGTAGCCAAGGGGGTGTTGGGGGGTAATAACCCCCCCCCCCCGCCATGAGGAATTTTTTTTCCATACAAAATGTATATTCTTCACTAAATTATCACACATACGTATACATATACATATGAGTTGTAGTATTTCACCCCCCCATGAAAAATTTCTGGCTACGCCACTACATGCAATTATTACCACTGTCTATTAACAGTACCACTGTCCCCAGCCAACTAATCATACTGTCTATTAACAGTCTGAATCAAAAACAGTTTTTTTTTTTTGTTTTCCTTCGGTCTGTTCCCTGAATTCTGTTCTGTGTGCCTACGCCCGATTATTCCACCTAATCTTTTCCCTCTCACTGTCTCTGGTCAGCACCCGAAAAAAAGTGGAAGGGCTCTCCCTGACCTCTGCCTCTGGATAGGAAGGCTCATCTCGCTTTCCAGAGGAAATCTTCACAAATGGTAACAGATATTGTCTGTTTACCAGTCATTAATGCAGAGTCATTTTATATTATTTTATATGAACTAAAAATAAATTGAAACTTTCGAATACAACTTTATTAAAAAATTCATTTTATTCATTATTGCGGGGCCCCTGAAATGGTCGGGGCCCATAGGCTGCAGCCTACTCAGCCTAATGGATAATCCGGCCCTGCCGCTGCCTTGGCTCCAGATATACATGCACAGGTTCTACTGTTTTTAGAAAAAGCTGCCAAGTTAAGTTAATGTCATCCACGTTTTCAACTGAGGTCACTTTGAAATTCTTCACAATATGTGCTAAAGCGACTTTCATCTCCATCCAAGCGAACTTTTTGCCTAAAAATAAAGATAAAGAAGTATAAACTCCAGAAATGGCTGATGTTGCCTGATTAGGTAGTGTAAATCAAAAGTAGCTAACCTATACAATTCCGAATTCCTTCCGCAAAGGGTATTACAGGCCATTGGTAACTTTCGCTGTTTTCTTCCCAGAACCTTTCGGGTTCAAAACTATCAGGATTTGAAAAGAATTTAGGATCCCTGTGACACAAATATGAAATGAATGCAAGATACGTTCCTTTTGGAATGGTGTAGTCTCCTGCAAAGAGATGGTGGAACTGAAATATTTCTTACTGCGCAGGCCACAATAAAACATTTGCAATCAGTTATTAATTTAGCATATAGCAAAAAAATTAGTAGTTCTTCAATGGTTATATTAATAATATAAAATACGTGAAAACAAAGTACATTTCTTAAAAAAACATGAATATATTTTGAAATGCTCTTAAATATCCTGCTATATAGTTAGGCTGATTCCTGACTGACTGACTCTAACCAATTCCGAGTCAGCAACCACTCGAAGATAAAACTTTTACCGCCATTTCTCCAAAAACATTAAAAAGTTAATCACAAAAATCGTAATAGCATCTACACTGGCCGTTTGTACGATCCGCTTGAAATTTTTCATAATTATACATAAAAATATAGAAAGCAACCTGTGTTACTTTAAAAATCCGGAAATCCACCTGTTTCCTAATTTTTAAGATGTTTTTCGCTATGTCCAGCTCCATTTTATTTCCGAGAGTAAAAAAAGTTAATCATTTGCGTAACAAAAATTAGCTGTCACAATTCACATGACGTCATATTGAAGTTTGGGTCACCAGGCTTTGAAAGGAAAGTTCAGATTCGAATTTGTTTAAAATAGTTTTTCCTGATTACAAAGTTTATTTATTTATTTATTTTCATTAAAATGATATCGTCTCAATGCAGGATATACATAAGAGATTATACAAAAGCAAACTTTCGAATGCGAAAACTTCCGCACGTTTCCCGAAGAACATGAAATTCGATTTGGGTATAAAATAAAAATTGAATATGAAGTTATTTATTTTAGGTGGGCGAAGATTGAATAGATTGAGTGTAGACCTATTGTCGCCAAATGATTTTTTCCAGCGCCCCTCTTCTAGAGATCTTTTCCCCCTCTTGTAATTGCCTCCATAACGGGCTTTGATTTCTAGTATAAAGTATTTATTGTATTGAATTATCGGGGGGGGGGTGATTGCCTATTAAGGGGTTATTAGGCTAAAATCCTTATTCTACATGTTAAATAATTTGGCATTTTGTTGTTGGAAATCGGTTAACTAGAACGCGATAGAGGGACCTTTGTATTTAGGATTTTTTTAAAAAAGTGCGATTTGGCAGTTTCTCGCCAAATGCTGGCGATATCGCTCAGCAGGCTTTATGTTTAGTGCTAAATTTGGCGATTATGAAAAACATCTAGTTATATAATACGCTAACGTATGCGGTACGAAAATCGACGGTATTTCCACGCTGCGAACGGCAACAACTAGATATAAACATTAGTGCAGTAACAATAAGGCATGTGCGAAAATCCAGTTGAACAGTTCAATGACATATGTAGGGAATGCTATCCCGATCCCGAGGGAACGGGATCCCGTACAAATATTTGCGGGACTAGTCCCGCGGGATTGAAACTGAAAAATAAATTAATTTTGTTGCAATTTCACGCCTCTTTCCCGATCATCAATTGGCCAAAAATTTTGCATAAGATGGTCCATACTGTTATGATTTACGTACTGGTATAACCCTGAGGTACGTCAACACTAAAAAGTGTATCTTTCTGGGATAGAAACCTTGACCTGTCCACCCCCCTCCCAGAGCCCAGTTAAGGAGGGGGAAGGGGGCTGCAGCCCCAGGCCCAGCGAACAAGGGGGCCCTAGATAGGGCCAAGAAAACCCAGTAAATAGAAAAAAATGTAAATTTTATGTGAACCTAAGGAGCGGATTAATTATTTTAATGGAAGATAAAAAGTTAGTACGTCCTGATTATAAGTTTTACAATCAATCGATGGCTTTTTAAAATATTGTTTCAAAAAACTTAAAAATACATATGAAAATCTGCTATTAAACAAAAATAAAATTAATAAAAATTGAATTGGGATTTTATTTGTGACATTCGGGAGGCCCAAGGGCCCTAGCCTAGTGGGCCTAATGGAAAATCAGAGCCTGGACGTAACACAAATTTTATTGCTTCTAGAAATTCAACGACTAATCTGCTGTACACAATTAACAAGCAGTAACTTGATTTGTAACAGTCAGATGATTGCAGTCTTTCTCACAAGCTCCATTTCCCATAAAACTAAAACTTCCACATTCTAAAAACACCGCAGAATACTCGAGCAGGCACTTTATCTGCTCCACAGTATTGAGAATTCAGATACCTTTCAAAACAAGCTTCGTAAAACAATCCAAAGGAACAGTTCCTCAAGTTCCTCACAGCAAATCAACAGTGATTATGGCTCTCAAAGCTATGAACTAACAGGCATTCACTCGAAGCTGAACTGAACTGTGGTAGCTAAAAGCTACGAATCATTTTTCCAGTGTGCCTGGGCACTTGCGCCCTAAACAGCGCTCATAATAGCTGTATTAAGTGGGAGTAAAAATGATCTACTACTGAGCGGTGAACAAAGAAGTGCGAAAATAATTTTTTGCTTTTTCGCGTCAAGTACATTCTACTAACAACTACAAAATTCTGGTTCATTGAATTTTCTATTGGTTGAGTACATTGATGACGCCGGAAAATCAAACCTTACACGACCCATTAATAAAATACCTTCAAATGTGGCCAAGCTTGGTGAGTTTTTGGCGAAGTATCACCAAAAATGAATTCCCAAAACTTAAGTCAACTAGGCGATATGCCAGATACCGCCAAACCGTACGTTAAACATTGGGGAAACTTAGAACTCCCTTTCGCGTTCTGGTTAACCGATTTTCATGTGTCAAAATGCAGATTTTAATTATTTGATGCGTAGAATACGAGGTTTAGTCTAATTTTTTTCTGCTGAAGAGCAGACCACCGCAGAAAATCATACTTACACTTATTGGGGAAGTGGTCTACTTAAAGGTTATAACTACCCTTTATAGCAGAGAACTGTTTGAACACCAATAATTGAAGAAGAAATCAGACTCTCTAAGATCTTTGAGCCGAAAGCCAATGTGCAATTATTATGGGGGTTAGTTAAATATGAAATTACTAAATACAGCAGTATGTAAATCTACTGAAGAATAAATTTTATATTCATTACAAACGACTAAATTGTAAAGACAGCTGATCAGAAATCTAATGAGAAATCTTATGCAAATGTTGAGCCATAACAAATAAACAAAGTTACCAAATTTAACAGTTTTCTGAAGGTGTCTAGCAAATACTGGAATTGTCGGGAAAATACGATTTGACTCCTAAAACAGAAATTACAGTCAATGATTACATCATACTTTTAATAATATAATTATTTAAATCATGCAGATTACTTCAAACGATTTGATTTACTGAATTATGTTTTTTTCATATTACAGCATAAGAAAATTTTAAAATTTCAGCTAAGAATCTTCTTTTTCATGTTTGCTTTATTAAACATCAATTATTTGCATTTGGGATACAGCCATAAAAATGAATTTGCTTGGAATAAAAATTAAAAAAAAAAGAAAGAAAGAAAGAAAGAAAAGAAAAGAAAGAAAAGAAAACTTGTCATGTGTTGTCAATGCCTTTTTAATTCATTCCGGCAAAATAACGTGAATCGCTCGTCATTTGTTTTTCATGTCCTACAGCATAAGGAGGAACTATACTTGTCACACCATGTCTTCAACCTATATGGAATAAAATGCACGTATTTTTGTGAATACAGCCAACACCACTGACCTCCTAGATATAGAAGGCCTGAGGACAGGAAGCTTTTTCGTCATCACTAGGTTTTCCTAAATGACGTCATTAGAGATGGCCAATGATTCGATGTGTCCAAACAGTGATGCGAATCTTGGTACTGAGTGGCTCAGTCTCAGTCTTCAGTGCGTAGCCAAAGGGGGGAATGGGTCATAACCCCATTGAGGAATTTTTTGCCATACAAAATGTATACATGTTCTTCAATCCCTTATCACACCCACGTAGGTGATCCCCCCCCCCCATGAAAATTTCCTGGCTACGCTATGGGGGAGTTGTCGAAGGTCGATTCAGAAAACATTCTCTCGGCCGTTTACGTACGTATAGTGTAATTAATAAAATCCTTGAAGTATGCTGAGGACTTAGAAGAACAGGAAGACGAGTCGAATTCAGAAAAGCTACGTTTATTAGAGGTATCAGCAAAACAGTCTTAAAGAAAATAACTTCAATTACGTACGGTACATTGCATTAGTAGAGAATAAAACCAAGAACATATCTAATCGTTCCGGCCACACGGCATGCCGGAGTTCCATAAAAAAACAAACACAACCTCCCCTGACGGAGAGCAATCAAGAAGTGTACTAAAATCTTCCTACAAAACTGCCAGCTCTTTACAGGTTGGCGAGTAAAATACGAGCACTCACAAGCCGCTGCCCCACGTGACAACCACCGTCCGGTAGGCGTAAACAATATAAAAATTTGAAACAAACGGATTAAATGATTAACGCCAAGACAGAAGTGCCAGAATTTGGCGAATGCCAATACATAAGTCTACAACCCCGTGAGAAAGCAAAGAGGGGCGACCGGGAGGCACCAAGAATTTACACAGCATATGCTAAAGTGAAATTAATTTAGAAGGGGATTCCCGAAAAACCCAGACATACCGTCGCGAAAAGAAAGAACATTTTATCGAGCCGAGAAACAGAGTGGAGAGAGAGACTAATACGGAAAACGAAATTTTGATTTAGAAAGACGAAACATAGGAACATTATTTTAAGACGCGAAAAATATGTGAACTTCGTCACATACGCCACTGTACGGGATAACAATATTTTAATTATATTACTTAATTTTTATTCCTTAATTTCATTCTGTGCTTTTCAAGTAGCATGATTCACAGTATTTTTGTAGTTTAAATTAAAATCATAATGTGGAAAATTTGTAATTTTAGTGGATAATTTTGGGAGCCCTTGAGCAGAATGTCCTATCCGAAATCAGTCCTTTCATTATTTTTTTATCGGCGACTTTCCTCCTAATCCTTAATGCAATCATATGGATGCCTTTGCCGCCTCCCCCTCCCCCGAAACATTTCTTTATTTGCCACTATACATTTCAGTAGTAATCTGGTAATCTGGTAATGGTTTATTAAGAGTATTCTTTCACACTATTTATACTATACTATAAAACTGCTCTTTCGAACTATATATTATAATAATATATTGGAATAAGCCCCCCCCCAAAAAAAAAGAAAAAAAAAGGGAGAAAATCTGAAACACTTTCAGATTTTAAATACGCACTATTGTGCTACATATTAAGAGCGTATCATAATTTATGCATCTTCCTTATTTTTCTTCCTTATTCCATTAAGTTGGAAAGTGTATCATTATTCATGAATGTGCCGTATTTTGCTTCCTTGTTTCATAAAACCCATCTTTGGAATCGAAATCTATCTTAAAATCGCCTACGTAAACTATTTTACAATCTTCGCCAAGTATATTACAACCATGCTTCACCGTTTTAAATATTGGTTCAAATGTGCATCATAATCCATGAGTGTGCCGTGTTTGTCTTTTTTGGGTTGATTCCTACTTTAACGTCCCGACTCTCGCCAAGGTGGCGATCATTAAACGTATGCAGTAACCATGAACATTTTGTGTATTTATGTGGCAATTCTAATTTAGAATTAAAATAGAGATTTGGAAAAGCCTGTAAGTACAGCATTCCGTTATATTTTTATTTATTTTGGCTTGCCAATTAATGTAGTTTTAATAATTAAGTATATTCAAATTCCTTAACTAGTGCGTTTACCGCTAATTTGTTCACTTTAGTTTTCATCTATAGTCCTTTTGGGAGCATTGAAACTTGTGCATAACTCCTAGAGACCCATGACTGCAAAGCTCGTCAAAGTGCGGGGAATTTTTAGGTTGGCGAGATTAGGGGGCGTTAAAATAGGAATCAGCTCTTTCTAGAACCATAAAACACTGCTTTGGAATGAAAATCTATCTTAAAATCGCCTACTGGAACTGTTTTACAATCTTCGCCAGGCATATTCCAACTATATCGCGTAGACATATTTTAAATACTGTTTGGAAAGGACATCATAATCCATGAGTGTGCCGTGTTTTCCTTCTTTGTTCCATAAAACACTTCTTCGGAATAGAAATCTACATTAAAATCTCCTACCAAAACTCTTTACAAATTTTCGCCAGGCATAGTCAAACTATACTTCACCTTTATAAATACCATTTGGAAAGTGTATCATAATCTATGAGTGTACCGTATTTCTCTTCTCTGTTCTATAAAACACTTCTTCGGAATTAAAATCTACATTTAAAGCGCCTACTAACACTATACAATATTCGCCAGGCGTTTTCTAACTATACTCAAAATATATTTATAAAAATTTAAAAGTGATACGGCGCGTAGACAAATCGTGTCTACACCAAAAACCGTGATCGAGCGAAATAGCACTCAAGTGCTAAAAAACAAAAAAAAAAAAAAAAAGAAAATCCCAATGTTTCTTTTCAAGCTTTTCATATACTCTTAAAAAACAAATAAATTATTACGAAATTTTCAGAAAAATTTTTCTTCGTAGAATCATGTGGCAAAATTTATGTTAGGTTATAACCAAGGTGTTATAACATAACTGATTAGACTATGCACGATTGATTTCCTTTATTTTATGAAATTTCCTAAGTAGTACATTCAACTAAAAGATTTACAAAATGTGTATTTATCATTATTTCAAAATGACAGTAGAACTTATTTTTAAGCAAATGATTTGAATCGAAGTAATATTTTGTTTCGTCTTTGTCTTACCCCCCCCCCCCGACAAATTAATACTCAAGTTAAGGAAGTTAAGAGGACGAACTCAAGGACGTATTTGTGTGTGGGGGGTCCAGGGGGTCCGGACCCCCCACGAAATTTTCATTTTTTTTTTTTACTAAATGATAATGATTAGTCTTTTTGTGAAAAGACCTTTTAGCCTTTTTTACTGTTTGGACACCCCCCCCCCCAAAAAAAAAAAAAATTGTTTTTCTGGATACGTGCCTGGACGAACTCATTTCCTCAAAACTGTGTGTGTCCGTGTTAAGTTCGACCAAGCAAGGAGAGACACATGTTAGCTGCCCAAGAACTCAGCGGAGGAGAAACCCGACGTATGGGTGAAGGGGGTTTATACAGAACGACTTTTGGTGCAAAGAGAGAGAGTGAAAAATCCTCCAGAACACTAACTAAAACTATAACAAACACAAACTAGAACTTCCCACTCAAACTAAAACTATTTCATTTGATAAAATAAGACTATTTAAAATTTCTGGTGAATGATACAAATTTTAGAAAATACTTTAATTTAAAGATAAAAATTAAAATACCATTCTGATAAAAAATAATTCATTATGATCTATTTCTATGTCATATTATATAATTAGTGATCGTTAAAATTTCCTATTTGTCGTAAAAATTTTCTATTTTAAATCATTGAAATGTTTTATGCGGGAGTAAATTCACCACAAACTTTGAATAGTTTTACTCTGTGAAAGTAAATGTGTGAAGTCGTTATTTGTGTGGTGTTAGTGATGACGTACAACTTTCTGCTTTCAGGCATTGTTTAGAGATGGGCGGTTCGACTCATTTTACTGATTCGAATCTCAACTCACTCACTACTTCGATGATTCGAATCAGTGATTCGATTCTTGAATCAATAAAACAACTAAAGAAATTTTCCCTCTCTCTGCGCCGAAAGCCGTACTATTTAAACACCCGGGTTTCTTCTCCGCTGAGTTCTCGGGCAGCTAGCATCTCTCTCTCCTTGCTCGAGTAAAACTAGTGTTTAAACTGCCCGAAATGAAAATACAGGGGAGCTTCGTATGACCCCCTGGGCCTGTAAGATTACAAGGTTAAGTTTGGTGTCAAAGTATTCGAAATTTTATGTATCGATGGGGGTTTACGTCTAGGGGGGGTCGAGAATCAATAGAAACACGCTCCGATGGATAGTTTCCGAGATATACGTTAATTAATTATGGTAATTAGACTAATTAACCATGATTGAGGCTTAAAAGGACTGCAAACATGTAGAAATTGGCTCTGGGATGGTTTCCAGACTTTGGAGATGCCGCCGGAGGAGGCTAGTGTTTAAAATGCCCAAATTGAAAATATAGGGGAGCTTCGTATGACCCCTGGGCCTGTAAGATTAAAAGGTTCAGTTTGGTGTCAAAGCATTCGAAATTTTAAGTATCAGTCGGGTAGAGAGTCTAGGGGGGTCGAGAATCTATAAAAACGCGCTCCGGTGGATAGTTTCCGAGATATACGTTAATTAATTATGGTAATTAGACTAATAAACCATGGAGCTGTTTTTTCCGCGATCCGGCATCGTCATCAACGGAGAGAAAGCAGTAGCAAAAGCATCACAAGCTGGTATTGATCTCAGGATTTTCTTATCGCCGGCCTCAGAGGCGTAGCCAAGGGGGGGGGGTTAGGGGGGTCATAACCCCCCCATGAGGAATTTTTTGCCATACAAAATGTATATTCTTCACTACATTATCACACACACGTATACATATATATGAGTTGCAGTAGTCATAACCCCCCCCCATGAAAAATTTCTGGCTACGCCCCTGACCGGCCTGTATTTTTGACCTTTATCGAATTCGAGATTTCACTGAAATGAAAATGGGAATATCGGATATTTGATGTTGAAATAAAACCGATATGTCGATATTTATCGATTTTTGGCCCAGTCCTACTGAGGGGCTGCTGCCCCCCCCCAAAAAAATGGGACCCTTTACTTAGCTTACAATTGAACTTTATCTTTAAATTTGATACCCAGCCCACCCCGAAATAAAATCCTGGCTACGCCACTGTCAATAACACTAACTACGCCACTGCTTTAGACCCTATTTTGTATTTCTCTGAATTACGAAAGAAAATAAAATCATTCCCCTTAAACGAAAAACAAGGTAAAAAAAATATCTTAAACGAAATCTGCAGCAATAAAGCGAAATGTTATTTTGCTTACTACAAAGTCCTTTGGTGAGAGCGCTTAATACCGCCCCTGTATCCTTCATTAATAGTGTCAAGCACAATCCTAACTTTATTTCATTCTATTTCCCTTCACATGAAAACCCGCCACCATGTAAACTTAACGTTCCGGTTTTTTTTTTTTTTTTTGAGGGTCGGGGCAGGGGGACATATATTGAAGTAGAATAGGGATGCTTCATTAAATTTTAAACAAATATTAAATCAGCCAGACAAGTTGGAAGGAGGGAGTCCCCCCGAGGGAAAAAGGTTTAAACAACTTTGAGACCCCCCCCCTCCGCGCTCTTCCATGAGCATTGGCGTAAATTGGCATGTAATATTTGGATGGGGTGACAAAATGTTTCCGATTGTATAAAATATCATTATTATAAATAGCTCTGATACTTGAATTTTCTTAATTTTTTTTTCGGGGGGGGATTAACCCCTCTTGCCCTTAGGAAGTAACGCCTATGCCCCCCGCCAAAAGTAAACGATGTTCGACCCACTCCACACCCACAGACAGATAAAACTTTAAATCCGACCACCAACCAAGACATGAAACACCAAAGATTCGAAAAAAAAAAAAACTTCAATCATCTTTCAAATCATCTATCAAACTTTCATATCATCTATCGACTCAGAGTCGTAAAGAGTCGAAAAGAATTGAAAGAGTAAGGGAAAATCTCTGGGAACGGCAAAGGGAAAATAAGTTTTCCTTCCCTTGGCACTCTGAATGTATTTCCCTTGAGGGCTTGAGATTCGAATCAGTAGAGAGTGAGTGTAAAGACTGAGCCACTCAGTACCAAGATTCGAATCACTGATTCGACTCATCGAATCATTGGCCATCTCTACATTGTATTTGTAGGAGGTGGTGATACGACCGCCTCGCGATTTCACGACCTTCACGGGACCTACACCAACGCCTCCTACATAGGGAGAGCCTTACAACACACCTGTGACGTCATCATTTGGGCTGCATTTAAAAGTTTTATTTTTATAAAATAAAACTATTAAAAATTTCCGGTAAATACTATAAATATTAGAAAATATCTTACTTTAAATATTAAAATTAAAATATCTTTCTCGTGCAAAATTATTTAGTATGATCTATTTCCTTAGGACATTATCTAATTGGTTATGGTTAAAACTGCCATGTGTCGTAAAATTATATTTTTTATCTCAAATTATTAAAATATTGCCAATTATGGGTAAATTCACCTGAAATTTTTAATAGCTTTATTTTGTCACAATCAGACGTTTAAATGCAGGACCAAGTGATGACGTCAAAGCTTGGTGACGTATCAGTTGTAAGGCTTTCTATATCTAGAAGGTGTTGCCTACACAAGTAGGACGTTAAATCAAAAGTTTATAAAAGGTATTGGAAAGCTTTCAGGACCTCATCAGAGAGTCGTTAAATCGATTGGGTTGCTAAATCAAAGAGCGCAAAATCGCGAGTTGACTAGTAATTTTTATCAGCTTATAGTAAAACTACCACTTGGTTAAATCAAAGTTAAATTGATAATTCGACTCCAACTTTGCAAAACTTTCGTAGGGTCTTTTCAAAGAATAACTTTTCGATGGGCAGGGATGATTAGACATGTTTTTTTAGAAAAATCTGCGCATATGATGTTTCATCCAAAAGTATTACATTTTTAATGCACAAATGGAAGCAAAAGCTTTTACAAAACATAAATAAAAAATTTGTGTAATTTAAATGAATTATAGGAGTACAAGAAAGTCAAGAAGTATCCAATAGTTACACTGATCCTTCATTTACTGATTCTCTAACAATTCCGGGTAACAACTCCAAGGTAAAATCTTTACCGTCGTTACTCCAAAAAGACTAAAAAGAAGCCCAAAGAGGCGTAAAATAATATCTACACAATTTGTACGATTCACTTGAAATTTTTCATACTAATGTATGAATATATAGAAAGCAATATGCATTACTTTAAAAATCTGGAAATTCACCCGTTCTGTAATTTTTAAGCGATTTTTCGCTACTTTAAGCTTCATTTTATTTCCGAGAGTAAAAAAAGTGAATCATTTGCTGTCGCACTTGAAAAGACCTGATATTGAAATCACGGTCGTCCGCTTTGAAGGGAAAGTGGCGATTCCAGTTCTTTTAAAATAGCTTTTCCAGATTACGTCGTATATATAATATATTTTTTTCGTTAAAAGGATATTGCTGCATGAAACATTCATATAAGCGAGGCTGTTTACACAAAACGAAATCGTTCAAATTCTTAAAGTTTACGCAATTTCCAGATGAGCATGAAATTCGATTTGGGTATTTCACATAAATTGAATAAGAAGTTTTTAATTTTAAGTAGACGGTGATTAATTATATTGCGTGTAGACATATTTTCGTCGAATGTTTTCTCACGTTGTAAATCCCGTTTTTGACTTGCATTCCACATTAGAACTAGAGCATGAAGCTCTAAGGAGGCTCATCGGGAATGGGCGATCAGGCGGGAAAACGGACCAGGATCCATTTTCACCGGCAGGAGGCGCAGCGCACCGCTCCAATAGGGATTTAGCGTTGTTTTGATTGTGAACGAGCTATATTTTTTTAATAAAATAAATTATTTTGATAGAATATGGGTCGAGCGAGTCACTGCTTTGCACCTGGATGTGACAGTGGATATCCAGAAGCCAGAAAAAGAAATGTATCGCTCGGGAAGAAAAATCCAACGTTATTTAAAGCTCCAAACAGCATTAGTATAGCATCACCATAATATTTCTTTAATATGGCCCCTTATAAATGTATAACATAAAAAGTAACACTATGTAAATAGAAAACCTTTTGTACATGTTAGTAGTAGTATAATGCTAATATGAACACTTTAAAATTGGCATTTGGCCCAATAATCAAATTGAAACAGCAGTATAATACTTTGAAATTGTCCATTTAAAAAAAATAATAACAGTTTTATGAATAATATTTTTCTGTTTATTAATTTAATTAGGGTGGGGGAGGGGATTTTATAATATATAAGAGATACACAAATGAATAGATATTTTTGGCATAAGTCTGCAAAACTTATACAGAAACAAATATTTTCAATTCAAAGTCTGTTTTTTTTTTAAATACAAAATTTTTCAAAATTAAAGAAATATTAGATTTTTTCTGATATGTGAAAGCTTGCAAAACTGATGCAAAGAGTAAATCACTGAATATGCGTGTATTTATTAAATTAATATTTTTTTTTCCTTTATGCTTTTTATGAAATTTTTTGTAGTACTGAAAAATGATATTGAAACTGAAAAGACATTGATTTTTATGTAATTTTTTGTGGTACTCAGGTCCTTATTATCGCACGGGCAAATTGGGACTTTGCCCAGGGCCCCCCAATTTCAAATCTTGTTCTGAAACATCCTTCTTAATATCAAAATTTTATGAAAAATAAAACAAATTTCATAGATGCCCCCCCCCCCAAATTCATCAATTCCTGGGGCCCTTGTTGGTTATAATCAGGCTCTGGTGGTGCTGAAAAACGGCGTTAAATGTTTTTCTCTTTCCATATTTGTTTTGGTTTTTTGGTTTAACTAACCAACTTTAAGACTAAAGACAAAATAATAATAATAATAATAATAATAATAATAAATAAAATATAATGTGGAAGAGCGGGTATATAAGAGGAATTTATAGCCTGAAAGAAGGCAGGAATATTTTTTAATTTTTAGCGAATTGCTACCAAAAATATTTGTCAAAAACTGATCTATTATATCGTTCGCATGCAGTTTTAAAGAGAATTTATTTAAATTATTAATTAATTTATTAAATTTTCAAACTGATGTTACATCGTTGTAACTAAGTAATATAGAAACAAAATTATTATATATGCATACTAATTATCATATTTATTTATTCAAATGTTAGTGTATACTTCATGAAATTTCAGCATAAATGAATAAATCCCAATTAGAGAAGCATTAAATCGCGCGCGATGTTGTTTTCCGCTACCGTCAATAGATGGCGCAATCAATGGTAGCTTCAGTTTCGTCAGCAATTCTCATACTGCGTAGTTGGTCCAAGTTGGATAACAAGTCGATGTTTCTCCTCAAGAGCTTCATGAACTAGAGATGGCCAATGATTCGATGAGTCGAATCAGTGATTCGAATCTTGGTACTGAGTGGCTCAGTCTTTACACTCACTCTCTACTGATTCGAATCTCAAGCCCTCAAGGGAAATACATTCCAAGTGCGAAGGGAAGAAAAACTTATTTTCCCTTTGCCGTTCCCAGAGATTTTCCCTTACTCTTTCAACTCTTTACGACTCTTTTCGACTCTTTACGACTCTGAGTCGATAGATGATTTGAAACAGTAAATGAGTGGGTGTGGGTGAGTTGGTCACTGAGTTGGTGCAGCAACGAATCTTTACTGATTCAGTGTTTCGCTCTGTTTCGGTGATTGTATACTATCGTTGAGATTCGTTAGTTTTTCGAATCTTCTATCGACTCAGAGTCGAAAGGAGTCGAAAAGAGTTGAAAGGATGTTTCATTTAATTGAAGTTTTTTTTTCGAATCTTTGGTGTTTCATTTCTTGGTTGGTGGTCGGATTTAAAGTTTTATCTGTCTGTGGGTGTGGAGTGGGTCGAACATCGTTTGCTTTTGGCGGGGGGCATAGGCGTTACTTCCTAAGGGCAAGAGCGGTCAATCTCCCGCCCCCCCGAAAAAAAAATTAAGAAAATCCCCCCTTCCAACTTGTCTGGCTGATTTAATATTTGTTTAAAATTTAATGAAACATCCCTTTTCTACTTTTAACTTCAATATATGTCCCCCTGCCCCCACCCTCAAAAAAAAAAAAAAAAAAAAAAAAAAAACGGAACGTTAAATTTACATGGTGGCGGATTTTCATGTGAAGGGAAATAGAATGAAATAAAGTTAGGATTGTGCTTGTCACTTTTAATGAAGGATACAGGGGCGGTATTAAGCGCTCTCACAAAAGAACTTTGTAGTAAGGAAAATAACATTTCGCTTTATTGCAGTAGATTTCGTTTTTTTTTTACCTTGTTTTTCGTTTAAGGGGAATGATTTTATTTTCTTTCGTAATTCAGAGAAATACAAAATTGGGTCTAAAGCAGTGGCGTAGTTAGTGTTATTGACAGTGGCGTAGCCAGGATTTTATTTCGGGGTGGGCTGGGTATCAAATTTAAAGATAAAGTTCAATTGTAAGCTAAGTAAAGGGTCCCATTTTTTTTGGGGGGGGGGCAGCAGCCCCTCAGTAGGACTGGGCCAAAAATCGACATATCGGTTTTATTTCAACATCAAATATCCGATATTCCCATTTTCATTTCAGTGAAATCTCGAATTCGATAAAGGGCAAAAATACAGGCCGGCCAGGGGCGTAGCCAGAAATTTTTCATGGGGGGGGTTATGACTACTGCAACTCATATATATGTATACGTGTGTATGATAATGTAGTGAAGAATATACATTTTGTTTGGCAAAAAATTCCTCATGGGGGTTATGACCCCCCTAACCCCCCCTTGGCTACGCCTCTGAGGCCGGCGATAAGAAAATCCTGAGATCAATACCAGCTTGTGATGCTTTTGCTACTGCTTTCTCTCGTAAAGCTTCTTCTTCTCTCATCGCAGAAAAAACAGCTCCATGGTTTATTAGTCTAATTACCATAATTAATTAACGTATATCTCGGAACCTATCCACCGGAGCGCGTTTTTATTGATTCTCGACCCCCCCCCCCCCCTAGACTCAACACCCCACCGATACTTAAAATTTCGAATGCTTTGACACCAAACTTAACCTTTTAATCTTAGAAACCCAGGGGGTCATACGAAGCTCCCGTATATTTTCAATTTGGGCATTTTAAACACTAGCCTCCTCCGACGGCATCTCCAAAGTCTGGAAACCATCCCAGAGCCAATTTCTACATGTTTGCAGTCCTTTTAAGCCTCAATCATGGTTAATTAGTCTAATTACCATAATTAATTAACGTATATCTCGGAAACTATCCATCGGAGCGCGTTTTTATTGATTCTCGACCCCCCCCTAGACGTAAACTCCCATCGATACATAAAATTTCGAATACTTTGACACCAAACTTAACCTTTTAATCTTACAGGCCCAGGGGGTCATACGAAGCTCCCCTGTATTTTCATTTCGGGCAGTTTAAACACTAGTTTTACTGGAGCAAGGAGAGAGAGATGCTAACTGCCCGAGAACTCAGCGGATAATAAACCCGATGATTGGGTGAAGGGTGTTTAAATAGTACGGCTTTCGGCGCAGAGAGAGGGAAAATTTCTTTAGTTGTTTTATTGATTCAAGATTCGAATCATCGAAGTAGTGAGTGAGTCGAGATTCGAATCAGTAAAATGAGTCGAACCGCCCATCTCTAATTAGAACTTCGCAAAACGCAAATAAGGTCTGACTGACTGAGGGTTGTTCTGTGACGGGATCGGCGTAAAACTCAAAATTTAATGAAAATTACTATTTACAAAAAGTGGTAGACAAATTCCATAAAGGTTGGTAGCTATGGTATAAAGTTTGGTTTATTGTGTTGTGTATAAAATACAACCCTTCAAACTTTTTCAATTCGTGCGTGAGTTTGGAAAGACTGCTTAGGTTTCGAGAAATTAAGGAAATCCCAGTCGGAAACAAATTTTCAGTATACCTTTAAAACACAGTCCATGTACTTGAGTCTTTGCAGATCTTCATAGGAAAGGGTATCTGTATCGTTCACCATCACTCCCTCCAGTTCGTTGTAAACTTTATCTTGCACTTCAGGGTGATGACCCAGTAGAAAAAGGCACCACATTAGAGAGTAGGAGACAGTTTCGTATCCCTTAATAGAAACGTAAGTAAGATAAAGCAAAAAATATTTCGAAAAGAGCAGCAACCATAGATCCGGGAAACTGTAGATTGCGGACAAGCATAGGGTGGAATTCTGCCCCGGTGGTTCACGAAATCGTCGGTTGTTAGCTGTCAACTGGGCAGAACCAGTTGTTTGGTTACCGACTGCCCTAACAACTCCGGAGGAAAACGGGAGGTCTTTTAGCCCATCGCATGAACCCCTTGACTCTCCTCCTTAAACTCCACCTCAAGGCGAGGCAAAGTTAACGACTGCGAAAAATTAACGACGAGCGCAGAATCCAGCTGATAGGGAGAAAATTATTTATACCTCCAAACAGTACCAGTGTAGTCGCATGCACAAGCCCTGGGTCACAACTAGGTTGGGGGGGGGGTTGCTCTTGGAGGAACGACATGGAGCAGGCACGCGCTAGTTTTATGGGGAGAAAATGAAGTAACTGAAAGCATAGCCTTGGAAGGCGTGGCTTGATAAATTGTATGAGCTCCAAATGGTTCTTTAACTCCGAGCCACCACCCACGCGTAGGGTTACTACATTTTTTTCCCCATAGAAGAGAATATCTGGACGGGGGGGAAAACCGGTTACAGTTGTGGCTTCACTTTTCCCCCTCCAATGGGTTGCAGACGGGCCTTGTGCTGTGCTAAGAGGGCTGCCAAAATCGGGTATTGATCATGGAAGCGGGGCGTAGTAATCAACAATTGCCCTGGGTTTACTTGTGGTACTGCGCATGCGCTCGCTTGATGGTAGTTCGTTAATTATTAATGAATTTTGCAATTGTTTTAGGAATATTGTTAATTACAACATACTCGCTAACAAAGTAAACAGAAAACACAAATTATTTTGTTTGCTTATATTTTCTCTTAACTTTCTTTTCAGTTCTCTGCTCCCTTTACACTTCCCAATTACATTTCGCATAGGGCATTTTGAAGTGACTCTTCAATGACCTCATCTGAGTAACAGCCGTTGCTGACGACAACGACAGGCTCCAGTCAAGGCCTGATTAACATTCTCGGATACTATAGGCCTACCCTATTAACGTTCTATTAACGCCTATTAACGTTCTGAAGACGTTTTCTGAACGTTAATTGACGTTCACAGAAACTGTGTGTGTTTGCTGGGTGATATCATTTCGAGGCCCCCTCCCGCCTACTCCTATTCCATTCTAGTCGTATAAATATCAAATATTACGGTTTTGAGGCCCCCAGAATTTTTTTACTATAGGCCCAGGCCTCAGGGGCCTATTCGGTAATCAGGGCCTGGCTCCAATGCTGACATTTTGGTCACGCCCTTTTGTCAACTAAGAGTCATGCGGTCTAGGGGGTGTGGCCATCGTACTATGGCTATCTCCGATTATGATGGTCACCCCACCTTGGTCACATGACTTGTTTGGCAAAAGGGTGTGACCAAAATGTCAACCACGAGTAACAGCCAACTGCACATCCTTTCTGTTCAGATTCTTTTATTGTCTTCCTGTTGAATTCAACCCATTAAAAGTGCTTTAGAAACATTAGTTTTGATTATCCTTACTCACTTCAAAACGTAAAAATGCCTCTGGAAAATCAAAGTCGAAGGTTTTCTTAACCAATCTAGTCCTCTGCAATAATCCAAAAACCTGTATACAGGATAACCCAAAAAGGTGGTATAGGGCTTTAATATTTTAGGGCATCACCATGGCACAGTGTTTATGCCACTGAAAATGATAGACGGCCGAGGTGTGAAGGTCCCGGGTTTGGGTCCCATCGCGCGGCTGTCGATCTAACGGTCTGGAGTTTTGGAAGGTTTTCTCCAGATGTAACGTGAATACGCGTTAGAACCCCTTAGAAAGTAAACCTACCAAGGCACCCCTCATCCTAGGCAGATACCCCGCGTGCAGGTTTGCCTTAAAACACACAAACACAATTTAATACTTTAGAGAAAAGTGGACCACGTAAATTGAGAAAAATCTTAAAAATAAGATGGGAATAAGACCGCGGTAAGAAAAAATTCCTCTCGTTAGCTTTCAAAAAAGTTACACTTTTTTAAAATTTGTGTTCGACACCGTACACAAAAATTCCGGTAAAATTGGAAAAGTTGGCAGCTGTTTTTTTTTTTTTTTAATGTTGAAAATTCAAATTTTTCCCTTGAGAAACTTTAGAGAATCCAAAGCTCTCACCTAGAGAGGAGACCTGTCGCAGAGAGGCCAGGCTTGTGAAAATCATAGATACAGGAATCTCTAGATTGAGCATAACGGAAGAAAATTTGTTGCCTCCAAACGGTCGCCTAATAGTGTCATCCGCATGCGCAGAATGGCAGTAAATTAAATTATAATGGTATTTTCAATTGTTTTAGAACAATCTATCGTTTAAAAAGTACTCATATCGAAATATTTTCCCTCGTGCTTATTTATTTTCCTAAAATAATATAATGCATGTTCTATTTTAAATTGTCAGCAGGTATGGTAGCGGCAAAAGTGGCGTGAATTTTTGACACCAATAGTAGGACCATCAAATGCCTCATCTAGTATTCCAAAATTTATAGTTAAAATACTTTATAAAATTCCTGGTGTGCAGTGTGACAAAATTTCATTACTTTACACCATAGAGAAATGAATACAAGGAGATGGCATTAGCTATCTTCAGCATTGGACGAAATGAATAACTGTTGGTCGATACTTTCTAGATAAAGAAAGCCCAACAAATGAAGCTTTGACGTCATCGCTAGATCTTAAATTACGCCATAGCAAGTCTTTTCTTTTTTTTTTTTTCACTAAGTAAAACTATTTTAAATTTGCGTTGAACTTTCTCACGCATAAAGTATTTTAATGATCTCAGATATAAAAATTAATTTTACGACCAATGGCAATTTTTAACCATCACTGATTTTATAATATGATACAGAGATAGACCATAATAAATTATTTTGTAGCAGAAAGGTATCAGGTTGTAACGAAAGTTCTCCACCAAATCTGCTTGATTCAGCTCATGCGGCACCCAGCGATTGAACTTGTACATGAAGTTTATGTGATGCATAGCATGGCTAATGGGCATGGCATTAATATCTAACTCTTTAGCTAGCTCTCTAGTGATTAAATACTGATCTTCTTCCTCAAGTTCTCGCAGGTGTCCCTCATCAACATGAGTAGGCAGGCCAGAGAGCTCTGCTTCTTGAATATCATAGACCCCGTTTTTTAACTTTCAGTACCAAACCTTCACAGTGCCATATGATACAACAGTAGAATCTAAATTGCACACATAATTCTTTGACATTCTGTAGCTGATTTTTTGCAACAGAACTGGAAGTAAATGATGGTTCTAATCCAGTAACGTGATCGTTCCATTTCATACACCTTGTACTTAATGATAACGATATTTTTTAACAACTCAGTGTGCTAAAACAAGTCTCTTTCTTTCAAATGACAAGTACTGTTTGGCAAAATATGAGCAAACACACCAACGTGAACTGTTTGCAGACGATATTTGTAGTGGCGGGAAACTTTCGTTACAACCTAATATTTTAATTTTTCTCTTTAACTTTAGGTGTTTCCTAATATTTGTAACATTCACCAGAAATTTTAAATACTTTTATTTTTTGAAATTAAAGCAGGATGTCATTATGAAAGATCATCTTATTTTTGTGGAACTGTTGTATACGAAGTATAATGCCTTTTTAGTACGATGCCTTACATTGGCGGCCCGTGGTCAAAACTGTTAGTGCAGCCGGAAGCATATGAGCTCCCCCCCCTTCCTCCCCACAGGAAGGGAAAATCTTTGTTACTGAATTCGAAAACGGATTAAGCCCTCACCGAGAAAAAAGAAATTACATGAAAAATGCAAGAGATCCTATTTTACTTTCATAAAATTTACATAAATTTCAACCAGCCGCTCTTATCCTCAAAATTGCATTAATCCGTGTCTGATTCGAAGTTTTCTTAGAATTTTCTTTTGTAACGATAACTTCAGAAGGAAAGAAAGAAAGAAAAAAAAAGAAAACTTACTTATTTTTTATAAGTCAAATCAATCCTCCTTTCTTTTAAACTTGCGAATCGGTCAGTGATGTCCTCATAAAAAGGCGTTGTTTTAATTCAGATATCAATAATTTTAAAAGCTCTTTAAAATTTCCCATGTTTAAAGAATTTTCTCGCTCGCCATGTCCTCTAAATGCCAGTTCTTGCTTACTTAAAAACACTACTGCTTTGATGGGTAATTGTCCATTCATAAGCGTCTATCCAGGCTTACCTTCTTGATAAATTCAGCAATATAAAATCGAGAGTTTTCCGAACATATATTCTCCGTACCCCTCCCTCACTTCTCGAGCCAATCAGTCAGTCGAATTTACTGCAGCCGTCGTTTGAAAATCTTTCATCAGCTGTACTTAGCTACTAACTCCCTATGCCGGAGAGACTGCTTACAAACTCGTTGCCATGGCAACGGTGCTGCCAATTTCTTGATCGGCTATGAGGGCTGTACCGAGGCCTCCGATAGAGGAGAAAGATTCTTTCTCCTCTCTCGGAGACCTCGGCTGTACCAAGACTCACAGTTGAATTGCGGGAAGATTAAAGGACTTTTTTCCGAATGAGCGATCCGGCAGTTACTACAACACGTTGTTTTTGTTTTTTGTTTTAGATTTTTTTTAAATTTATCATAGAAATTCCATAATTCTTATCTGAATTTAAGAAAGTTAGTAGAATAAATTATTTTAAAGTATGTGTTGATAATTTCAAGTGCAGCCCGGCTGTACTTGCTGTATCCCACGAGCCGCCACCGATGCCTTATGAGCAAAGATGGGGATGTGTATCACACAGGTACTTCAGGAAAAATGTTCGAAGATAATGTAAGATCCAGTGATGACGTCAAAACTTTAGTTGTAAGGCATTTTATACCTAGAATATTTTGGTTGGTCAAGTATGGCAGAACATTAGTTGGTTTCATTTTAAATAACAGTGAAAGATGCACGATTTTACGGATTAAAAGTAAAGATGTACAATTATATGTTACAATAGTTCTAATTACAAAATCTCAGCATTCTGCAGTTAAAAGTTTTACAGTTATGTCAAATATGTAATTATTCTTGGTGCCAACTTTGCAACATTACTTCTTTAAAATTGGAGCTGTCACCATAGAATAACACAGTGATATTGCAATGTGGTTTAAGCAATACGGCGGATCAGTAACAGTTTCGGCTTCACTATCCGATAGTTAATGCCGTCTCCTTGTATTCATACAGTATCTCTACACTTTATATAGACTTGCTGAACGGAAAAAGATACTGTGACTTGATCACAAAAATATCGCTGAAAGGATCAACTCCAGTTATTGATACAAATATATCAGTAAATAATTATAATAAAAAAAGAAGCAGCGAAATAAAATATGAAATGAAATCTAAAGACTGCAGCTTACAGCGACGATAATATTATAGAATTCATCCTTCATGTCTTTTAGTTTAAACGATTCATCTTTCAAGTGGTATTCGACAAGTAGTTCCGCAAAAGTGTGGCAGCGTATGTCTGGGGCTTCACTGTCTTTGGAATTAATTTTCATTTCATTGAATTCCATAACGTCTTGCAATAACTAGGAAAAAGAAAAGGAATTGAATATTACTTATAAACAATGGACAAACGCTTTTGAATTCCCTTCATTTACTTAATTTGTAACTTTTTTTGTATATTAAGCAGATAATCCTTTGTTTAATATGTTTATGTCCTTTTTCGTCTTATACAGTAAAGTCTCGCTTATCCGACATAAACGGGCCGGCACAATGTCGGATAATAGGGAGGAGTCAAGAAAAAGCCTCTTAAACTTTATACATACATATGTTATATTACACATTATTATCTTTCATCATACTCATTGGTGATGCAACGGATATCAATTTGGCCGGATACCGGATATAGAATATCCGTCCAAACTTTCTGCCGGATATCCGGCAACAACATGTTTCCTTCTTTTTTGCTTTATTTTCACTAGTTTTCTTAGATCATTGAGTTATTACTTTTTTCCTTAAATTTTCTTATTAGTTTCAAATGATTTAATTCAGAAATCAGAAATTTGATTGGGATTGTTTTCATGAATTTAGTACCAGTCTCGCTGCAATTAAAGTCATACAATTAATATTGTCAGGGATGTTCTCCCTCAAGAGTTAGATAAATATCTCTAAGGATCGGTTCTTCCAACAGTTGAAAGAAACACATCTCCATTCAACTGTTGGAAAATCAATGTAACAAATTTTCTTACTTTATCAAAATTAGAGGGGAGGGTACATTCTCTCACCAGCCAGCAGTACTACAGCAAGTATACTATTCTCATAAGCAGGGTCAATTTATGGTGGGGAAAAAATGTAACAAAATTCTTTCAAAGATTGAAAAACAGTGTTTTTGTAGAATAATTTCTTCCAAATTTATTCCAATCTTAAAAAAAAGATAGAAGTACTTATTTTTTTTCCTTTTTCTATACATAATAAAATTAAATACTAAAAAGTATTGAAAATAAAATATTACTATCACAAAACTTTGTTTTGTCGCATTTTTTTATTTTTGCAGTTTTTAAAATTTATTCATTTATCATGTTCATTT
Source organism: Cheiracanthium punctorium (assembly GCA_038373885.1). Lineage (NCBI taxonomy): Eukaryota > Metazoa > Arthropoda > Arachnida > Araneae > Cheiracanthiidae > Cheiracanthium > Cheiracanthium punctorium. Next base: position 877,107 of record JAWZYV010017230.1, read on the forward strand.
ATGTTATTTCTCTGCAGAGCTGCCAAGTCTCCGGCTTTTTTCGGGAGATTTCCCCACCACTAATATTTACCTACAAATTTATACTTAAAATAAGTGCAAATATTTAACGTATAATGAAACTGTCTAAAAATTGTGGTGAGAAATCTCCCGGAAAAAGCCGGAGACAGGCAGCTCTGTATATAATTTTAGGCTGAGTGTACTACCGGATATTTGTAATATCCGGTTACTGCCAATTATCCGGCATACTGGCCGGATGCAGTATGTTTGCCGGATATCCGTTGCATCCCTAATAATCATGCTCTAAATATACATGAAAACAATGGAAGAAAGTGAACTTATATAATTATCTTTTTCTGAAATTAAGAGTGCTGTATGTTAAAGTTCATTCCTGTGAGGATTTTTGGGAAGAAATTTTTTATGGAAGTCTATTTTCCTAATGAGTGCCGTTTCTTCGCTGCCAAATCTCGCCATCTTAGCAGCACCAGTATGTCAATTCCTGTAGCTTCTTCTTGTTGTTCAATGTATTGAATTGCAGTCTCTAGAGCCTTAACTCAATCGTTAGGTGAAATTTGTGTGAAAAAAAGATTTTTTCGATAGGTCAGTTTCGGGCAAAAGAGAAACAGTATATCGAAAAGGGTGGGTAGAAGAAAAGACGATGGAAGAAAGAGAGTGATTTTTTTGTTCTAGCGTGAAGGTGTAAAAATCAAAACATGACAATTATAGAATTTTTCGGATAAAATAAAAATCATATCTGCACTGGATCAAACACAGATTTTGCAGCTGCCCGTCGCTTCGCCCGACGTCGGATAATACGGAATGTCGAATAAACGAAGGTCGGATAAGCGAGACTCTACTGTATTTACAAATAATATTGAGTGTGAAAAATTTGTTAACAGGCTTTAATTCTTTATTAGGGGTAATTGGGCAGTGCAAACTGAAAAAAAAAAATGTTCAAAATAAGGTCGGAAATAAGACTCCTCTAAGAAAAAATCCCTCCCGTTCATTTTCAAAAAGTTACTCTTTTTAAACATGTATACGCAACCGCACAAAACAATTCCGGATTAGTAAAATGTGCCCTATAATCTAATGAGGTGACATGCAAAATTTGAGAATCATGTCTTAAAAAATGTCAGGGATATGAAGACAAATACAATGCTGACTTAAACCAATTTTCAGTGGCTGATGAAGTAAAAAAAGTGACGTCAAATGATTGCATTTCAGGGATGGTACAGAAATTACGAAAGAAAATCTTATTTTTTACACTCGAGCAATAGATGTTTACATTCAGAATAATGTGCAGTCCCCAATTGTCTTTCGTTAAAAATATCTCTGCGACGTTGCTTGATGAAAGGCTCAAATTCGATACATCAGCTCTTTAGTGTGCGGGGCAGGCACATTTTGCTAATTAGTAATGTTTTCGTACGGGGGGCTTATAAAAATTAAAAAACGGTAAATTTTTGTAAATGAAAGCGAGTAATTTTTTCTTAGCGGAGTCTTATTTCCGACCCCAATTTGAACATTTTTAAACTTACATTGCTCACTTCTCTCTAATACATAAAGAATAAAACCCGTTACCACTATTTTGGGACACCCTGTATATATATCGACTGGTGAAAAAGAAAACTGCCTGTGAAATTCAGATAATTTGCTGTATTTTAAAAAAGAAAAATTATATTTACAGAGTGTTTGAGCTGAGTTCAATTTTAGAAACTTAATTTTTGGCGCAAAACAGCGATAAATCGCTAAAATGGCCAAGTTCTAAAATTGAACCCAGCTCAACCACTCTTTGTAAATGTTTATTTATTTTTTCGTTTTTTTCTTAAAAAAAAGATAGCAAATTATCTGAATTTCACCAGTCGATATACATATAAAAGCAGACTTTTGAGATTTCGCCGCTATCTTTCAAGTCGTTCAGACAGAGCAGGTAGAAGAAAAGCTTACAAAAATATCTCGCTGTATTAGTCTGGTTCAAAGCGATCAGAGTATAAAGCGCCACCACTTCAATGGGAAGCCATTGATTTATGTGCTTTGACATATTGATATATATACTTTGACGTATTGATATATACAATACATATATATATATATATATATATATATATATATATATATATATATAAAACTCGGCTGTTCGAGCCTCGTCAGGGGGAGACCCCCTCCTGACTTTTTAGTTTCATTATTGTCATATTAAAACGATATTAATTGACTATGTCATTTTATCTCTCATCTTTCGTTTACTTCGCCTGGTAACCCTATGTTGAAATTTTTATGATTGCAACCTATTTATAGAAAACTACATGTGATGCACATTCTACAGCTTACGAAATATTGTAACAATAGATTAAAGCAGTTGTGAACTAATAGTATTTAAATATATGTACAAAATAGATGTGATGCATATTCTACAGCTTACGAAATATTGTAACAATAGATTAAAGCTGTTGTGAACTAATAATACTTAAATATATGGAAAATTATGTCGCATTTTTATGTCGCTTTTTTGGGACACATTTTTCGGACAATTTTCAATAAAGGGAGTGAGAGATAAAATGACATAGTCATTAGTATCTATATTATATAGTCATTGACCTATAATAGCCTTGACATATAATAGCATATATGTCAATGGGGAAAGCAGCCACAAGTTTCAGAATTCATCCCTCGTGGTCGAATCGGTAAACTATTAGCAAAATTCTATAATGTAGGGTATCGATTGTGTACAAACCACTGACATGTAGATTGAACTGGATTGCTGTGTTGGCAATAGTCTACATTGTGAGATTTCGGGTCGTCTATGCACGGCTAAAATACTCAAAAAGGTAACAATACAGTAGCAGAAAATCGTGCTTCGTGTAAAGCAACCAACTACTGTTTGTACATACTTTTAACTTTTCAAAATTGTTCAAATTGTTTCATTTGGCTCCGAGTTGCTCTCTTCAGACACATCATCCCCCCCCCCCCCAAAAAAAAAAAAAAAAAATCAAAAGGTGGTGAATTATGTTTCGTACGCATAGTAGTTATGGACATTTTTCTGCCACATTTTAGGAGATTTTAGCCACGTGGCAAGAGCCTCTATGAACGTCTCCGGATGCTACATATGCTATGTGTACTACCATTTTTCTGTGGTGTTCCAAGGAGTTGCCTAGGCAACCGCCATGCTGCTAGTGGCGCTAGTTTCCAACGATCTGATTTAGCACTGAATAGCGATGGTTCTTTTGTACTCGCTTTAGACTTCTACAAGTTGGGAAAATCAGACCTTAAAAGTGATCCAACAAGGAAAAACTGGAAATCCCTGGTTTAGATTTAATTTCATTTCTCTGTATTGATAAACCATTTATCTCAGTTGTTCAAGCTTGTTTACCCTCTTCTGGCTGAATATATATATATATACAGGGGCGTAGCCAAGGGGGGAGTTAGGGGGGTCATAACCCTCCCCCCCCCATGAGGGATTTTTTCCCATACAAAATGTATATTCTTCACTACATTGTCACACACAGGTATACATATATATAAGTTGTAGTAGTCGTAACCCCCCCCCCATGAAAAATTTCTGGCTACGCCCCTGTAATATACATTTTTTTTTCTTTCGGTGAAAAGAATATATGTATTAGGTTTTGAAGTTGTCAGACCGTATTGAAAAGATTAGATATATTGCTATATCGTCCATCCAAAATCAAAAAAATAATTTTGAATTTGAGATTCATCTGTCTGAATGAAAAAGAGTTTGAAGAAGAAGGTATATTTGATGAATTTAGGAATGTTTAGAAATTAGCTGAATACGTACCTGATCCAACGACTTTAAAGAAAACACTTTTTAGCCTGTGAATACACATCGGTTTTCCTGATTTTGCTCACGTACAGGGTGTCCCCAAAAAAGACGGTACGAAGCTTTTATTTTTTATCCATTAGAGATAAGTGGGCATTGTAAATTGAAAAAATAAATGTTCAGAATAATGTAGGAAAAAGGACTACGTTAAGAAACAATTCCTTTCGTTAATTTAAAAAAAAAGACGCTTTTTAAATTTGTGTAGGGAAATCCAATTAGTAAAATGTGCACCATGCACTAATGAGATGATGGACAAAGTTTAACAATTTTATCCCCAAAAGTGTCAGATTAATAAAAAGAAATAATTAAAAGATAAATTAATACTAACTTGGACCAATTTTCCGTGGCTGTCGAAAAATTATCACTTTTTGAACGGGAAGAATCTCTTCTTCACATAGCCTTCCCCCTCCTATCTTAGCCCCTGGAACCACGGAAACGCGATTACGCCGATTGTTACACGTTGAGGGCCTCATCATGGCACAGTGGTTATGTCACTGGAAATGGTAGACGGGCGAAGTGTGAAGGTCCCCGGTTCAGGTACCATCGCACGTCCGTCGACCTAACAGTTCGGAGTTTTCCGTGGTTTTCTCCGAAACTTAGCGTAAATACGGGTTAGGACCCCTTAAAAAGACCCCCATGGAGGGCACCCCACCTATAGGCCTAGACTCCTCGTGAAGATAAATGGCCTTAATCCCACTACACTACACACACACACACACACACGTTGAATAACCTATTTCTGTCGTCTGACAGAGTAATCGAACTCTAGAAGGGAAAACGTCAGTTTCGGAGATGATTATTCGCGCTTCATTATCAGACTCTTACTTTGAACTTTTTTTTCAAATTGATTGCCCTCTAACCTCTAATGAATAAATAATATTAAAGCATGCTATCCTCTTTCTGAAACTGTATTGACCGCTATGCAATGAAAAGAGTCAATATAACGGTCTGGCCGTATAACTGATGCTTCACAGATATCAGGATAACTTGGTAAATCTGCATATTTACCTTTTCCCCTATCCGTTCTAGCTCCTCCATTTCTTTGAGGTATTCCCGTCCTTTCGAGAAAAACTTCAAGGTGAATTTTGGAAGCAGCCATGGATGCGCAAGTCTATAATTCATCATTTCAGCTGCTCTGAAAGCATGTTTTAAAAACTTTAGTCAAGAATGTAACTTAAAACTGAAATTTTAAATTAAATTTTTATTTACATAATGACGGAATATATTTACAGCTGCGGAAAAAAAAAGTCCCACTTGTACTTTTTTCGGCCGTCGTTCGTCGTACAGCAAAGTTACAGATACCAATCGTTTACGATTGACGTACACTTTAATTTCCTGTGCATAAAAATTGCATAAGGGGCCATCTAATATTAAAATTCGCACCAACTTTTTTTTTCTCAATAGCAACCCCTAGATTTCACTTCATATTTAAAAAATTTAGCTCATTTTAACCCCGGACACCAATTTTCAATAAATTTGGACAGAAAATGAGTGAGTTATGAGCACCCAAAATTCCCCTCCCCATATGTTAAAATATTTTTTCATACTTCAATTCATATCTCATATAATATTGGTAGTAAGAAGCTGATTTTTATTCGTACTATTAGAACTAAACGACCCAAACATAATATAATGTTATTGAGATTTTTTATAAATTATGAATATGAATTATTAAATTAATATTAAAAAAATTATGAATAGCGACTTAGCCAAATTTCGATGGAAATAGATGCAGAAATTAATATTACATGGCTGTGCAAAATTTCAAATTTTTACGTTCAGTAGTTTAATTTATATTAAATAAAATGTGTTATTTTCATGAGTTAAGGGACCATATATAAATTTACGAAGTGAAAATTTTTTGAAAATTGCATAAAATAAACGTAAATTAGATTTATTTTGTGCAAAAACACAGTAAAAGATACCAGTATTAAAAATATCAAATTTTGAAGCAAATAAATTAGAGGTTCTTACAGTTTGATAAGGATTCTATAAAGCGTGTATTGTTGCGTCCGCTACCATATTCCCCCAAATAAAATATTTTCCAGCTATAGAATTAAATACAGTAGATGTATGTCTTCTAATACAACGTCCTATTTCTGAAAAACTAACATCCTCAACTTTCCAGACGTGAATGTGAACTTTTTTAATATCGGAAACATTAGGTCTTTGGACTTCCCCATACTTTATCAAACATTCAAAATCACGTTTTTCTGTCTAAATTTTCATCTAACTATAAATTAAAATACCGCCAAAAGTCTTAAGAATATTGCACATTGTAAACGATAGTATTAAATGAAGAGAGTGAAATAACAAACACGATGATAATATTGGGTCGGCAAAAAAGTAATTGCGTTTTTTACATGAAATTCAAACAAATAAATTTTCAGGAAATCATTCTTCAAGTTCGACCATAGCTGAGTAATATTCAAGCTTGTAGTCAGAAGAGCAGAGAGCAGCCTCTAACTCCTGCCAACATTTCACCTGTCTAAGAGAACCATCAACGAAAGTACTCAATAACAATTTCAAAATTACAAAGATTTTCAAAATCGTGAGCAGTCATTTTGCATTTCCCCCTTAAATCATGTGTACGAACCAAGGAAGTTATGAACTCACGGGTCATTTGGACCACAGACTAAATATTCTATTCTACCCTTGATATTCTCAATACAAAAAACTTTAAGAGAGATGGAAACAATATTTTCCTTGAAAATAATATTAATTTCTTTTAACTCTCGGGAGCGAAATTAAAGAAAGGCGAAAAGTTCGGAACCTACAAATAGCGTTTTTCAATTTGCAGAAAGTCCCTTAAAAACGCGCAAAAATTAAATCGCAATATCTACGGAAATTATCGTAGAAAATTGGTGAAAATTTATATTTCGGGTAATTTGAAGGTTTTCTTTCGTTTAATAAAGTCAAAATATGGGGTTGCCATTGAGAAAAACGAAGTTGATGCAGAATTAAGTATGAAGACGGCCCCTGATGCAAATTAAATTAATAGAAAATTAAAGTACGCGTTATTTGCAAACGAATGGTATATATAACATTACTGTACGACGAATGACGGCGAAATAAAGAGCAAGTGGGACTTTTTTTTCCGCAGCTGTACATGTACTGTGTGTTCTAAAAAGGTGGTAACGGGCTTTATCAATTAATTCTTTATCAATTAGGGATAAGCTGGCATTCTAAATTGAAAAAAATGTTCAAAGTAATGTCGGAAATTGTGAGGAAAAAATTCCTCTCATTAATTTAAAAAGTTTCACATTCATAATTTGTATACGACCCCCCTACAAAAACATGCCCGATTAGCAAAATATGCCCCATACACTGATGAAGTGGTGTAACAAATTTAAGCCTTTCAGCATACGAAGTCTCAGAGATATCTTAAAAGAAAGATGATAGGGGACTATACATGATTTTGAATATAAACGTTTATTGCTAGTGTGGGGGAAAAAAACGAAAAAATTTTCTTTCGTAATTTCTGTACGACCCTGAAATGCGATGAGTCGACGTGATTTTTTTTCCTTTCGAGAGCCATTGAAAAGTGGTTTAAGGCAGCGTTATATTTATCTTTATGTCTCTGACACCTCATTAGTGTAAGGGGCACATTTTACTAATTGAGAATTGTTTTGTAGGAAGGTCGTATACAAATTTAAAAAGCGTAATTTTTGAAAATTATCGTGAGGAATTTCTTCTTGACGGAGTCTATTTCCGCTCTTATTTTGAACATTTTTTCAATTTACACTGCCCACTTATCTTAATAGATAAAGAATTAAAACCCGTTACCACCTTTTTGGGACACCCTGTATATACTGCGAACTATCACGCTTCCACATGATTTATCTTACTTGAGGTATTACGCGAGTTTTTCCAACGCCTCCTTGATACAGAAAGATTTACAACTCTTACGTCACCAAACTTTGACATCATCATAAGACCTACATGTAATGGTTTTACTTTCACAAAATAAAACTATTAAAAATTTCTGGTGAATGCTACGAATATTAGACAATATCTTGAATTAAACATTAAAATTAAAATACCTTTCACATACAAAATTATACAGTATACTCTATTTTCTTATCATATTATCTAATTAGTCATGATTAAAAACTGCCATTTGTCGTAAAATTATATTTTTTATCTTTAAATTATTATAATATTGCTATGGTTGGATAAATGTACCAGAAAATTTTAATAGTTCTATTTTGTGAAAACAAAACTTTTAACTTTAGGCATAACCATGATGGCAAAGCATAATGACGCGAGAGTTGTAAGGATTTCTATATCTGGGAGGTGTTGGTTTTTCACAAGTAACGTATCTCAGTAACGCTGACTCCTCTCCCTGTACGCACATACCGGGTGACTAGAAAATACGTAATAACTTTAAAAATTCATGAAAGAAGAACGAAAAACTAAATAAACAAACCTGAAATTCTTCCAGCCGAGTGCGTAAATAAACGCATTCCGCTGGAAGAATTTCAGATTTTTCAAAAATATACTCAATCAATTCTGCCATATAGAAGAAAATAATAACTGTAAGTGCTCATATAGACTCCTGTTCGCATAATTTTGTTGCTGAAAATTGCATTAATTGTTGTTTGGCTCCTAGTGGTGAAATGTTTTGAATTAGTGCGCATTGCAAAATATGAAGTACCCTACCCATTTCAGTTATGAAATCGGATCCTTGATCGGAATATAATTCTATGTTAAAATCTCCTACTAAAATAGCCTTACAATCATCCTCCTTCAGTAACGTTCCGAATATAGTGTCTAATTTATGTTCATAAGAAATTGGAGAACTAGCATATGTAACTGCAAATCTCACTTTATCTAGGATATAGGCAAAGACCATGAAAGAAATAGCACCAGAGTGCTAATAATGATAGAAAATTGCGGTTTGGACAGACAGGTTTAGGGGATGATGAGATTTTTTTTTAATGACAAGAAAGTTTGTAGTTTCAAATGTTACCGATAGTTGACGTTGACGTGTAAACTGGGAACCAAGATTCCAATTTAAAAAAATCCGAAATTTCTTTAATCCTTTCCATGCAAACGACAATTTTGTATCGTTATTTGTTCTTTTTTATGAATTTTTAAAGTTTGATGCCCTCAGCATGCATCAAAAGCTCGTGAAAACTTGAAAAATTCATTAAAAAAGAACAATTCACGATACAAAATTTCAGTTTGTATAGAAAGGATTACAGATATTTCGGGGATTTTTATTGAAAATTTGGTTCCCATTGTGCATTTCAGCATCACCTATCAGTAACATTTCGAACTGCAACTGCAAATTTTCTTGTCATAAAAAAGTCCCATCATCCTCTAAATCTATTTTTGCAAACCACACTTTTCTATCATAATTGGTGCTTTGTTAATGTTTTCAAGATTTTACTGACCTATTGGTCAGCCGGTATTTTTCGCCAACCGTAAAAAGCTCAAATAGGAGTGCGGAGTATGAGGGTGAGGGGTTAAGTTTGGTCTTCGTGATTTGCTACTGAAGGGAGAAGCAATCAGCAAACGGTATTTAATCACTCGTAGCATCACGGAAGGCAGAAACACTCAAAACAGTCCCAGTCTAAACCTGTCTTTATTTATTATATACTTTATTTAGGATACTGTAATATATAGTTAGGGAATGGTTTAGAACGATTTGGGGGATTTTCTTACAATTGTCTAAAATAACAGTTTGTGTGTTTGAAAAAGTCATACATATAATTTCACAACGTGAAATTATCACTTACATGAGGGATCTTGGAACACATCACTCGAGTAATTTAAGACACCACTGCATAATATATTTTACTGCAAAACATTATTTTTTTATTTTATCTTTGTTTCATGAAGATTGATTAAAAATATCCCCCCCAATAAATAAATAAATAAATAAATAAATAAAAATGTAAAACTCAATACGTGTTATTTTGTAGCAAATTCTGAAAAAATAGTCTGATCGGAAGTACCACTTACAAAAGAATACTTTGTAAGAATTAATTTCTTTTCTGATTTTCTTTTAAATTCCGATTTTCTGTTTTCCCTTTCTTAAATATAAAAATGGTACCTCCCCTGTTAAGTGATTGTAGTTACACTGACTGACAAAGACTTAATAATAAAATAATAAAATAGAACGGATTGCATTTGCATCGATATAGAAGAACAGTTTGATAGACAGTCCAACGCTGAAAATGTGCAGGCTTTGCTATTACTCTGTTTAACTACCAGCAACTTGGTGGTGGATCGAATCGCCACGTTTTTGGTAGTTAAATCGAGCACTTTTCCATCTCAGGTTTTTGGTAGTTAAATCGTGCACTTTTCCATCCCAGGGCAGTCTATCCAATTCTTCTATACATTGAATGTGTTTACAAACTATGATTTTTTTTTTTCGTTCATTTTTGACTCTTGTTTCAAAAACAAATAAAAGCACTCGAAATATTAATTTCCAAAAAAATGTTATTTCATATCTTAATTCTGTATGTGCTTCAACTTACTTACCCATCAACGAAACGCATAGCATTTCTCATTATTTGCCTATGCCTCTCAGGACCACTGAAGTCGATATCCAAAAGGAATTCTAAAAAGGTTTTATAAAAAAAAAAAAAAAAAAAAAAAAAAAAAATGTTTGAGTCAGGGATACAGCAGTGAAATTGCTCTTTACTATAGTTCTACAAGGTGTCCAGCAAACAACACCCTGGTTTAAAAGTTAAGAATCTCATCAAAGATGAATGGAAGGAATACAGCAAATGGTATATTTATAACGCAGAGCTGCCAAGTCTCCGGCTTTTTCCGGGAGATTTATTATTGCAATTTTTAGTTGGTTTTAAGTTCAATTAAATATTTGGACTTATTTTAATCATAAATTTGTAAGTAAAAATTAGTGGTGGGAAATCTCCCGAAAAAAGCCGGAGACTTCGCAGCTCTGATAACAAACAGAATTTGATAAAGAACTATCAATGAGGTAGTTACAAAAGCCGCTATCAGATGGCGCTGTAATTGCAGGTCTCCATAATGGATTGACTTCCATATTCTCTAAAGTATACATTAGAATATAAAATGCCTTTTCAGAGTTTTACCTCAATTTTCCTGTTGTTATTTTGCTCATTATTCAGATTGCTACAGCTTTTCCGACTGCGAACTCTTAAATATGTTTCTCCCATCACACATTTATGTAATTGCTGCATATTATAGTTGAATACATACGTTATTTTTTGTACTGTGTAACTCTATAAATCGAGATTTTACTTAACTTGATAAATATGCAATTATAAAATGGACCAATTACGAAAGTTTAAAGCGGAAACATTTTACATGAAATTGTTATTACATTTAAATATATACTGCTGGCCACCCAAATTGCAACACCAAGAAAAACAAGAGATATCACAACAAAATTTATTGTGTAGATAACATGTTGACCAAGCAACAAATGATTAAATTTACAGCATTCTATGAAGCGTGGTTCCTGCCAAAATCAGTACCCAGAGTAGCCGCCGTTGTTGGAGATCACAGCTGCCACACGCTTCGGCATTGATTCAAAGAGACTTTGAATGTGTTCTTGGGGTACAGCAGACCAAGCAGCTTCCACACGTTGCCAAAGTTGATCTGGTGTGACAGCTGGGGATGAACTCTGGGTCAGTCGTTGAGCAACCATGGACCACATGTTTTCTATCGGCGAAAGATCCGGAGAGCGCGCCGGCCAGGGAAGCAATTCAATCTGGTGATTGACGAAGAACCCTTGGACAATGCGTGCCACGTGTGGCCGTGCATTATCCTGCTGAAATATGGCTGTTGGCAAGCCCTGAAGGTAAGAAAGGACAACTGGCTCCAACACCTCGGAGATGTAGCGCTGGCTGGTTAAAGTACCGGCAATGCGTACTAGAGGAGTGCGAGAGAGATATCCGATACCGCCCCATACCATAATACCCGGTGCAGGACCAGTGTGACGGTGCATAATGCAGCTGTTCAGCATCCTCTCTCCACGGTGTCTCCAGACTCGAATCCGACCGTCGTGGTGTTGCATACAGAAGCGTGACTCGTCAGTAAAGAGAATTTCATTCCATTCTGTCGTCCACATCCTTCTTTCATCGCACCATTGGCGGCGGAGACGTCTGTGGTTCCGCGTCAGAGGTAGACAAAGCAACGGACGTCTTGCGGACAGACCATTCTGCTGTAAACGACGTCGAATGGTACGCGCAGACACTGGATGATGCGTTACAGACTGAATCTGCTGTGATATGGTTCGTGATGTGACTGAGCGGTCCGTCACTGCCATGCGTACAATCTGCCTGTCATCACGTGACGTGGTGCACTGAGGTCGATGCGGTCGATCACGTCTGTCCGTCGTACCCTCCTGCACCCAACGATCACATATCCGCATCACAGTTGTTTGGTTTCGTCCAATACGACGACCGATTTCCCTGAAAGATAACCCACAATCTCGGTATGCCACTATCCTTCCTCTGTCAAACTCGGATACTTGATCAAAAGATGATCGTTGTTTCCTACGAGGCATAATTTATCGTTTTTTTGAAAAAAAAAGCAAGAAAAACACAATTGCTGTACTTGAAACCGTCGAAATCTCCAAGCCTTAAATAGCGCTTTGAGGTGGCGCCACAGGCGCGCTTGATGTGCGTCTGCGCTGAAATTCTAATCATTTGCATATCTCACCTCAGCTAATGCATGTTGTAAATTTCATATTATTTGCATGCTTCCTTCAGGGTGTTGCATTTACGATGGCCAGCAGGTATATATATTAAGTGCACTAAGTAAAACCACACATATTCCTAAGAGTAAAATTATGTATAAAATTTTAAATTCCGACAACGATTGATGAGACGGCTGATTATCTATCCGTTGAAGTACGCCGCTGTATTTAAGAGTGGTAGTGATGTTAGCAGTTATTTTTTCCATACGCAAGAGGAACACTGCCTGTTGTCTCATCATTTCCATAAGTAAAAGGGCTTTGACCCTCGCCCTTTTGAAGGTTCAAAAGTAAAGATCCATCGAAAATAGATGGAAGGAAGCACAATACAGAAACCGAGAAAACAAAAAGCTGGCAGAATTCCCTTCTGAAGGTCATTAATCAATAATTGCGTTATCCCAATTTTAGAACAGCAGCAACAACAAAGAAAAAAACTACAACTTTAGTCCCGAAGCATCTCCTTTACCCCGTCTTTTTGATGCACCAGTCGCCTATGATCTGTTCCTTGTAGATATTCAAATACTTTTTGAATTTTTTTTTTTTTTTTTTTTTACTACCAAGAATCTTCCCGAATTCCTGGGACTTTATCTATTCTGGATTTCGGAAATTTCCGGATTATAGAAATTTATTATAGAAAAAATGTTATTCATTGGTATTTAAAAAAAATTATGATTGGTAAGTTAGTATTATTATTTTAAGGATGAATTCCGTGCGGATTGTAGAAGTTTCGAAGTCTGAATTTGCGAAGTTCGAATGCAGCATGCGTGTATTTATGTACCGATACTTTCACAGTAATTATTTTAATTGCGCATAAATTTGAAAGGGAAACAATCCAAGACGATACTTGAAAACTCATTAAGTTACCTAGTAGATTTTCGTACGCCCTTTTCTTGAATGTTTCAAGAACGTTTCGTTATTTCCTTATTTACTTTCATTGAAATTATTCTTAATGTGCATTAACTTGAAAAGGAAACTATGCAGAAGAATGCTTCGAGTTTGATAACTATAACTGTTGTCAGCCTTCGCAAAAAATTGAAGCCAGAAATTCATAAAAACTTGTTTCAGCTTGATGATAGCGCATGAAGTCGGCCATATCCAAACCAAGGGAAATACAATGATAAATAAATCGCATACTAACGAACTGAGTTGTATTCTACAAGATGTAAATTTTGTCCACTTCCAGTGTGGAACGTTAGTAATAACGTAAATTAAAGGTTAAAGGAGCAAATTATCCAACAAATTTGCAAAGGTATTTTTTGTAAAAAAGCTGTGTTTTTCCCCTGTTTTTTAGGAACAGGAATATACAAGAAGCTGGGCAGAAACAGCCTCCTCCCCCTCTCTCCCAACAGAGACATTCATAGCTAGCAACGCAAGTGCGGAATACATAGCTGCCAACTCTTCAGATTTTATTGGAAGATTTTTCACCAACAATTTTTACTAAGCAATTTAGTACAGTCCGATTTTTTTTTTTTAATCAACGATGAAATTATATAAAGATTATAATGGAAGATATTCCGGAAAATCCGGAAGAGTTGGCAGCGTGGGAATATTGCCTACTACTTTAAGTAAGCAGTAATTGTGTTACAAAATAGCAAAAAGCAGCCAGTGCCTGAGAGAAAATCCTAAGTATGATTACGATTCGCAAAAAGTGGTCGACAGTTTTCCGTACGTGTTGCCAATTATGATGAAAAGTGAATGGATATTTGGTGATAGCTAATAATAAATTACTGGCTGTAGAAAAAATATTTTTATTTTGCACATATAGATATGATATCATAGTTTTCCACTTACCTAACGCACTTGAAAAAGCAAATATCTTTAGGTATTCCAAAATCGCGACTGATGTTTGCCTGGGGATTTTCGTCAACGATTCCAACAAAATTTTTGAATTTTTGTTCACTATCGATAGTTTGTCTTTCAACGCCGCAGTTTTAAAAACTGGGTTGAATATTTTCCTTCTTTTTCTCCATAAAGCTCCATTGCTATATACCATGGTTTAAAAAAAAGATGAAATGAGAAAACAAAGTTTAAATACTAAATATGAATAGTACATCCTTCCAGCAATTCTACCGGATATTGAATCAACACAGATTTGTACACGCCACTATCAAGTGTCTTCTGCGCATGTCACTTCCTTATCTTTTATCTGATCTATGACTCATGCCTGATAAGAGAAAACCAGTTGATTTTAATCATTTGCCGTCAAATTTTGCGGCAAGGTAGTTGTATTGTTTATAGTTTGTATAGGTAAACTCTCCTGCAACGGACCCTTGTCCATTGTACAGCAGACCTAATATGCAGTTTTGACCGTATGCAACTAGAGTGTTGTCCGGTCTGTTTGAGGTATTTTCAAGGTATTATAATTGGTTATACTTTTTTCTGATGTATGTTGTGATTAGCTATCTTTTAGAGTAAAAATTTTAGTTTAAGAATTTATTAAAAGGATATATACATCTTTGTAAAAATTAAGTATATAAAATAATTGAGTGCCTTTCATCGCAAGTGAAGAATCGTAACCCTATTTTTTTAATATTAGAATAATCATAATATATTTAGTTCAAGTATAGCATTTGTTCGATATTAGATCATGTTTCTCAGTAGTAAATACCTATTTTATAAATGAATACTCATTAATCTTAGTATAGTACAATGTATATAATTTATTACTTTTACTGCATTGCTCATGAAAACTAAACAAAAATAATTTGTTTTAATGCTTATCGCTTAATAATATAATGGTCTTTGCTATTAGTTTCAGAGAAATTAATTTAATAATTCATTATTTTCCTAAACTATGTAAAATACGTATTAATCGTTGTAGCTTAACTTTGATATTTTAAGACCTTTTATTTTAAATATATATTCTGTTTTAAGGTATACTGCCGATCAGATACTTGTTTACTTTAAGGATAGGTTTCCACTATGTTTTCTGAAACATTGAAATGGCTTTAGATTAAGACAACCATATTTTTGAGCGTAGAATTAAGCACATACACCTAATTCTGTACTGTGTTGTGCCCCATAACAACTTCCACGTCACGTGTTAGGCATTCCTAATCAGTTGTATGCCATGCCGTCGTAAGCTTGGAATATTGTATTCAATACGCACGTAGTTTTTCATTATTTCATTCTTAATTTTTTTTTCTCCCCACGTGGGCAAGTTCAGTCATCACCACGGTAAGTCGCCAAGTTTAAAATTTCCTGCGTACAATTTTAGTTGCATAAAAGTGTTTATTTCGCTCAGACAGTTTTGATTTTTACAATTAAGGCTTTTAGCCACATATAGGAGGATATCATAATTCTAATTTGTTTTGCCTGATTATCACAATTATTAATAAATTTCTAAACATGAAAAATTGCTAGATCAATTATTAGCTCCTATTTAGATTTTTTCAAATTGCTTTAATATAAAATAATTATGTGGTTTTTATAGTTAGGTAATTACATTTTCCATTGGTTCGCATTTTGAGATGGTATGACTTTTTTTTTTGTGTGTGTGTGTGTGTGTGTGTGTCCTTTGTTAAAAGATTTTTACATGTTTTCCTATATTGCATTTTGGTGTTTTGCAAAATTTTAAGTTGCTATTCCAAAGAGTGTATTTTCTCTACTAGTGTAACTAAGCTCTATTAATAACAATAGGCATTATCAGCCGAAGAACTTTAAGTATTCATACATTGATGCAAAAACTGGGGTTTGAGGGATATATGGTTAAAGGGATTTCTCCAAATAGAAATTAAAGCAATGTAATCTGTATATGTCTAAAATGTATACATTCTAAATAAGATTAAATTTTCGCTTGCTAACTAAAGTATTGATATTTTCATCATACATAAAAATTAAAATGGTATTAATTTAATGCGAATCTGATAAATTTATTCATTGTTATAAGAAAATAATTACTTTTAAAGCGTTTAATATCTTAAAATTTCCTATTTTATTGGTATTTTCTTTTTAGTCTCAAAATAATATCACTATTTTTAGCGAATGTGGGTATAAAGAAGTATTCATAACGGATGTTATGAAACTTGCCAGCGGGAACGGCAAGTAGAGCTAATGTATTTTAAATCATTACTCTATTTTCCGGACTTGCTAGCCTAGTTATCTTTAAGATGAAGCTGCTGGCGCAAGACGTGAGTTCACGTAAGTAAAAAACTTGTATTTTTTTAGTTCAAGTAATTTGTATTTATTGTAACTCTTTGCAATTTAATAGCTTTCGCGATTAAAACTATAATTTTATCTAAGTAGTTGAAAGATATTTATGCAAAATTGTATATGCAATTGCCTTAGTATGCTAAAACGGATATTCAATTTTTAACCAGTCTAAGGGGTTGTGCAAGTTAAACCTATACCCACCTTTCTATAAAATATGTTAAGTGCATAAATAAAATACCACTAAAAAGGTTGATTCATGTATAACACGATGTTTCCATAGTAAAACTGAAATTAGTGTTGCACATAAAGTTAAAAATATCTAACTTACATCGCATTGAAACTCTGCAAATCAAGTTACACTACTTGTGATATACAAAAAAAAAAGTTTTGTAGGAATACTAAAAATGCAATTTTTTTCTCTGATTGATCAATAAAAAAAACTAACAATAGAAAATACAAACTAGTACAAACGCTCCCTAAAATTCTAATCTGTCAAAAATTTATTAAGTTGGGTATAAATCTCTGAAGAAAAATGTGTAGATAAAAAAGGTGTATACACTATCTGAATCATTATTTGTAAAAACTATAGGCACTAAAATCTTTCTATGGTATAATTTTCTCTCTAAAGTTCCCTAACAGTATAAGAAATGTATTGGTATCCTAAACCCTACTTTAATATTCTAGTAAACTGTTACTTATTAAATATATGCTTTAATCTTAAATTCTGTGCCCATTTATTATTTAAAAAAACAAAAACAACAACGCATCTTCTGTGCTACGCTCTACTTTCAATTATGCGAGGCTAGCGTGATGGGGAAAAGCACAGTAAAAAATTTTTATTTGAAAAGTTAACATTTAAAATGTAATATTTGTGAATTGTTGAACCAAACAAGAAATCTGTGTGGAGCTGAAAACATGAAATGAGGCGGTAGAAGTTCTGCCGGGCGGTTGGTGGGACCTCATTTATAATACTATTTTTTATTTCAGGTTTGATCCATGAAGTGCAGTTCATTTAAAAATTGGTGAAAATACCCTCATTTTGATACTAAATGTTAAAGTCGCTTACTTTCATTTAAGAATACATCAATGTCTGAAAAATTTTTCGAAGTCCCCTTATTTGAAAAAATAATTCCAAGTCCACTTGAAGGGAAAAAATGCTTATCACCACTTCCGGCATCCGGTCTACTTCCTTTCCCACATCCGCTCCCCATCCGGTCTCGACATCCTCTCTCCACACAGGGGCAGCACTCATCCTGGCAGCACCGCAGAATTAACATGGCACCGCATGGGCAGAACTGTCCTTTCTTTACTACTGTTATCATTATGTTATAATGATTGTAATTACAACTGTTTCGTTTCTTAACTAGGTCGATGACTATTCAGCGAAACATTGTGAGCTAAGCTCCAAGATCTGATGAAGGGTTAACTGTGAGAGGGAAAAAAGTGGCTGTATCCTCAGGGAATTTGGATAATAATAAGTGTTCCACATTATAAGTGTTTGAATACATAACAAAAATTACCATAAATTTTTCAAACACTCAAAATGTTTATATAAAAAGATGTATGTTTATATACCTGAATTTCCCATTGGTAGTAGCATATTCACACAAAAAAATATGAAGCACCTGGAATTCCCAGTGGTAGTACATTCATACATTACAAAGCCTTACAACTTATACGTCAACAAGCTTTGACGTCATCACTTAGCCTACATGTAAAAGTTTTATTTTCGTAAAATAAAACTATCAAAAATTTCTGGTAAATTTACGCATGAATAACCATATTTTAATAATTTGAGATAAAATATATAATTTTACGACAAATGGAAGTTTTTAATCATGACTAATTAGATAGTATGATAAGGAAATAAATCACACTGAAAAATTTTGTTTGAAAAAGGTATTTCAATTTTAATGTTTAATTTTCTTACATTTCTTGCATTCACCAGAAATTTTTAATAGTTTTAATTTATGAAGATAAAACTTTTAATTGTAAGCCTAATGATGGCTTCAAAGTTTGATGACTTAGAAGTTGTAAGGCTTACTATATCTAGAAGGCGTTGATTTGAATGACAGTTAAAAATGAAATTAGCAAAGTTTATCCAAATGGTATCCTTCAGGAGGATATGTCCTCTATGTTTGTGAATTTTCCTCCCTTACATACTGCAAGTCCACTTCCTTATTTTACCAAGAAATTTGATGGTGATCTTGATTGTTAATATCGTGATTTGATGTTACAAGAGAACTAGACAAAGCTTCTGAAAACGTTGAATGCTTCTCGGAACTCAAAATCTGCGTGTTTTACTTTTGTACATCCCAAACGTAGAAAGAGTTTCCTGGCTTATTAACGTCATAGCTGCCAACCTTCCCGATTTCTCACCACTAGTTTTTGCCAATCCATTCATACTTACTAAATCGCAAAAATTTAATCCAAAATAAAGCTGTTTAAAAATTGTGGTGGAAAATCAAGGCAGCGTATGATTAACGTGCAAAGGATCAAGGAAAGGAACAGACTTGTTCTGGAGTACGGATGGATGCGAGGCGAGACAGTTTTACAGCTCTTTTGCAAGACGAAACAAACATTTTTAACATTACGATATAGGGATTCTGCGAGACGAGACAAAGCTTTCAGTCTGCTTTGCCAGTCACCTATTTTCTGTCTCGGGTCCATCCCTATTCTGGAGCTGCCAACTACCTCGAGTCTATCGCAAGATTTTCTATGCATAGCTGCCAGCTTTTACGGAATCTAATTAACCACTTTTACAAAACAATAGTTCTCGAATTAGAATATAGCTCAATTACACAGTCCGAAATTAAGTTCATTTCCTAATGTGAAAAAATTTTTTACTACGCTTACTGTTTGCAATAAGTGATTAAATGGACTCACATTCACGATTGCTTAATCTTAAATCTCTGGCAAGCAGTGAAGTTAGCAAAACCAAATTTTTAATCTAAGGTAGAATTGTTTAAAAATTGTGATGAAAAGTCTTCCGATAAACTCGGAAGAGTTTGCTCCTCTTATGTCGGTTTACTAAAACAGGGTGGGCAAACGCGGAGAATTCAAGCGCCCATGATGGGATGCTTGATACAGAAAGGGAAATCTCTACTATAGTGTCTTTGCGAAGAAGGACAGGTAAACTATTGAAAATAGTCGTCATTTTACTCCGAAATATAATCAGCCACTTTTTCCACACAGTATGTTTTCTAAAAGACTCTTCTTGTACGAGATATGTTCTACGACTCTCTTGAAATATTGATGCATTTTAAAGAGGAAATTCCTACTTAACAAATGGTTAATGTATTTTGAAGCAGTTGGTCGCCTTGTGTTAATTATATGTTCAAAAGATATTATCTTAGAATATGTTTCACATTAGCATGAATTATCTTACTTACTTAAAATAAATTTCAGTCAAATTATTTTAAGTTCAAAATGAATTGTGGATAATGTAATACGTTTTTGCATAGTGCGAACGTCACTGTTATCTTTGCGTCTTTGTGTGTGCAAAATCAACATCGCCAGGATAAAGAAAGCCTAACAACTCCTACGTCACCAAGCTTTGACGCTATCATTTGGCCTACAGTTTAATGTTTTATTTTAGTAAAATAAAAGTATAAAAAGTTTCTGGTGAATTTACTCATGAATAACAATATTTTAATAATTTCAGATAAAAAATATAATTTTCTATCAAACGGCAGTTTTTAACCATGACTAATTAGATAACATGGTAAGGAAATATATCCGAATGAACAATTTTGTATGAGAAAGGTATTTTAATTTTAATTTTTTATTTAAGGTATTTTCTAATATTTGTAGCATTCACCAGAAATTTTAAATAGTTTTACTTTGTGAAAGTAAACCTGTGATGACGTCAATACTTGAAGGCCTAGCGATGACGTCAAAGTTTCAGTATTAGGCTTTCTATATGTAAGAGGTGTTGGCAAAACTGACACAGCTGTAAAAAGCGAACTAGAATCTGGGCTTGCTTGCACAATGTGCAGTGTGATCGTCCTGAACTTTATTAACAGCTGCACTTTTGGAAGAAAATTTGCGACAATTTTACGTTTCAGTACATGTTGAACCTGTTTAAATACGAAATACCTGGAAAGAAATTACTGCTGGTAATCTTCCGCAGAAATCGTAAAAATTGGCAGCTATGAATATTTCTTTCTCAAAGAAGCCTTTCCAATGGTTCTTTATGTAAAATATCTTTTTAAAAGAGAAGGAAAGGTGCAATACCTGTTAGTTACATTTTTACAGCGTTTTATTAAAGCCTAAAACTAAAGGCACTTTTGTACTTTAGTCTAAAAGTAATACCGCTGCAAAGTGTTTTTTTTCAAAGATGTATATAAAAATGTGTGTGTGTGTGTATGTGTGTATTTGTATTGGGGCAGCATAATGAAAAATTACAAATCATAGAAAAAGTATTAAAAGATGGAATAATAAAATTTTTGACCTGTCTGTCTGTTTCCAGTTTATTAGTCTGAAGTTCAGAATATGTTTATAAAACAGTTTTCCGCTGAAAATCTCCCGGATAAAAGAAAGAAATATGAATTGTGCGTTTTATAAATGTTAAGTCTTTTTTAAAAGCAGAAATCTCAATATAGTTTCTACCATTTTTAAATGCTAGCTTATACATCACGCAGTAGTAAAAGTTTATTCTTAAAAAATATGTATATACTGTTTAAGAACTCTTAAAAAAGGGTAGAAAATGTGCCTTAAAAGAAATAAAAAGACTTAATACCTGGAAACTAGGTTTGTTCCAAAAAACTCCCCAAATATTCCATAAATAGGAGGTTTATAAGCGGCAGACGGTTCATTACTAAAGAACTGAAAAAAAGAAAATGACCGAATCAGAACGCAAGTGTAACATGCAACATTCTTTTGAGCGTCTATAAAAGTTTTAAAATCATGTATAATTCTATTTGTTTATTTAAAAAAATAATTTTGATGCATCACTTTAGGCTTACAAATAGTTAAGTTATACAGATAATGCAGGATGAGTTTGACCTGTCATTATCATTATATCGTTATTTCTTGAACTGAGAGACGAAAGGTGCCTTGTTCAACAGCAGATTGCGTCCGCCGACCTAACGTTCGGGGTTTACCGTAGTTTCCTCCTAAGCTGGGTTAGGACCCTTTAGAAAGGCAAGTGGATCATACTGGAATCTCCCTCTACCGACCTTGGATTTCACTCGTTCCTGTACGATTTCACACAATCAAATTGCGTTTTGAACGATTTAGGCTAATGTAAATAGTCTACTGGCCCCTCCGAAATTCAGCCAGAAGCCGTCCTCGGCTAAAGGCCCATTATGTTCGAAGTTATAAAATCTTAAGCTTCGAATGATTGAACTCTACTTGCTGAGGCGTATCACTGACCATGTATAAAAACTTGCTGCCTCAATAAATTGGCATTTTTTTTTGAAAGATTGTCCTAGAGATTTATTTACAATCATCGCAAATGTAGGTATATTAGGAAATTAAGTTTTTTGTAAGGATAAGGTAAAATAGTAGCAGAATGTTTTGTAATTGGAATTAAAATTATCTTATTGTCAGTGGTTCCAGTTCAAACTTCGCAATCAGTAGCATTAAGATATATAAACTTGATGCGGATTCTTGTTCCTTTGACTAATGCTTCCTTTGTATTTAAGTTTCTGATTAGTATAACGATGCAATTAACTTTCAATACTAACTTATGTGGTGGCAAGCAATACTATTTTTCGGCTAGCCGGGCGCAAATCCCGCCAACTGTTTTTTCTGGAAAACATTTAAAGACTACTTCTGAAACACTGTCGTTAACCAAGACAAAACTAGAAATTTTAATCCGTACACAAAATAGTATTTAGATACAGAATTCAATGCGATGCAATGCGAAGCATGTTTCCAGAGTGCCTGGGAGACTAAGCTCCCTCAAGTCCGCTCAGTGAAACTATGTTAAGATGGACAGAGAACTTAAGAAAAAATTAGGAGTATTTATAAGTTCGGCCAAGGGACCACGCCTCACAAAGAAGACATGGTTTTCCTTAGCATTATTGTTTACTTTATTGTCTATTTGACTTAAAAAATTAATGAACATCTTCTCCTCTCGAGAGTTTAGCTCTTTAAGATTATTAAGTACATTTTTAAGGTTTTCAAGTAGATCACTGAGTGAGGCTACACCTATTTATTGTTCGATCAGTTTTGTGATATGTCCAATTTCTTTAAGTGTGTTGTGAGTGTTCGGAAGGGTGAGTGGGGGCTTGAATCGACATATTGTAACAGCGGCGTATGAGAGTTTGTTGTTATTGTTGTTTACATTATTAGGTGAGGGGGTGTGTGGTTAGAGGGTACGAAATATGGCACAGTAGCACAGATTTTATAGCTGGCCGAGAGATCTTGTCCGCAATTACAGCTCTTGGGTGGGGGTTTGTTTCCTAATAATTTGTAGGACAATTAAAGTGGTCAAGGAAGTCAGCGCAAATTAAGCAACGTGGAGGCATGTGACAGAATTTTGACGCGTGAAAGAAGCCGTTGCAGCGGATGCACTGCAGGTCTTTGAGTAGGGGTCTGTATCTCTCAATATTAACTTTGAAGGAAAGAAGAGAGTCAAGTTTAAAAATTTCGTGGCTAGATGGAGTGTTAGTTAAATGTACTTGGTAAATGGGAAGAGGTCTTTTGTCCTTTCGGCTAAAGTTGATTGATTCTAATTATGAGGTATTTGTAGCAATAAGGGCTTCCATAATATGGAAAGGGATAAACAACTATGTACTGGAAATCACTTTAGGTTTGTAAGCATTTGGCGCAGATCACAATTATTTAGCAATTTTTCACTTGCTCCCGGCTAACGGGAAAAAAAAAAACCCAAACCACTCATAGTCAAAGAATTCAGAAACTCTACTAGATAGTAATTGATTTCATTGTCATCACAGCAAATTATTTTAGCGTAGCTGTGGTGATATGCTCTCTATTCATCAGATATTCGATTAAGTCAGCATTAATAAAAGTTCAATCATCATTTTTAGATTCTATTATAACGGATTTCAATATGTTATATGACAGTATGTGTTTTGGGAAATATTTCCATACACTTCATTAGTAATATTATTTTCATTCCCTATTAATTGTTGAGGTATTTCTTCAATAATATTTTCGGAGAAAATTTGCTTTAGCGTACTGCGTGGCGGAAGATTGTGAAGAAATTGTCGAACTGAAGCGTTTATGTGGAGCGCCTCTTGGATTGCAACCTGCCCTGTTTGGTTCATTTTTCCATAGCTTTAAAACATGGAATTTACAACACTTTTCTCAGTTCTCGAGCGTCTAAAAAAAGTCGCCAAGCACATTTTAGTCATTGGCGTTTCATCAAACTGGAGAACAATTTCACTTTATGCAAATTTTGTTCTAATACTATAACCCTATAGTTCTGCTGAAACTTAGTGTTGTTACTTCAAAATTGACACAACAATGGAACCTTCGGCCGACTTGGCGCGAAATACTGAGTGCCAAATTTCCTCTCTAATTTTTTACGGTGCACTAGCACATTACATAAAAATTTTAACATTCGCGCAACCAACTGCATACGAGCTTTAACTGTGCCGAATTTTGCGCTCATCCGTTCGTGCTGCAAAAGGGACACAACGGTTTTCGTATAGGGTATTCATATATACAGTATACTCTCGATTATCCGTGCGCTGATTATTCGGTTTGCGGATTATCCGTGCTCATTCCGGACTCACTAAAAAATTTAAAGAAAAACATTTTCATGCTTATCATGCATATAAAATCATATGAAATCAATGTTGATATCAAGTAGAATCTTGTCCAGTTTAATTAATTGCATTCAAGTCAAGTGAAAGCGAGTCATTTAGGACTACCAGTAGTAAAACAGTTCCCTTTTTTAACCCTACCTCTTGAACATGCAAAAGAATTCGAAGGTTTCGAAAGTCTGTTTTTTTTTCAGTATTTGACAGATGGCATCATTACTGACTATGTTGTTAAATCTAATAGGAATGATAGTACTGATGCAGAAGATGTACTAAATACGGGAGATACAATTTCTCATTCTGCTGCTCTACAGTTTGTGTAAGCTTTGCCAGATTATATGAGAGAAAGAGGATTTGATTACGGTGACATTACTGTGGTTCGTAAAATATGTGTCGATATACGACAAGAGATGTACAAAGAGAAGCAAAGACGCTTTACAGATTTTTTTTTAAACAGTAAATGCCGAAAAGAAAATTTATAATTTGATGATATACAGCATGAAAATGTAAATAATTTTTATATTTCTGTACTGATGTTGATTTTTTCTTTAATAAAAAGAAGTTTTCGGATTATCCGTGCGATTCTTCCCGGTGATTAGCCCGGATAATCGGGAGTGCACTGTGCATAGATATATATATATAGAGAGAGAGAATCTCCAACCTTTACTGGATATAATTAAACACTTGTTCTAAACAGCAGATTAAAAAAATATTTTTTTAAATTATAGTTCCTTTCAATACAAATTCAGACATTGTACAATCTGGGACGTACCCTGAAAAAAGTTTCGGGGAGGGCCCAAAAATTTCGGATGGGGTCCAAACGGGGAAAAAGACAGAAATTTTCACAAAAATAATTTATAATTATTATTTTGTTGACAAAAACTGAAATTTAGGTGGGGGTCCAGTCCTTATGGACCACTACCCTGTTTACGTCCTTGCGTGCTATCTTCTAACCCAAAATTTTCTGCTTACAAAAAGCGGTTGAATGTATTACGTAAAGGCTCTGGAAACTGTATACATATATACATTAAACTAAAAGGTTGGTAGAAATCTGAAAAGACTAAAAACGTATTTTCTTACGAATTTTTGGTTTATTCTGCCTCCCAGAGGTTAAAAAATGTTTAAAATTCATATTTACACTGCAAATAATTAAATATTGCATTTGGTTGCATCAAAATCGGCTAATTAAATCGGGAGATATGCAGTGTTGGGTTTCCCCGTTGGTTAACATACAGTTTTCTAGAAATCTCGAGAAATATTGGTGCTAGTGCTTAGATGACCTCACTTTTGGCGCCAAAAAAATCGCCAGCTTGGAACAGAAGCAATGACGCTTTACAGATTTTTTTAAGCAATAAATGCTGAAAGGAAAATTTCTAATTTGATGATATGCAGCATGTAAATGTAGTAATTTTTATGTTTCTGTACTGATGCTGATTTTTTCTTTAATAAAAAGAAGTTTTCGGATTGTCCGTGTTTTTCTGTTATCCGTGCGATCCTTAACGGTGATTAACCCGGATAATCGGGAGTGCACTGTACATAGATTTGTAATTTGATAGCTTGGTGACATTTCTTACATTTGGCGCGATTTTTCCAATGGGATCTGCAATGTTTGTTTTCCTGCCTTAATATTACGTAATAGCCTATTAATTCAACTGTATTCCTATGACGTATTTGAAATTCGCGCTTTCTCCTCCGAGAAATTTCTACTAGCTTCTCCGATACCTGTAAATAGAGGAAGGACATATCGGCACTTCTTAGTTTTCACCGAGTTCCCTGCATTACGCTGTGAATTGCGCTTTTGGAATCAATATTTTGCTTGTTAAAAAAAATTGTTTTTGAGAGCTGTGTGTAAATTTTTCATTGCAGAGTCCTGAGGGACTGTCTTTGATTTCCCTCGGCAAAGTTTCCACTGAATTTTTGCCTGTGAAAGTGTTTTATTTTGTGTAAGAAATACAGCATCTGAGAAAGCTTCTGCTCTGAGCGGACTGTTATAAGGAAGTTACAGGCTGTTAGTGCCTGTGAATTTTGTATAGCTGAAAAGATCGGCGAAGTTCTAGAAGCAATAAAATTTGTGGTACATCATGGCAAGTGGACTTTTCACTAGAATTTTCTACAAACACTGGACTTTAGGATGAAGAACCCAAGAATCAAGCAGAGTTCTCTGCAATTGTATATGGTCGGTACTTTTATATCAGATTTAAACCGGAGTAATGTTCGGGCTTATACCTTGAAGTGTTAAAGCAATCAAATGATGTTAAATGGGTGCTTACGTATACTTTGGGGAAATAATTTTGCTTAACATAGACATACTTCTAGTCAGATGAATACGATTATATGATATTATACCTATACGATTATATGACATTACCTTTATAGCTTTTGCGTTATTAACAATGAGAAATGGTTCATGGAGCCAGAAAAGGCAGAAGCCACCTCGTTGACGTTCTTTTATCAATTTCATCCACTTCTGAAAATAGACTTAAAGAGAAACCAAGTACAACATTAGTCTGCATTGAAAAGTAAAACAGTTTTATGTAAGCTACATTTGCGTAGATTTCTTTTCATTAATTACCGTTGCCATGCGATTAATGCTATTAACTTCCACTTTATACGTCGCACACGATTGCACATAAATATACTAGTCAGCTCGTCACTACTTAGGAGTTGAAATATGATATAAATAAGTAAATGATAAGTAAATATGATAAAATAATTTTATGGTGGTTTAATAGAATATGCTAGTGAGTAGAACCCCTATAACCACGGTAGATATGTTCCGTGTTTAACGGATCCTAAGCTATACACCACTTGGAGTGCGGAGTGCGCGGTATAATCGCGGCAAAATTTATTTGCGCTCCATAGAAAAACAATGATGTTTGGTATCGTCATTCAAAAGTTATATCAATTACAGGAGCTCAAGCATTATAAAATCAGAACATCTGTCTCATTTTACCGTGATGTACGAGTCTCTTTTAAAGTGTTTTACAAAAACGATCGCAATTTTTTCGCCCTGTTCTACGAATCCGCGTTGTATGGACCCATGTTATAGCACTGCCTCCTAGATATAAAAAGCCTAACAACTTCTACGTCACAAAGCCTGTACGTCATCAGTAGGCCTTCAAAGATGACATCATCAGCATCAGCATCATCGAAATATGGTGAAGGGGAAAGGCGTACCTGATCTACAAAAGATTTAACTCGAGTAATTAGTTGAAAGTTATAACGATGGAAGTCCTTTAAGGTGGAGAAACACGCCGAACAGACATGTTGGTGTCACCGTGCCGAGGTGTTACGAATTTCTGACTTTCTTTTTCGGAATAAGAGCAAAAATTTCGAAATTAAGGTACAAAATTGCTCTTACCTTCTGTCCGGGTTCAGGGATGTTCGGATCGTAATACATTCTAATAAGATTCTACAATAAATGCATGTGGACTCACTAAAAAAAAAACCACTAATTTTCACACATAATTAATTTTAATCTGATCATATAAAAAGGACGTCATACTTCTGGGATCGTGGCAGACGAAAAATACAGACTCCGGACCCGGTGCCGAAATATCACGTGATCCAGTGCGGTTGGAGTTCCGAATTTTTAATAGCGGGAGTTGGTCTGGAAATCTGTTTTGAAATTGACAGTTATGCTTTTAATGTTTGTTTTCACAACGTCGCCCCATTGTTTATTGTTATATTTTAGAAAAAGGTGCTTTTTTATAGTGTTTTCCGCAATTTACGAATGAATGCCGTATTCATGTAAATCATTCAACTATTTTGAAAATGCCTCGGATGTACAACGTGTATGGATGTCGGTCAAATTACAGAGGCGAACGCGAAACTGTCAACACATTCGGTTTACTAAAATATCCAGAGCTTACTAAACAAAAATGGCTAAGAGGTATTCCTACCGAATTAATACTTTTAAAATATCCCACATTATGCATTAAACATTTTCTACGAAAATTAAATTATTCGTGTTGGCAAGGTAATTTATAAAGGTGAGATGAAGGAGTACCGAAGGAAAAGGTATCCATAGTTTCTATGGGTATTAGTACTTAAAGTGAAGGTAAAGTAACTATTTGTTTTGTAAATTTTAATAATAATCCGTCATATGTTAATGATTTTATTGCTATTTTTGAATATTTGTTTTATAACATGTTTATTAATAATGCTAAAGTGTCTAATGCTGATAAAATTTTAAAATGTAATTGTATTGATTCTACAAACTTTTTCTCAAAATACTTTTCAGATACTTCTAAATATTACTTGAGGTACTCTCAAAATACTTCTCAATTTACAAATCTTTTTCTCAAAAATTCATTTTTGAGAATTTTTTTTTTTTTTTTCAAAAATGCGATTGAGAGCAAACTACTGAAACATTACCGGGCTTTAAATATGGGTCATAAATTTTGCTTGTCTAATAATTATCTGAATTGCAATCTTTCTAGATATTTGTTGATGATTGATTAAAAATAGAAATTAATAGAGGCAGCATAATTTACATTACATAACGCATATGAATCAAATGTTTTTAACAAACTAAAATTTTAATATTATTTTTCTGCGCTTTCAAGGAGGAATGGAATAACATTTAATTATCTCTGGAAAATGTGTGTAAGTGTCTCCATGATCATAACATTAATAGGCATACGAAAAGTATGCCTGTTTCGTATTTACCGATTTGTTTTTAAAATATGCTTTTAATTAATTTTGTAGTATCCTTCTAAAAGATATTGATATCATGCATCTGCGTAGCCAGAAATTTTTCATGGGGGGGGTTATGAATACTGCAATTCATATATATGTATACGTGAGTGTGATAAGGAAGTGAAGAATATACATTTTGTATGGAAAAAAATTCCTCATGGGGGGTTATGACCTCCTATCCCCCTTGACTTCGCCACTGATAGTAAATATTATTCATTTAGTCAAATAAAAGTTGCATTATTTTATTTGTACTTAAAAATAATTTATGTACTTCATTAGAAATAGATGCAGAGATTCTTATTGCTGAGTCATTATTGCTGATATGATCCTTAAATTTATTAATATTGAAACTTAATTTAAGAAAAAAAATGTGTTATATTTTAATTTTAAGGCCCTAAAAAGGGGTTACTGTTGACGCAGCATTCGGCAGAGTTCGGTACATTCCCCCCTTTTGAGTTCATAAGGGGACAGAACTCAACCCGAGACATCACTCCACGTGAAGACGTGAAGGTGGGCGCACAAGTCGTCCGCGACTAGTCTTCACACGATTTTGCAAGACTGTAGCGTCACAGTCATCCTGTCCATCATTGAACTCCAAAGGGCAACGCTTTCGCACTGGACGAATTAACATTCCTGACGCTGTTCGCAATTTGGCAACTCGTACGACTCCGTCCTTGCTGGGATAGACCTCAAGTATCTTCCCTAGCGTTTGCACGATTACACTTATCAGTCCCACATCACCAACACGCAAAGGTTTCTTGTTCTTTCCAGAAGAGAAAGAATTGTGTAACGAACCTAGATATTCATTGCGGAATCTTAGATTGTTGTTTATAACTCTAACTAGATATTGGTAACGCTTTTTTATTTTCTTCTGATCCAAGAAATCAAGTTCAGGTATTCCTACTTCTGCGATTTCTTCTAAAAACATAGCTGGAGTCAGTGGACTTAGATCTTCGTTACTGCCCGTGACATAAGTTAAAGGTCGTGCATTTACTATGCTTTCACAATCGCAGAGCACTGTAGACAATTCTTCGAAATTGTGATCTTTTCCTAGCACTTGCTTTTCAGCGGGGTCCTTAATGCCTAAAGAATCTAACTGCCATAAATCCGTGATTTTTGCTTCATTAACGTATAACGAAAGGACCAAAAGAGAACTATCCCTTTCATCGTCATTAATTTTAGCCATAGTAGTCCAACCAATTGTTGTTTGCAGTGCAACTAAACCGCAGTTAAGATTTTCCTTTTTCCCGTAAGCAAACTACCCAATATATTCGAACCCAACAAAAGATGAATTTCGTTTGAATCTCGTTCGTATAAACATTTTCTACTTTCTGGACAGATATCGCTCAAAAAAATATTTTTCTCTCTCACCTCTCTCATAAATTTAATATTCTCAGGAACACTGGCATAAATTTTCTCTTGCTTCATGACCTCAATTTGAACGTTTTCATTTTCCTTTAAACCCCTTAAACTGATCCTAAAACAATTATGATCCACTGTTGTTTCAGTACCCCCAAAAAGCCCATGAGTAATTTGAGCTTTTCCAAAACTTTCTAAGCCAATTTTATAAGCTACGTATTTTAAAATGTAAAATTTTGAAGATGCGGTATCTAAAATAGCGCGCACTACATATTCAAAACCGTTATTTCGTATATAAACACACAAAGCTTGTAAATAAATGAAGTTCGTCAAGTGCTCGTTCGAAAAAAGGGTAGTTTCCGACGTTTCGGTCTTTTCTTTATCTTTTCCCTCATTAGGTTTCATCTTAAAACAAAATAAAATGTTATGTTGTTTTCCTTTGCAGATTTCGCAAGTTACAGGTTTTTTACAAAATCTTGATGTATGTTTTCCTATTTCTAGAGATTTGAGGCAAGTACCCTTCTGCATTAATTTATTTTTTCTTTCTTCCATAGATAAACTTAATGCAAGCTCATAATTTACTGCCGAATGATTTTGTGAATCACAGAACAGGCATTCAGTATATTTGGATCTTCTTTAGTGTTTGTTGATAAAAGATCATCACCGTAAAAATATACTTCTTCTTACCCGAGTCAAAACCGCATTTTTCTTATCAAATGGAGCATGATTTTTTCTACCGCTTTCACTGACTGTGTTTGTCACTAATGAAGCTTTTTCTCTTGCTTTTAAACAGTTAGACAAAAAATTAATTAGTTCTCTAATATTATTATATCCCTTTTCGTTTTCAGATTTAATTAATTCTATCAGAAGATCTTGCGGAATAGTTTTCAAAATAGTAGTACAGAGAACAGCAGCTATTTGTTCAATATCTGTACCAAGACTTTCCAAACTTCTAATCTCGACAGATATTTTGTCAAAATACTTCCGAAAAGCATAAATATCTGACGAGTTTCTGAGCGGCTTAATTTCTAAAAGGTTACTCATGTGATTATGAATAAACATATCTGTATTCCCGAATCGGTTTTTAAGAAGCTCAATTGTAGCGTCGTAATTGTTTTCCGAAAACGCGAAACCCTCAACTGTTATTAAAGCCGTAGAATGCAATTGAGATCGTAAGTATCAGGTTGTAACGAAAGTTTCCCGCCATATCTGCCTGAAAAACTATCTTCTAACCCCTTAGATAACTGTTTTTGAACTTTTGGTACCAAACCTGCACAGTGTCACATGATACAACAATAGTACTTAAAGTTGTACTCATAATTCGTTGATATTATGCAGCTGACTTTTTGCAACACAACTGGAAGTAAATGATGGTTCTAATCCTCTAGAGTGATAGTTCCATTTGAGACACCTTATACTTAATGATAACTATATTTTTTACAGATTTCACAACACAGTGTTATAAAGTAAACCTCTTTCAAATGCCAAAAATCGTTTGACAAAACATGAGCAAATACGCCAACGAGAACTGTGTGCTGACGAAGTTTGCGGTGGCGGGAAACTTTCGTTGCAACCTAATAATTGAATTTATCCACTTTACTTAATTTACTATTATTACGAATAGCCGACTCGAAGCTGCTCCAAAATGAGAGCCATTTGCTAATATTTCCGCCTAAGCTTGGTACACTTTATTTGGGTAATTTTACCCCGGCTGATTTACTTACAGTATCATATTTTATTTTATATGACCTATTTTCATTGTTTACTTCTGGTATTGTTTTAAAATTTAACAGTTCCGCATTCATTACTAACAATATATGATATTCATTACTAACAATATAATTATGCTAAAATAGAAGATGCATTCATCTGTGCAAATTTGGTGATGTAACCGAAAGACACACTCATACAATAAAGTGAATGCAGTACGAAAGCTATAATAACAAATAATAAAATTGAACTTACCTATGAAACGATATGATAGGTAAACATCTCCCTTCCCTGTTGGTATATCCAAAGGCTGAACAACCTGTCATAATTTAATCCTTAGTGTTTACATACTTCACTTGAAAGAAAGTAATGAGAAAGCGATCGAAGTAATGAAAACGCTATCGCAATAATATTCTTTCGTTGTCTTCATTGACGCTCAATTAATAATACGTGTTTAAAAATAATTGATTATTTAAAAATAAAGAGTAAAAGTATTACAGAATTAAGATTAAAATTATACCCAAAGATGTGGCTTTAAGGTAAACTTACATACAATCAGTAAAAAATGAGAAATACAGCAGTTTTGTTCTTGAAAATTTACATGCATGCCAATGACGATATCGAATGTTTTGAGTGAATGAGGGGGCGTGGTAGTTGGCTTCAAAAACGGGGAACATGGGCGCCTCCATAAGTTAAACCTTCTTGGAGAACACAGAATGCTTCCCTCATAGGCGCATGTGCAAGAGGCCCAAAAAGGGGTTACTGTTGCGCAGCATTCCGCAGAGTTCGGCACACGAGGTCTATCAAGTCCACAGAAGCTCCCTGCTACGCCTTATTGGCTCTCACAATGTAGCGTGATTCTTTAACGGTCGCTTCGGTAGATGGGATCCCCTAGGCCACCAACAGGGGACAGCTTGCTGGAAAAATACCAAAGAACATGCAGGCATCAAGTAGTGGCTTAGCAGGAATTAGCGAGAGAAATACTTGAAGGAAAGCACCAAGTCGAGCATCAGTCCAAGAAGATGGAGGCGGTGGTCCAATCAGTCCTAGATGCATGTCCCTGCTACGCCTTACTGGCATCTTGTGTAGAGGTTCTTTATCGGGACAGCTTTATCCAGCAAGTGACGACACGATCGCAACATCAACGAAGACGGGAAGTAGAAGCGGTGAGAGCACTCAAAACTATCTGCCGCAGGAAAAGATGGGAAAGAGCAACACCTCCTAGATATAGAAAGCCTTACAACTCCTACGTCACCAGTCTTTGACGTCATGATAAGATCTTCGCATAGCTCACTCACAAATGGCCTCGAAGCGAGAAAATCATGTGATTCAGATAGTTCGCCAAATCTGAACATCTGCCAGTAAATATGATTGATTCTTAATCTTGTTCTTACACAGTGTGGCGGTAAATTAAATTTATACGACAATTCTAAGCATTTTTCATAAGGTCCAAGTCGGATAACATGCAATAAGGTATTTACAAACTTTTTGTAGTATCTGTCACTTCGAATACTTTTCCCAGAGTGCCTGGGCACTGGGCCCTACCTCCACTCATAATAATTTTTATTAGCAGGAAATATAGTTCAATAATTTTGAGCAGAAAAATTGAAGATATAAAATACATTGCAATAAGAAAAAGGCTATATTCATAGCTATTTATATTCCAATTTAATTGAACTTTTTTGAGGTATAATAAAATACAAAAGAGATACTCACTGTGACCGTTAATTGTGGCCGTTTTCAGATCTAAAAACCTTGCTCTATCAAATAAATTTTTATATGGAATGTAGGCCATTTTTGTTTGTATATATATCTTTGTACATATATCAATCATTATGCCGCATCGTTGCAGTGTGCTCGGTTGTAAATCAAATTTTGTTTCCCAAGAAAGTAATTAATTTTTCATTCCCAAAGTGTTGATCTATCACATAAACTTTTGTATATAATGTAGGCCTTTCTGTATGTAAACATGTGTGTTATATATTTGTAAATATATCATTCATTATGCCGCATCGTTGCAGTGTGTTCGGTTGAAAATCAAATTACGGTGACAATCAAAGTTGACAAATTAAAATCTGGGTGGCTGAGAAAAATACCTAGAGATTTAACGAATTTAAAAAACCCTGTTGTTTACAAAGACGAATATAAAGAATATGAGCAGAAAATTCCTAAACTTAGAGAAGGCGCTATACTATTCATATTTGAAAATGTTCCTTCATATATTTCAGATAAAACCTCAAAAACACGCCGTATTATTGATGTTGAAGAAGAAAATTTTAATCGTGTAATTCAACAAAGTTTACTTGATCTGAAAGTACTGGCAGAAAAAACTTCGATTAAAAGTTTTGACGACATACATAAATATATATAGAAGAAAACAGCTCAAATTTTAGAAAAAAGTGGTTTTTTTATTAATGATCAAATGTTCCGTATTTGTCTGTATCAATCTCCCAATGTTTATCCCGTTGTTTTAGGCTGTATTGCTATTACGAATGATTTGAGTTTCAATATATTTATCAACAATTCAAAACTAAACACATCTAAATTTTCTAAGTTTTGTTATGGATAGCACAAGAGTTTTTGAAGAATTTATGGAAAATGTGGAAAATTTCGTTCCTTCATTGCCGAACGTTTTAGAATCTGTAATTTCCACATTAAAATCATCTGAATTCGATGAAGATAATTCTAACATTGAATTTATTTTAGAAGAGTTAGAATTGTTAAAAATTCCTAAAAAGAGCAGAAGATATGGTAATCATTCTTTGCTCCTAGCCTCGACTGTTTTTATACGGTCTTCATCTGTATATAATGCATTATTAAACAGTGGATATTTATGTTTGCCAAGCGATCGGACTTTGAGAGGAATTATCGGAGCATATTCATTATCAAAATTAGATTTAACTGGAAGCATAAGTTATTTCGAAAATAAAAAAAGGTACTTAACGATAATGATCTAATACTCAACATTTTATTAGACGAAATTTACGTACAGCCTCACTATAATTTTAAAAGTGGTTCCATTTATGGTGATAAGAGCTGCCAACCTTCCCGATTTCTTCGGGAGATTTCCCACCACAATTTTTTAAACAGTTTTATTTTACATTGAGTTTTTGGGGTTATTTTAAATTTGAATTGCTAGGTAAAAATAAGCCATGAAAATTCTCTAGAAGAAATTGGGAAGGTTGGCAGTTATGGGTAGCAATAATAATCCATCAATTCCTGTGAAAACTGTACAGCTTTTTATGGTAGCGCCTGCGTTTTCTCCTTATAAAGATGTTTTTAGTACCGGTAAATAAATTGCAGTCCTATGATCTTAAGAAAATGATTTTGCAAGTGATATCAGCTATCAATGACATAGGATTTAGAGTAGTTTCTCTGATATCGGATAATAATGCTGTCAACAAAACAGCATCTGAGTTACTGACTTCAAACCAAGCACTGCAACATTCTATTAGGCATCCTCTAGATGATACAAGTCTAATTTTTATTCTTTTTGACACTGTGCACATGCTTAAATCAATTCGAAATAACTGGTATATCAAAAGAATCATTACATTCCCTGTTTTCATTAATCATGACTGTTTAAAAAAAGCAAATTACAAACATTTAGAAACTATGTATAACATTGAAAAATCTTCAGTAATTAAGTATGGGCATTTACTTTATAATAAAGCACTATACCCAACAACAATACAGATATAAATTAGCCCTTCAGATTTTAAATGAAAATAATATTGCTGCATTGAAATGTATTTCTAAGGATCATGAATCACTTTTCATTAATCCAGGAGACACATATGATTTCATATCAAATTTGACTACTTGGTGGAAAATTGTAAATTGCAAAAGTATTTTTAGTGCTAGACGTTTCAACGATAAATATCGAGAAGCTATCAACCAAAATAATGAAGATCAGTTAACATTTTTTAAATATTGTCACACTGGTTAAAAATTTGGCGACAATCTGTTCCAAACATTGAAGTTTATCACCACAAACATTTCAACCATTAATTATTACTACGGATTCATTTATTGAGATGATTCCATACTTTTCTTGTAAATATAAAGTGTATTATATCTTACTTGCAAAATTTCAGACCAATTCGTTAGAATGTCGATTTGGTTTATACCCTCAAATGTGTCAGGATGTAATTACTACATAAGTTTCTTACAGCTTTTAGAAAATGAAAAAAAACTGCGGTTTGAAAGTAATATTTTAATTCTTACTTCCAATGTAAATATATCTTTATCTACGCTTTTTTTCCTGACGATGAAAAAACTGCAATACTTTCAGTAGATGATGTTGATAAGTATATGAAATTAATAATTGATGATTTCAATCTGGAATCTAATTTTGTGCTTCCTCCGGAATTCATCTCTGGAACTGACGGTATGAAAAGGGCAAATTTTGGAGGAAGCCTCCACAGCGTACAGAGGATTTGAATACGGATTTCATCTTTGTTTAAAAAAGAAAAACTTAGAAAATTTTGCATGTTAAAATAATAGTATTTGCGGGTTACAGCGGCAGCATAAATTCCATCGATAAACAACCGAGAAACATCGCTAAGATCGTATGGTGGTGAAATTTTGCGCAAACATCTGCATTTCCTGGGAATAGACCTCAAGGATAAATATATTACGGGTTTTGACGTAATATTTGTTTTAATTTCAGGTACAACGGATATCATTTTTACGTCATGCATTAGGAATAGCAAAGTTAAATGTTGAAAATCTTTGATGATAAAATTACATGACGAGTAAGTTAGCTCAGAAAACGTGGACTAAGATTGGAGGATTCGTGCGCATTTTCGCCTCCGGTTCTTTGAAAGATTTCTTGCCGCTTATGTGAAAGAAATAAAATGTAAAATAGCAACGATAACCTTAAAATCCGAGTACTTTAAAGTTTCAATATAGTTAATGTTCCGTTTATTTGGCATGTATGCACTTTTATTTTTCAATTGGTTAGTTTCAGTTTAACATAAATTATTCTAACCAAGAACATTGGATGTTACCTTTGTTTTCGTTTATTTGTTAAATTTTTGCATTATGTCGAAACAGACAACTTATTACTATGGTTATATAATGTTGAAAATAAAATAATAAAATCCGCTATTCAATAGTAACTAAGTCGAGGTCCTATCAAAAATAGAAAATGAAGTTAATTACTCTTGACGCTATTTCCACATCATCCATTTAAAATTGAATTAGTAAGTTAAATGCTAACAAGATTTGACAAAAGGAAAAATTTATAATATAATCAAAATTCTTCTATCATGAAACATGGATTCAGATATGAATATATAAATCATTTAAAACACTCTAAAATTTTGCTGTGACCAGCAGATAAATATATAACCAAAATATATTTAATACTTATTTATTTGCTTCCTATTTCTGTTGGTTTAACAGTATCCATTCCTCGCGAAGAACGGGTACTTCAGCTAGTATATTATATACCTCTAAATGACTATTGTTGAAGAGATATTTACGATCATTTACAGAAACACAAGATAAATTTCATGTATAAAATTTAATTTATTACTATAGTTTCTGATGTTACATAAGCATTAATTCTTATGTTTCATTATTAATAATGGGATGCATTTTAATGATAATTTACTGGCTGTGTACTGTATAAAACTGAAATGAAACATCTGCAGTTGCTTAAATATATTTTAAAAAATGTTTTTTACATGCAGAAATTTACCGATAAACGATTCGAAGGGTATTATACAGGTCCAAGTCATAAATTGAACAGAAGTAACTGATATTCATCATAAACTTCCATAAAAATTATTGTCAAATACTCTTACAGACCGGTAATTTTGTGGCAATTTCTTTCAGCGTTTTATTACTACTGAAAAATGCCTTTTTTCACCTTCAGGTGGGTTCCACTGTGAAACTACTTAGTTTTAAAATTTTCAAAGTGGATCTTTAAAAGAGCATGTATAAGCATTAATCAGTTCTCTAACCTCTGCAGGCCTCACCATGGCACAGTGGTTATGCCACTGAAAATGGTAGATGGCCGAAGACTGAAGGTCCCGGGTTCGGGACCCATCGCACGGCTGTCGATCTAACGGTCTGGAGTTTTGGTAGGTTTTCTCTAGATGTAACGTGAATACGCGTTAGAACCCCATTGAAAGTCCTCCTGCCAAGGTACCCTCCCTTGGCAGATCGCCCTAGTGCAGCGTTGCCGTAATCACACACAACAACCTTACCTCTGCAGTTGCCAACCTGCACGCAGTACAATTCACCACTTTTCAGACAGTAACTTTTACCTTACATTTAGCAGAAGTCAACGTGATTCTAATCGCAATTCAAAATTACTAAGATCAAAAATGTATTTCTAAAATTTATTGTTTACAAAAAGTGGTTAGCTACATTTAGATAAGTTTGCAGCTGTGTCTCTGTTTTAAGAGTAGTAAATCTGACTTCTAATAACTGTTCAAGAAGGACAAAAGAGCTTGTAAATTTTTCAAACTTCTATATTAGCATTTTAAAGGGATACATTTTCTAAATTTAATATCAGAATATAATTAATAATTTCTGGCACAGTCCGTTAAAAGTTAGCCAGGAGTTACTTACAGCTGGTAGAGGGTATATTCTCTGGTTTTTCGCTCGATAAGATGCTCCGAAGAAACACGGACATAAAAAAGATATTCGGAAATTTTGAATAAAATGTTAAGTACGTTTTAATAAACCTAGCAAACACTATTGAGACAATTAACAAGAGAAGTAGTACTACTAGGAATCGAAAGTTGAAATCGGGAAGGAACATTTTCGATGGAAGCTGGAGTTTCGGCGTGTCGTTAATG
This sequence comes from Cheiracanthium punctorium, assembly GCA_038373885.1. NCBI lineage: Eukaryota > Metazoa > Arthropoda > Arachnida > Araneae > Cheiracanthiidae > Cheiracanthium > Cheiracanthium punctorium. The sequence continues at coordinate 916,104 of JAWZYV010017230.1, forward strand.
TTCAATTCAAACCAGTTTAAATGTACAAAGCGGGACAAATTTTAAAATTGTTCCCCGATAACAGTTTCACGATATCTATAAAAAACTTAAAGAACGTCATATTGATGATGCGGGGAGGAGGAGCAAGGGGGACAGTTCCCCCCCGTAATCTTTGAATATTATCACTAAATGAATATGCATGAGTGGCTGTTTTGACTTTCGACCTAATGTGAAGCAGACAGGAGACCAGACATTGATAATGTGTGACCATGGGAACGCGTCTCGAAAATTATCAAAATGAAATTTATATCAATATGGACAAAAGAAAAAAAATTAAGCTATTTTTAATGGTTTCTCTGCAAGCATTCACGTGTCATTTTAACCCTTTATTAAGGCCGTGAGAAATATACTTTGTACCTACTGTCTGTCTACTCCAGAAATCAATTTACATGGCTACATACTCACACGATTTTATAGATTTTCTACTACTCTGCAATACACCCATATGAACGAGTTTAAATTTTAAATTTAAAATAAAACTGCTTAGAAATTGTGGTGAGGAATCTCCCGAAAAACTCGGGAGAGATGGTGATTACGCAATTAATATTAGTGATACTTCTGATTTTTCTTTCGTGATAATGGATGAGAAGCAGTGGCGTAGCCAGATATTTTTCATAGGGGGGGGTTACGACTACTGCAACTCATATATATGTATACGCGTGGGGATAAGGGAGTGAAAAATATACATTTTGTATGGAAAAATATTCCTCATGGGGAGTGGGGTTATGACAACCCTAACCCCCCCCCTTGGCTACGCCACTGATGAGAATATTTTCCATGAATATAGATTCAGAATTATACTAAGCTTATAAGCTTTCCTTTAATTCCTATTTTAAAGAAAGCTCTCATGATTATTTAAAAAACGGGCGCAGGAATTATTGCTTTTAGTTACTTATTTTTTCGTTTAATTTCTTATACAAGCAGCAGGTGTTTTCCGACTTTGATTCTGTGAATAATTAGTGTATTCTAATGCAAAATTTATAGGTTTGTTTAACTTGTTTCTCTAATTCTCATGTGGGTTATTAACCTTCTTGTGCCCATGGTAGCAAATATGTTACCATCCTTCAGACTCTATTTTTTTACAGGAAATTTTTTTCCAAATGTAAGTTTGAAGTCATAAAACCATACCTTAGTAGCGGTAGTAGTAGTTTGGGTCCACAGATGCCAGCATTAATGGCTAAAAAATATGATAATAATTCAGAAGCAACAGTCTTCTCTCTGTTTATACTCTTCTGTTCTACTTGCAACAAGTTTTACTAGCAAGATTTTCTACTATTTTAATAACATTTAATATGAAAAAAATTAATAATTTTCATTTATATGTAGAAAAATATATACTTTCTTTCTAAATAAAAATTTTTAAAAAGTTTCATTTGCAATATTTAGAACTTCAAAATCATAGTGCGTAGTGGATAATCATAGTTATCACTGAAAATACATAATAACTTTTTTCACAATTTTTTATCATTTTACAGACTTAATTTGACTTAAGAGAACACCATTGCAACGAAAAATTATTTTTTTAGCACTCGGGTGCTATTTCTTTCAAGCACGGGATTTTGTTTACGCGGCGCGCCGTGGTCATTTTTCCGTTTGATTCATGTTTTCTGCAGAGTGATTTGATACTGCTAACGGAATATTTTGGTCGAACGGATAGACAGTGGTTTCCAAACCAGACAGCCATCTGGAGTTATGATTTTTATAGAGGAAAACTTAAATATCACTTTACAAAAAGAATATAAAGAAATAAAAATCACTTTATAAAAAGAATATGAAACAAACACTTTACCCGTGCTTACACGAGCCAGATCAATGGTGTTCAAATGATCATTGCGTATATTGAAGATAAGAGATTTGCAGTTACATACGCTAGTCCTCGAATTGCTTATGAAGATAAATTAGACGCTATATTCAAAACGTTGCTGAAGGAGGATGATTGTAAGACTGTTTTAGTAAGAGATTTTAACATAGAATTATATTACGATCAAGGATCCGATTTCATAACTGAAATGGGTACTTTAGATTTTCCAATACGCACTAATCCAAAACATTTCACTACTACGGGCCAAACAATAACTTATGCAATTTTCAGCAACAAAAATATGCGAACAGGAGTCTCTATGAGCACTTACAGTTATCATTTTCCTCTATATGGCAGAATCGATTGAATAGATTTAAAAAAAAAAAAAAAATCTGAAATTCTTCCAGCCGAGTGCGTATATAAAATCTGGAAGAATTTTAGATTTTTTTTTCTCGTTAATTTCTCACAGCGGGAATAAGAGAGTAAAATACAAAGCTGCCCACCATTCCGGAATATAAACAACCACATTTTGACAACAGTATATATTTTTAAGAATTTTTTCAAAATCGTTTATACGCCCACCAAAAAAATCTGAAAGAGCTGCATTCTTACAAAATTTCTTTTGCACCAGACTTACTGTGTATTAAGAGCAATTAATTATATTCCGGAATTGTTTGCAGCGATGAAAATGTACGAATTAATCCTTAAAAAAAAAAAGAGCCAGAAAATTCCCAAGTACTTTCGAATAGAGGTCTGCGCCTCACAGAAATTCGCGGCGGCGGTGTAAGGACCTCAGAAACCCGGCTTCGCGCCGCGGCGTGATAATTCTTTTTTTTTTTTTTTTTTTTTTTTTTTTTTTTTAAGCACCAGAGTGCTAATAATTTCAACCTTGCTTTTTGTGTAGACACGATTTTGGTACAATTAGCGAGTCCAGTCACTTTTCAAATATGTTTGCCAAGATAACGTGGAGGGGGGGGGGAGGCGTTAATAAAATGTTGAAAGTCGCACAAGGTTTGCAATTTTTGATAAATGATCGCTAAACTGAGTGCCAAAACGCGACAATTTATTATAAATATATTTTGAGTATAGTTAGAAAACGCCTGGCGAATATTGTAAAATAGTTTTAGTAGGTGATTTAAATATAGATTTTTAATTCCGAAGAAGTGTTTTATAGAACAGTGAAGACAAATACGGCGCGCATCATAGATTATGATACCCTTTCCAAATGGTATTTATAAAGGTGAAGTGTAGTTTGACTATGCCTGGCGAAAATTGTTAAACAGTTTTGGTAGGCGATTTTAATATAGATTTCTATTCAGAAGAAGTGTTTTATAGAACAAAGAAGGAAAACACGATACACTCATGGATTATAATGCTCATTCCAAACAGTATTTAAAATATCTGCGAGATATAGTTGGAATATGCCTATAGTTCGAATATGTCTGGTGAAGATTTTAAAACAGTATCAGAAGGCGATTTTAAGATGGATTTGGATTCCAAAGATGTGCTTTATGGTTCAAGAAAGAGTTGATTCTATTTTAACGCCCCTACTTTCGCCAACCTAAAAATTCCCCTCACTTTGGCGAGCTTTGAAGTCATGGGTCTCTAGGAGTTATGCACAAGTTTCAACGCTTCCTAAACAACTACATGAAAACTAAAGTGAGCAAATTAGTGATAAACGCACTAGTTAAGGAATTTGAAGACACTTAATTATTAAAAATGCATTAATTGGCAACCCAAAATAAATAAAAATGTAACGGAATGCTGTATTTACAGGTTGTTCCAAATCGCCATTTTAATTCTAAATTACAGTTCCCACATAAATACAAAAAATTGTCATGTTTGCTGTATATGTTTAATGATCGCCACCTTGGCGAGAGTTGGGGCTTTAAAGTAGAAATCAACCCAAGAAAGACAAACATGGCACACTCATGGATTTTGATGCACATTCGAAACAATATTTAAAACGGTGAAGTATAGTTGTAATATACTTGGCGAAGATTGTAAAATAGTTTTAGTAGGCAATTTCAAGATAAATTTCGATTCCAAAGATGGGTTTTATAAAACAAGGAAGAAAAATACTGCTCACTCATGAATAATGATACACTTTCCAACCTTATGGAATAAGGAAGAAAATATTGACGATGCTTAAACCATGATACGCTTTTAATATATAGCACTTTGGTGCGTATTTAAAATCTGAAAGTGTTTCAGATTTTCTTCCTTTTTTTTTAAGAATATAATTAAATTCGATGTATGCATGTGTACGCGCATCAAAACGCTGTCATTTATCACTAATGGACTGGAAAGCGCCTCCGCCGCAAAAATTACAGAGGATTAGAGGGATGAAGACGCAAATGTACACGTATTCTAGGAACTTGCGGTTTTACATTTTGTAATCAAATTGATAGTAGTAGCATGATCAAATTTTTATCTATAATGATACACTACGTTACATTTTTAATCTTGAGGCAAAACCCAATTTCTATTCATTGGTTTTTGACGAAACAAAAAATAAAATTTTCATTAAAGTACTTTTTTAAAGGAGCGTTTCACTATTCGCAGGATAAAACAAATTCAAAATGCAAATATACTTAATGCTACACATACTTAATGTTGCAAGTGAAGTAAAATCTGTATTTTACAGAATGAATGAATTAAAAAAAAATTAAATAGTCAGTACCTTTACATTTGATTTCAAATTATAATTTAAAAGATAATGATTACATATGTATGTTTGTTAAATTACGTTATTATACATATGTTCGTAAAAAATTTGAAAAGTTTTTATCATTCAGATTTAATATTAATTTATTCTATATACTATATTAACGCCAGTTACAACTGTGGAAAGTTTCATGCAAATATGTAAGGGAATTTTTGTTATGTTATAGACAATTCATAAAAAATGCCGTTTGAGAAAACACGGTTTAAAGTTACCTTACTGTTATTAATCATAAGATGTTTAATTAATCTATTTAAAATCAAGTTTAATTTGTATATGTTTTATCTTTTATTAAATAAAAACTCATTTATTCATATCTTAGTGTGTTAGGCTTGCATTTGTGTTGCTCGTTAACTGACTCACTAATTCATCTTACAGATCTGCCTTTTTTTTTGGAGGGGGGGGGAGCGATGTATCACAATCAGCAAGATAACTTGTGTTTTAAAATACTTAAATAGAGGATTTTCTCACAAAAATAATAGGTCATGCATATTTTATAAATGAATTGATAGCCAGAAATTAAAATATTTGTCATTTTTAAAGTTATTGTATTGCAGTAGTTCTGATTTTAGTTGACTTTAAAGTTAACTAGCTGCCCTAAAATACTAAATTTGGTCACAGTATTATAAATAAATGCTCTGATATAAACATTAGGATAATAAATACAAAAATATTCTGGAACATATTACTTGAACGATCGAAAATTAAATAATATAATTGAAATATTTAATATCCTACATATTATCATAGAACTGCGGCATTTCACTTTACATCATGATTAAATAATCATTTTTTTAAACTGTTGTAACATCCTTCTTTGTATGGTGTGATATGAAAGTGCTTTGTAGAATATAAGAAAGTTTTCGTAAGCTTTTGCACAGGCCCGATCTCTGCAGATCGGTCCCTGCCCACTCATCATATCACAAATGATCTTAAATCACAAGGAGAAAAAAAATAGGGGCAAAAAGTCTTTTAGATGCATTTAATATCTATAGTTCGGAATATTTTCCAGTCAACAAATGAATTATTCTTAATGGCTTTTATTTTGGTATTTTTTCTCGGCTGGGCATTTTTTTTTTCTCTTCTGGAAATCGAGAGATCAGGAGAAATTTTCAAAAACTAGATTTTTTTCAGGAAAATCCAGTATAGTTGCCGGGTACATTATTTTATTTGTACGTGCAGTCGCAAAAGGCTGTTTGTGACTCATCCTCGAACGTCGTAACACGCACAGCAACGTCCATTTTCTCTTGCGGCTGATCAGTAGCGAAATTCTCGATAAATGAATTCTTCACCCTACTTTTCTTTCCAGGGGGAAAAAAAAAACACGCTCACTCAATACATTCGACTACGGTTATAGTGAGCCGAGTTATCGAGTTAGTATCGAGTTATCTGAATAACCCACGAATATTCCCCTTTTTGATCAGGGTGAAAATTTGTGCATTAGTTTATTATTTAAGCTATAAACCGAACAACCAAATACTTTAAAATAACAAACGTTAGGTACTATATTATTCCACAATTCGTACAGTGTTTTTCCATTTAAAGCTTTAGTAGGGCAACGGTACATAATTTGCGGTATCTATCGCTTCAGCCCATAGATTTAAGGGTAGTTGTGATTGAGATAGAAGACAACGAGCCGTTCAACTAAAGTTCTATTTTTACGTTCAGTCCACCTTGTTCTGCGCAAGGGAGCAGTTAATCTATGTTCAATACCGCTTTCTTTTAGAAATTTTTCAAATTCTCTATTTATATAGTCACCCCCATTATAACTCATAAGCATTTTAATTTTCGTACCTTTCTGATTTTCCCAAAGATTTTTAATTTCCTTAAATCAAGGGCTGATTAAAGGGGGGGCGGAAGGGGCCACGTCCCCCCGAGAATAAAGAAATTACTGCAAGAGATCCTATTTTACTTCCATAAAATGGATGTATATGTCAATCTTCTAACTAACCGCCCCGGGCTGTGGTAGCCCAGTGGTTAAGGCGTTGGACTAGTAACCGGATGGTTGTGGGTTCGATACCGGCGTACCACTAAAGACCACCGTGTACATGTGGTGTACGTGCACGTTAAATCCGTGGTTCCGAAAGTCCTCTCGGCGGTCACTAGCAGTTTCCGAGGGGTGCCAATATTCAGAAGTCCCCACCTTCTGATGAGGTTCCAAATTGTGACGGGAAATTCCGGGAAGGACGTATATGTAGCTCTAAGCGACACATTCAGTGACGCGAGCTGTCCTCTCCTGGCAAACAAACAAACTAACCGCCCCCACCGACAAGCTAACCGCCCCCCCCCCCGACAAACTTGCATTAATCCGCCACTGCCTTAAATGCCTCAAGAGCTTCATTTTTGGCTTTCAAAAACTTTACAGCACAGATTGTGCTTTATGTTATTTGATATTGTTGAGAGAGCTTTAGGCGAGAAGGGTCTGATGTATTTTGCCTGGTAACCCTATTGGCGAGTCATCCAGAGTGGATAAGAATCCCAGGCTGTTAGGCTTATAGTTTAGAATTATTCTTTTTTCCACTTTCACATTCGCTAGCCCAGTGCCCGATGCGTTTACACTTTTTACAAGTTCTTGATGCATCCTTAATTTTATAAGTCGGCTGGCCCAAGTATTTTCCGTAATTTTTATTTTTACATGCAGGTTTTCTAGGAGCAGCGACGAAAGCACCTGAACCTTCAGCTTGTCTATCATCGCTACGCCTGGCATTGAATTCTTCCACTACTTTGATTCTGAGTATTTCTGGCTTCGGAAGCTCATCTCTTGATTCCTTAGCACATCGGAAATTGTCGGAAGTAGAAGGGAGGCTATATAACAGCATTACAGTCAGCAAGTCGTCGTCTATTTTAATATCCATTTGTGAAAGTCTGTCCACTATGTCGAAGAATTTTCTTAAATGGTCGTGAATTCCATTAAACGAGTCGGGTATCTTATATTGAATTAAAGATTTCAGTAATGCAGCTTTACGAGCAGGTCCTTTAGACTGATAGATTTCCCCCAGTTTTTTTTCTGACATCTGATGATGTATCACAATTTTTTATTTGTTTGAGTTCAGATGGCGATATACATAGAATTATATCTGCTTTCGCTTTTTCGTCCATTTGGACCCACGTATCGAACTCTTCTTGCGATTTTTCGTCATTTTCCAAAACTTCATGTTTAGGCTGTGCACCTGATACATAAATCCAGGCATCATTCTTTATTAAAAGCGCTTTCATTTGCATTTTCCATGTTTCGTAATTATCTTTATTCAGCGTTTCAATCTGCCAAGTTCCAGTAGCCATTTTGAGGATGAATGATGCAGCCTAAAAAGTGCCGTTAAAAATGATGCAGCCGTTAAAAATCAACAAATAAATAAATTAATTCATCTGGTGTCCATAACCTTTTAAAAATGTTAGCAGAGTTATGGCACAAACATAGGAAGTGTGGGATTTTAACATAACATTTACTTTATTAAATTAGGACGGAAGAAACAGGCACATCACATAACAAGTAACATCAAGAAGGAAAAAGCAAAAAAGAAGTAAAATGAGTAAAATGAACAGACCACAAAGAAGTAAAATGAATGCGTGCGCGAGCACAGTTACAGTTAAGTAGAGGTGTGCCGGATCGTTGAAAATATAGATCCGCGGATACGAATATGAAAACGGATCACTACTTTTCATATCCGCCGATACGGATATGAAAACAGATCTTTTGCTTTTTAGATCCGCGGATACGCATATGAAAACGGATATTTCTTTCTCAGATCCAGGGATACGGATACGGATCTTTCCGTTTAGAAATCATCTTGAAGCGATGCTTTCCCGCACAATACGTGGAATGTTCTACCATAATGATAACTTTCAAATCCTCTGAATGCATGAGTGAAAAAATTATTTTAGTGGTTAAAATAAAGTCACATTTTTAAATTTTTAACAAGATACTTTATGCGTTTTATTATCGAATCTTTACTACTAAACCAAATAGCTTTTCAAACCTACAGAAACTCTAGTTTATCTTATCAAAATATTAATTTTATTCAGTCTTAGTGTCTTGTTGTGAAAGAAGAAATTAAAAATAAAGGCAACGATATATCTCATTATTTAATCCCACAAAAATTTAATGTCCTTATGTCCTTGTTTTATGCATTTTATATAATAATTTACATTTATTACTCAAAGCACATATAAACCATGATCAATCTAATATCAGGGTTGGCAAAGTGGACCCAGCCCAGAAAAACCCACACGGGTTTTTCTGTGTGGGTCCACCAACAAAAACTCGCCTGGGTTCTTGTTCAAAACTGGGTTTTTGCTTAAAATCATTTCTGAATCTGCAAATCCCACTTATAGTATTTAGAAATACACTTTACCTTTTAAGCCCAAAACCTAGATGGTTTCTCTTATCAAAATTACATAAAAATAAGTCATATCTATGGTAATCAGATGAAGTTTACCTCAAAATATTTATTTTCTAAAATTAATTTCATTAACTGAAAATTTTGGAACTTCTAGACAGTATAACCAACAGTGTTTTTGACAGAGGTAGAGCCATGATCCTTTACAGAAAACAAGCTTTCTTTCTACTTTGAAAGAACTAAAAAATATTATTAATCGTATTTCAATTACTTGTATTCATTATTGATTAAGAAATATGTAATTATATATAACTAATAATATTTTCACTTTAAGAAATATAAAGAAAAAAACCCTGAATTTTTCAGTTTGAAAACATCACACAGACTACTTTTTGCTATTATACTGTTTTTATTATTCTTTTACTTATTTAATTTTTTTTATAGCAAACATGCAGTGATTATTATAAATAAGTTTTGATACCACATCATAATGAACATTTTCATGTATCAACTTTTACAAACTGTAAAAGAAATAATGAAAATAAACTGTTGACAATCTTCTAGTAAAAAACTATGCAAAATATGACATGTGTGATTAATGTCTAATGATAATCCCAATTAAAGTTAAATGACAACAAACTAAAAATGTAGAATGAAAAATATATTTCAAATTAATTATTAATAGATCTATTTTACAGTTTACCAATCAAAATCACATTCACTTTGATTTTTGTGGTAATATTTGTAAATCTTTACTAATTTTTCACAGCTGATTTACTGATCTGAGCCTAGTCTGTTCCGCAACTTAGACCATATGAATCCAAATGTAGGGAAAATTCTCTCAATGGAACAGAATGCAGAGACTGAAAAAACTACAAAAATCAAAATCTAACTTGTTCTTCTGTACCTTTTCTTTAAGAATTTACCACCATTTTGAAGCTATAAATTGTGACACAATATTTTCTGAGAAAAGAGATTTAGGAAAATAGTCTAGGTGTTTAATTTTAAAAGCCATTATTGGAGGTAACTGCTCGGGATGATACTGTATTATCCATGCTTCAGCTTCTTCCTCTTCCTCTGAATTAAACTTTTCCCTTCCATACTTTGCATCCATTATATTAGCTAAAAAATGCTCAGGTCTCATAATCTGTTTATACCGTTTCACTCTATAACTTCCTTGTGCTGTTTCAATTCTTCTGATTCCATTAAATTTTTCCATATTTCTGCAGAACGTGACAGTGTGGTTGTATCCTTTTGCAGTTCATCAAGAGCTGAAGATAAAATTATGAGCTGCTTGTTTAAATTCAAACACTCCTTGTAAATTGACACATTATCCAATATTTTTGTATTTTTGTGGGGGGGGGGATATTTTTGAAAATTCATTTTGGTGCTGAGATGCGATTGTTACATATTTATGATAATTATCCAAAAAGCTCGAAATGCACATTTTGTGTGAATTCCAACGTGTATTGTTAGGTATTTGTGGTATCAAACAAAAACCCAGAAAAGCCCACAAAAACCCAGAAAAGCCCACAAAAACCCAGAAAAACCCACAAAAACCCGGGTTTTTGCCAACCCTGTCTAATATCAATTCGTAGGCAAAATTCTCTTTATAAGACAAGAATTTAACATGTTTAAAACGATTGTTTCTTACGTAGGTTCTTTACTTTTATATTCTTTCTATTCAATAATTAGAACCTTCATAAAAGGATTAAAATAAAAATAAGTTTGTAATACTTACCATACTTATATGAAATAGCTATTTTCGAAAGACACTTGAAAATCTTATATATTTAAAAATAATTATTGATGTTGTATAAACATATACACACAGTAATCAGTGTATTTTTTATAAAAGCATAATAAAAGACCATTAGTTTTCATTTAAGCTTAGTTGCGGTTTTTTTGAAAATTAAATATTTAGCTTTCAGCTAAATGACGAAGTGCAGATGAGAGGCTTTTTCAATTTAGTAATCTAAAAAGTTGATAATCTCCTTGAAATGCTAATAAATAAATAAATAAACTTTATGTATTCACTTGATAGTTAGAATAATTGCAAAACATATTCTGAACTAAAAAGAAATCTATTACCTATTCACACCAGGAAAATAAAATATCACAAAAAATATAAAAATGACAAAGAAAATGAGAGAGGTAACAAAAAGATAAATCAGTGGAGTATTTCACTTAATATCTTATATTGCAAATGAGAAAAATAGAAAAAGAATATTATGAACTTAAATTTCACTATATAAAATATCAATCAATATTTTTCACCACATAAGTCCATTAACCGGATTAAAATTTAAATTGATAGAAAAATGTGTTTACCAATTATCTTCCGAACTTGAAATATAAGCAAGTTATTTTTTACTAACAAAATGAAAAATTTACTTTTTCTAAAATAAAAAAAGCTTCTGTTCACAAATGAAGTGAAACATTTCTGTTTAATTTCAAAATATGGCAAATTTTACTTGAAAAACCATAAATTGTATTAAATCAGTCAGATTTTCTTCACAAAGAAATAAAAAAAAAATACTTTAAAAATAGAAATATCATACGAGACACAATTCAGAAGTTTCAAATTACACAAAAATAGAACGTCGGCATTTTTTTCAGCAATAAAAGCTAGAAATAAAACCCAAAGTCATACTGATATAAAACCCAGAGTAATACTGATATTATATTTAAAAGTTATTCACTTTATAAGGAATAAAAATCAAATTAAAAAAAAAACATTCTTACAGTTAAAATTGAGAAACGTGGTTAATTTTAAATTTCAATTTCACTAAAACAAAATAACTTCACATTTTTCATAACGAAACATAATTCGGAATTCTTAGTATTGGAAAATATATCTCAGAATTTTTTACAATTTAATGAATTCTCAAAATGAAGATAGAACTTTAACTTTTAAACAAATTTCATTTCTTCTTTATAGATCGCCATACTGCCATATTACTTCAGAACGTTGTCATATTTAAAACGAATAAGTTTTCTGGAGCTTAAACTGATGCAAAGAAACGTAAAAGAAAAATATGCTACTATATTAAAAACCTATAACGAAAATGTGACATATCTGAAAACTCCTAAAAAAAAAGGCTTTTATAATTGGGGGGGGGGAGGTCCACAAAAACAGGATTTTTTGAATTTATACTACTACTACTAGCGTAACTAGTAAGGAGCTAAACCCTCTCTATAAAAATTTTGAATTTTTATTGCAAGAATAAAAGATGGGGCACTAAAAGTGTGTGTGTGTGTGGGGGGGGAAAGAATTGTATTAAGCCTTCCCCGTAGAAATATGAAAAAGTCTAGCAAGTTGTAAGTACATAATAGCTCTTAATTTCTAATACTAATTTTAACAGAATTACATGCTAAAGAAGATTCACTTTAAAACAACAATATTTATTATTTTTAAATTAGAAAAAATATATACCGTATTTACTTGTGTAATAGTCGCACTTTTTATGCCAGTGTCTCATAGTGAAAATCTAGGTGTGATTATTAAGCGGGGGAAAGTCTACTATATGTAATATTGAACACTCTAATGCTAAAATATTATTGGTATTATAGTAAAACAACTAATTTACAAAACGTTTTCAGTTTATCTGCCGTATATTAAGTAATCTTTTCTTCAATTATACGCAAAAAGAGGCATTTTTCTTTTTAGTAATATTTTTATTATAGTAATTATTTTATATAGACATAAATGTCGAATACGTGAATGCGATTTTTCTGCAGTGAAAATATTTTAACAATTTTGACTGCTTCAAAACGGGGGTGAGACTGTTATGCGAGGGCGACTATTATGCGTGTAAATACGGTATGTTTAATTATAGAAAAAAATAAATGAATAATAACGAAATAATTTGATTTTGTTTCTTTCATTTATTCTGAAATATCGTTAGAAGATCCGTGGAAGATCCGCTAAAAAGAATGCTGTTCCGGATCATCTTATTTCACTTTGACGGATTCGGACCGGATACGGATAATTTTTTTTCGCTCTGACGGATCCGGATACGGATACGAATATTCTTCAAATATCCGTGGATACGGATATTCGGAACACCTCTTCAGTTAAGTAGATAAATGTTTATTGAAGGATACATAATTCAGGAGCAGTGTTTTCACTAGAGCGCGAGAACGCGAGAATCTCTCATTTTTTTTCGTTTTCTCGCATTAAAAAAATTATTACTGCGAGAAATTCCCGCACCCTACAAATCGGTTTTTCAAAGAAAAAAAAATAATGAAGAACACAGAGTGTAAAAGTGGATTCTCAAGAACTATAAAGTCTATGAAAGAAAAAAAAGAAGGGGCCTAGGGGTTCGGGGGGATCTTAAACTGGGTCACTTTTATTGCATGCAACTGCGCTTGATTTTGACTTGAAGGTCCAGTTACACTCAATAAAAATAACTAAAAATCATAAATACCTCAATTTTGGGTATTTACCCAACACAGGAATAAATACCCTACCCACTGGATATTTACCCAACCCAAATCTATTAGTGAAAAATTCTCACCCATTTTATAAAAATCTCACGCCGTTTGTGGGAAAGGCTGAGAAATTCTCACCCATTTTTTTTCTTCAATGAAGTCCCTGAGGAGGATAAGACACTGCACAATAAAAAAATAAACAATTCAATACTCAACAAATCCAAACTCGTGTGTTAAAGTCATCGGCAAGAGTTCTCACCAATGACTTTAACAAGCATTTTCGGATTAATCCGTGTGTCAAGTACTTGGGGAATCAAGCCATTAAATAGCTGCCAACTCTTCCGGTTATACCAAGGCCCGGGCAGTGGCCTCGCGCGCTGACTCAGAGACGGAAGGTGCCAGTTTTAAAACTAAGGGCTCTATTCTGCCTCGTACGTTAAAGCGAACGTTCGGATTTGTGACGTCATCCAAAACTTATCCGTGCTGCATCCTAGTTAACGAACATTCGAAAAATTGGTATTCTGGAAGCCCTCCAAACGAACGTTCGAAACAGACCACAGCGTGCGGAAGGCGGAGCAAATTCCAAACAGTTCGTCCCAAAACGTCGATGTCATACAAACAAGAGTGATGATTTTTACGTCACTTCCTATTGATTATAGCCAATGAAAATTCGGCAGACGATTTTCGGAGAGCAGTGAAAACTTGTAAACTGTCGAAGTGATAAGTTACAGCCGGGTTCTGCGTACCCCAAGCAAACTTATTTCCCTGTTGATTTCCCAAAGGTTGATTTCCCAAAAGATTTTTAATTGTTTGATAACTTTAATATTCGACAAAAATAAGGCATTTCACCTCATTTTCAACTACAGTGCAGTAAGTTTTAACTCTTGTATGAATTTAAAGTAAATTGAATGACTATAAATATAATTAATTCTTTGATAATAGTTGAAATCGTCCAAGCCTAACGATCTGAGAACGTAAATAAACATTATGTACCCGTAATGCAGGCATTTATTAGTCCTATACTAGTGTTGTATTATATTTTTCTGTTTTTTAACTTGATAATGAATATAGTTGAACACAAATAACAACAAAATGTGTATTACTTTTGTTTCATAAATTATTTTGGAATGTATTGTATATTTTGGAATGTTTTATGTATCATTTTACATGATTACTTGTTATATAATGGATTAATCATGTTTTATAAATAGCGATCTGATCAGCGAAGACAATATTTATACATTGAAGCGATTTTTTTCAACAATAAAAACTTTATTTAATGTATTTTCTTTATAATAATGGTATTTAATTTTGTAATGGGTGCTAGATTATTTAAATGCATAGTTACTGTTAAACTCTGTGTCAAGATGTTCTTTTTTCATAGAATGGACCTCATTTGAGAATTCCAAATATGTAATTTGTATTGAATTCAGGCGCGTAGCCAGGAAAATTTTTCGGGGGGGGGGGATATGCGCCTGGAAAATTTTTCGGGGGGGGGGATATGAACTTATATGTGTATAAATAGACGGAATTTCATCACTAATCCAAAAATTTCGGGGGGGATATATCCCGATATCCCCCCCCCCTGGCTATATAACTATAGATTGCTTATTATCATTGCAAGTTTGCCTGTAGTTTGATTATTTTTTGTGAACTTCAAAAGATTAAAATTGTTTATTCACCTTATGTTTTTTAGATATACAGTATATCACTCGTACGTACATATACATATCTATTTCTTAAAACTGCTCAAGTACCATGGTATGTATGTTTCTCATCTCTTCATTATTTGTAAGATAAGCTATATAGTAGAATTCTGAAATTTTATTTTCTAAACATATTTTTAAAGGACTAAAACATAAGTGTCATGTAGCATGTTGTGTTTCAGTATTATATAATGTGTGCTTAGTTATGCTAGATAATCTTTTTTTATTAAAATTCTTTCATAGGTAGGAACATACGGTGTCAGAGACGAATTCATAAATTTGCTGCTTGAACAAAAGGGCTACCTATAGGCAGAAAGAAAGCATCGTCTACTTTACTGTCTTTGTAGGTTATAGCCTTGTTAGCCTACTTAGAAATTCGCAACTGCATGTGTATGGTGTAGTATTTACTAGCTGGATTCTGATCGTTGGAGCAGATTTAATTCTGCTTCATGTTTGGAATCCTGCTGGTGTGTGGCTACTTAGTTATATATATTATAGATTAAAGAACCTTGCAGTTAAAAGTAAACTCTAGGTAAGTGATTTCATTACTGTGAATTAATAATTAAATTGATTAAAATGCAAAGAGAAAATAAGTCTCGTTTAAGGAAAAAATTCATCTCTTTCATTTATAAAAAGTCACACTTTTGTAAATACCAACTTATGTCATATTTTCCCCCCCAAGGCAAATCAATATATTTTTAATTTAAGGATAAAAGTTTAGTTTAATAGTTAATCGTGAAATTCGTCTGTCATTTTATGAAAGATATTTTCTGACAGCTCAAAATCTTTTGTACTTTTAATTTTCTCTTTATTTATTTTTTTATATTATTTTATTTGTAAATATAGATCATTAGCATTCTTCTTGAGTGAAAATGTATTTGGATAACACTGAAGTTCGAACTTTACTTACCTGCTTTGAAAACTGTTAAAACTTCCTTTAGAAACGAATTTTCAGTTAGCGAAGTTTGATGAATGTGAGATTAACAACAAGAACAAAAGAAAAAAAAAGAAAAGGAAAAAACACCTATAAACGGTTTATTTATGTTATAAATATAGAACATTTTTGAAGGTGATAATAACGTTCTGTTAAACTGCATGATACAAATAAGTAATTTTAAATAGCATAAAATACACCTATTGTACAGCTCAGTTCCGGAAAAAAAGGCACTTGCATTTTCGAAGAGGAAAGTTATATATACCAATCGTTTACGAATGACAGGCCCGCAGCCAGGCGATTCGACTATATGGAGGCAGTATCCCAGGATGGCTATGTATTTTCAATTGTTTTTTCTCCTCCCTTCCCGCCTCGGAGATCCTTAAAGTGTTACGAAAGCACATCTCTGGCTATTTCATTTACTTTATTGTTTTTACTAATTTAATTGCGTATGTTAATAAAATTACAATGCAGGCAAAAAGTCCTGAACACGCGCATGTTTTTGTGGTTGACTTAATTTTCATTATAAAATTTCCGTAATATCTTAACTATTGTTAGTGATTCTAATATGTTTTAACGCTTTCCAACAAAGCTGAAAAGTGATTATAATTTCAGTTCTGTCAATCTGTTCTATCCGCCTGTCCGTGTGCTAACAGCCGTAAATATTCTTCGACCACTACGGAATTCTATATGTTATCCCTATGCACTGCGCCATGTACGGTATTGAAAATCGTGTATGTAGAATTCATAGAGCTTTTACAGGAGCACTCAAAATAAATGAATGCATTTTGCTCTATGGGCAGTCATTCTTTAAAGCTTATTTTAGGGACATTCGGCTATTTCAAACAAAAGAAAAGCCAACTATGGCCGAATGGATAAGACACTAAACATAGTAGATGACTGAAGTGTATAAGCCCATGGTTCTGACCTACTGCGTGGCTGTCGAACTAACTGTCTTGAGTCTCGGGCGGTTTCTCCAGATGCAACGTGAATACGCATTTGAACCTCCTAAAAAGCTTTTCACCCAAGACAAACCAACCCCCTTTACAGATAGCTCTAGTGTAGCTTTGACTTAATTGCAAAACCGATCAATCAAATGGTTAAATGGAACAAAATTGTTATATTTTATTAAGAATTACAAAGCAGAGCTCTTCAGTTCAGCGCCTCTGTTATTTGTAGTTCCTTTACAGGAGCGCCCAAATGTACTATGATTCTAGAAAATTGTGAAAGTGAAATAAAAAGCAATGGAAATTTTTATAAATGCCCATCTATCATGGAATCACGATGTAGATTTATGGTCAAGAAAAAGGGCTATCGGATTGAACATTTAAAAAATAGTCATATTTTAAGCATATAAACTATATCCGGCCTCAAAACGCTCTAAAAAAAGTGTAAACACCCTCTGTATTTACATCAGTTAGAGTACTGACGGACAGACAGACAAACCAAAATAATAAACACTCTTCAGCAAATTTTATATTCACATGACAAAATGTATTAAGCACTCAATATTTAATTTGTAGTATTTTTTAACACTAGAAATAATACAAATATGATGTACTGTAAAAGCAATCTAGAAGACTGGTATGTTGGCAAACCGGTCACCAAAATCAGCGGCGCATATAGGTTTATACTTCGGGAGAGGGGGGAGGGATTTTAATTTTTTTTTTTAGAATAGTTAATATAAATGTTTTAAAATAGCTGATTTTAATAATTATTTTACATTTTCTGAGGGCGCCCAGACCCCCTCACCCCCCCCCTCGAATACGGCACTGAGAAAAATCCTCTGGGCTTTCAAACGGGCGGCTTGAGTTTTTAAAGTATGCTGAAAATGCACAATCTGTCGTATGTACTTCAGTAATGGTAAAACAAGATTTTAAAAATGTTTAATTTTTTCAAACTGATTCTTTCATTTATTAAAATCACTTTTCTGTCAATTTTTCGAATTCGGGATAAGCGTTTAATTTACGGGGGGGGGATTCTTTTCTGGGAGGGCACTGCCCGTAATTTTATCCCTCGCTGGCTAATGGCCTGACGTACACTTTAATTTAAAGTATGCGTAAGGAGCCATCATATTTAAAGACGCACCTACTTAATTTTTACAATAGCAGCAGCTATATTTCACTTCGTATTTCTAAAAATTTAGCTCATTTTAACACCGAATAGCAATTTTCAATACCTTTGAAGTAAAAATTAATGAGTTGTTATCTTGTAAAATTTCCCTCTTCCTATGTTAAAATATTTTTTCATCCTATTAATATAATATCCTATCCCTTCATGCCTCTTCGCGCTTTTCTATCACGCTGATAAAATAACATCTGCAAAGCAGCTGCCGCCCTTTTGATTTGAAGCATTTTCAGCGTACGGATTCTCTAACGCCACGATTTTCTTGGCGGGTTGAAACGTGTGCTAGAATGTAAACATACGGAAGTTAGAATCCGCACCTAAAGCTCTACCGTACCTTGCAGAATACCAACATACGGTAGATGGTTACGAATGACGTCAATATGATGTCACACATCCGAACGTTCGCTTAAACGTACGTGGCAGAATAGAGCCCTAGGTCTCGTCCGCCGACCTATACGTTCGAAGTTTTCCGTGTTTTCATCCGAAACATATCGAAAATACGAGTTAGGATCCCTTAGACAGATTTCCACGGAGGGCACCTCACCCCTCGGCCTAGATCCCTCGTGTAGATAATTGGCCGTAATCCCACATCGCAATTCCGATTTTACCAGAAGATTTTTTACGAGAATTTTTACAAAGTTCAATTTTAAATTAAAAATTAGGTTTCTTCGAAAACATAGAGGCTGGAATCAAAATATCAGATAATTTCCAGAGTTAGTAGCCATGGCGTCAGTGTAGCACAGCTCCGAATTTTCACTGAATATTAATATTTCCGTTCACCGCACACAATAACACGCAAGCACAAATAGAACAACACGCGAATTGATGCAGTATGGGAAAGATATATTGGTGGGTTTTTCGGAAATTCGGATATTAATTCCCAGAGTGCCTGGGCTCTAGGCCCTCAACCCCGCTCATAGAAGCTATATTAGAAAAGAATTTGGGAAGAACTGACTGACTGAGGGGTATACAATGGAGTGCCTGCACTCGAGGTGCATATCTCCAGTATGTGGTAGGATCAATGAGTTCTTTGATCTTGTGTTTAAATAGAAACCCTAAGCATGGCGGGTATTAGTTCAATCAATCAGATAGTCGATGCAGTTGTCAGTGGAGGATGGCGAGAGAGGCCATGGACCTTTTTCTGTTCATTAGGAGCGTCGGATCGTAATCCTGTAACTCGGCCACAGTTTCATTCGGTAAGTTTCTGTTCATTGAATAGAACCGTTGTGATAGTTTGTGCATAGTTTTTTTGAAGGTTGCGATCTTGAGGTCCCGTCGAATAGTCTGGTTAGACAGGAAATGGTGTCCGTGTCTGATGGATCTTAATATGGTGCTTTGACGTCGTTTAAGAATGCTGAGGTTGGATTTAACCGTGTTTGCCCAGCTCGGGGCAGCGTAAGTAGCGGTGGGTCTGATGATGGACTTGTAGAATAGCACTTTATTATGTCTGGAGACTTTGCTGTTGAAAATGAGAGGATGAAGACGGCGGAAGGCGGCCGTCATTTTGTTTCTGGCATCAGTGATATGCGCTTTCCAAGTTAGATTCTTATCTAACGTAACGCCAAGATATTTGGCTTTACTAGTCCAGTCGATGGGATTATCGTCGATCATAATTCTAGAAGGTGGTAGCCTATTTGAAAAGTAGATTGCCTGGCATATGTCAACATTGAGTTTGATGTGCCATTTGGCAGTGCATTGCAGGATGAGATTAAGGTGGTGTTGAATTGTTTTTTGTAACGTGGTCTTGTAGGTCGATCGGCCTATAATAGCCGTGTCGTCCGCGAATAATGCTAAAGTTGTATGTTCGCTTTGTGGGATATCATTGGCATAAATATTGAATAATGTGGGCCCAAGTATGGATCCTTGAAGGACCCCACTTGAGATGGGCTGCTCGTCAGACAGGGCATTGTCAACCCGGACGACGAATCTGCGGTTTTGTAAGTAGTTATGAATGAGCTTAATGAGGCTATCGGGGAACCGTAATTCGATAAGTTTGAAAATCAGTCTGTCATGCCAAACCTTGTCGAAGGCTTCGCAAAGTCCAGTAGCACGATGGCTGTGTGCTCCTTGCTGATGTACGCGTCTGAAATATTTTCAATTACCCTGTGCAACTGGTGGACGGTACTATGTTTTGCGCGGAATCCGTACTGTTCGGGGATCATGATTTGAGCGTCGATGATGTGTCTGTTCAGTCTGTTGAGTATGCCCCTTTCAGTAATCTTCCCAATACTGCTGAGGAGACTGATGGATCTGTAGCAACTAGCTACAGTATGGTCCTGGCTTGGAATTGGGCACACTATGGAGGTCTTCCAGGCGTCCGGAAAGTGCTGGTGGCGGAGTACATCGTTAACTAGCGAAGTGATGGCAAACAGTGTTTTAGCGGGGATGTTGCGGAGCATGGTATTGTTTACCATGTCAATTCCGGGGCATTTTTTAACTTGTAGCCCTTTTATGATAGTGGCAACTTCGGAGGGAAGAGCTGGAGTGATAGTAGACGTTGGAGGTGAAGTGGCAAAATTAGAGACAGTCCTTTGCACTTCAGTTGACCAACTGTTGGTGAGATCAATGTTGACGCTAAATTGGGTCGCGTAGGTTTTAGCGAGGATGTTGGCTTTTTCAGTGTTCTTGAATGCATAAGAGTTACCGTTTTTCAGAGGTGGCATCTCAGATTTTTTGGTGGTAAGTTTTTTGATGGCATGCCACACCGTTTTGTCTTCTGCATTCAGGTTGGTAAGATAGTTCGTCCACTCTTGATTTTTGTGAGCGTGTAAAGCTCTCTTGACTTGCGCACAGAGCTAGTTGTATCTGGTTCTGTCCCGTGGGTCACGAGATCTTTGGTAATACTTCCTGGCGTTGTTCCGCTGTTTGATAAGGCTTCGGATTTCAGCAGGAAGGTAGGAGGATATATTGCTAATCTTTCTGGAGGACTTGTGGTAAGCTTGAATTATGTTGTCCGTGATTGTCTTGGCTTTCATTTCTATGTCCATCACACTGGATGCGTACGACATAATTATGGGTGCGTCAATGAGTGACTCCGTATAATTGATCCAGTTGGTGATTGTCCTTTTAGGATAGTTTAAGTCGATGTCAACATTAATTTCAAATGCAATCGGCAGGTGATCCGAGCTAAAAGATGTCGAAAGTCCGACAAGTTGGGGTTTGTGGTAAGTTATGCAGTGCGAAGTCAATAGTCGAATGTCCAGTGATGTGACCGCTGGAATCGGTGGTGTAATGCGTGGGTGTGAAAGACATCCTAAATTTGCAGTCAATGAGCAGCTTGAGGAGCTTGTTCCCGTTTGGGCAGTTCTTTTTGCCATTCCAGGCATAGTGGTGGGCATTAAAGTCTCCGACCACTATGCTGTTCTTGTGGTGAGTAAGGAGAGTCCGTAGGTCGCTCTCGGGAAATGATTTACCATGTCTTCTGTAAGCCGACGTAAGTAATATGTCAGCCTTGTTGCCGTGAATAATAATGGAGTTTGCCTCTAGGCAGCTGCGTTGGTTGGTGTAGGCACTGTGGGGAATCGAGTTCTTAATGTAGATAGCAGTTCCTCCCTGTGATATACCGGGATTATCGCTATCGTTTCGGTATAGTGTGTAGTGTGCTATTTTGTAGGAGAAAGTTTTTCTGAACCGGGTTTCCTGTATGCAAACAGCGTCGAAGTCTCCGTTAGCCAGAAAGTGACGAAGTTCGTCTATCTTCCCGTGCAGGCTGTTTGCGTTCCAGGATAGAATTTTAATGTGTGACGTCTTGGCCATGTTGGTTTTAATTTGACGGCTGTACGCCTCCATGAAGACGAAAGTCTTGTCAAGGGGGTCGTCAAGTTGGTTCATTTCGTTGTTTATGGTCTTGAAGAATGTAAGCATATGTCTCAGGTTGACGTGATTAAGAATTTGGGAAGAAAATAGCTGTCCGAGGACTTAAATAGGAGAAAAGAGAATGGGGAGGAGAAAGTAGGCTCTTCTCTTTAAGAGAAGACTAACGATTCGTTAGGAGGAGGAGAAATTACTTGGCTGTTCTATCCTAGGGAGTCACTCCTAGTTAGAACTTGAATTTATTACTTGTTGATTTGAAATGTAATTTACAAAGTGGAAGATTTTTTTCTTGTTTGGAGCTGAGCCCCCTAAGTTGAATTAATAAAGTTTTAAAATCATTTAATAGCTCTCCGATGGAATTTACACCAATTTCCTGTTCAATTGCTTTAATATCGTTACCCTAGTAGCAATAACGCATCGGTCGATGAGAGGCGGGTGAGTTTAATCTGAGGAGAAGAAGCAATGGCCGATCACGGCTTTTCATCCAAAAAAGAGGAAATTTCATCGGCAACAGGTACAAATTTCCGCTTGGGGAGCCATAAAGCCGATCATCGTTTCCCGATGACTCCGATGAAATAACTTAAAGGAACCAATGAGAAACCGATAAACTGTTTAAAATATATTTGTTAATAAAAAATAAACGACTGGCAGCAAAATTTTCAAAAAATGTCCTTTCCGTTTATTATGTTTTCGTTTTTTGGATGCTAACTTTCCGTTTTTCTGGGGAAAAAAAAAGGAAAAAAATTTCTTCCTGCCCCGGACCCGAACCCTGAGCGTGCAGAATCAAAACCTAGCACGCTACCACAAGACCATCCCGACTTATCATGTGCAAGCCAAAGATTGAAGTACCGGCTATTTTAGTCACAGATTGGGACTTGGGTGAAATTTTGACAAAGTGCTGTTCAGCTATTATTAATAATAGTCAAATTATTCGATGGGTAACAAATTAATTTCACTTTTTACAAATGTATGTAAGTAGCAACAACATTCAAAATTAATAATTAAAAAACAATATTGCAAATTGTATAGGAATTTTAGTGTGATTTGAACTTTCATATTTCTTGGATAACTTTTAAAAATTAACTGATTTCTCTTCTTGCTGTTTACATTAAGGAGGTTTCAGAAGAGCTGCTCATTTTAATGAAGTTTCCGTTATTCTTATAATGCAGCTGACGCTCAAACAGATTTTCTTTTCTTTTTTTTTTTTATAAAAAAACACATTTTTTTAATTATTTAAATATTACAAACGATTTTATATAATAACACTTACTTTTTTGTAAATATTTCATTTAAATTTTGTGGGGGGGGCAAGGGGGGCATCACCCCCCCCTTCCCCGTCCCAACCCCAATATAAGAAATTTGAAGTATATGTCATTCATTCAAGAATTGTTCAAAATTTCCCTTGGATTAGAAAAGGCACATTAAAACCCTGGGACACCTGCAAGGCCCGATGACTATAGAGCTGCAGTTTCGGTTAAGATATTGTTTGTCGGTTTCCCATCGGCGAAACTGCTCGTATAGATCACTTCTATCCATGAATAAAAATTCATCTATTGCAGAAAAACAAAAGTGCACTTGCCGATGACTGAATTAGATGAGTGGATGAGTTGATGAACGACCGAGCAGAAAACAAGCAGTCATTGCTACTAGGGTAATGTGAGTTCGGGAAATTAATTTGAAATATTTATGATCTCTTTAGGTTGGATGGTAGGATAATTTTTATTTGATGTAGGTAAATTAGTTTTAATTGCATTAGCGTAGGATGTATTATTCTTTAATTTTGGGAATTTCGGGCAACCTTTATAGCCAGCTGAATGTTTCCCGGAACCATGAAGCTCTAAAGAGACTCAGCGGGAATGGGCGATCAGGCGGAAAAACGGACCAGGATCCATTTGCACCGGCAGGGGGCGCAGCGCACCGCTTGAATTCGGATTTAGCGTTGTTTTGATTGTGAACGAGCTATATTTTTTTTATAAAATAAATTATTTTGATAGAATATGGGTCGAGTGAGTCACTGCTTTGCACCTGGATGTAACAGTGGATATCCAGAAGCCACGAAAAGAAATGTATCGCTTGG
The DNA here is from genome assembly GCA_038373885.1 of Cheiracanthium punctorium. NCBI lineage: Eukaryota > Metazoa > Arthropoda > Arachnida > Araneae > Cheiracanthiidae > Cheiracanthium > Cheiracanthium punctorium. The sequence continues at coordinate 940,097 of JAWZYV010017230.1, forward strand.
GAAGAAAAATCCAACGTTATTTAAAGCTCCAAACAGCATCACCATAATATTTCTTTAATATGTCCCCTTATAAATGTATAACATAAAAAGCAACACTATTTAAATATAAAACCTTTTGTACATGTTAGTAGTAGTATAATGCTAATGTGAACACTTTAAAATACGGCCTAATAATCGAATTGAAACAGCAGTATAACACTTTGAAATTGTCCATTTTTTAAAAAATAATAACAGTTTTATGAATAATATTTTTCTGTTTATTAATTTAATTAGGATGGGGGAGGGGATTTTATATTATATAAGAAATACACAAATGGCAGCGAAATTGATAAATATATAGAATTTTCTTTTTAAACACAAAAATTTTCAAAACCAATACAGAATAGATATTTTTGGCATAAGTTTGCAAAACTTATACAAAAACAAATATTTTCAATTCAAAGTCTGTTTTTTTTTTTTTAATACAAAATTTTTCAAAATTAATGAAATAATAGATTTTTTTCTGATATGTGAAAGCTTGCAAAACTGATGCAAAGGAGTCAATCACTGAATATGCGTGTATTTATTGAATTAATAATTTTTTCCTTTATGCTTTTTTATGAAATTTTTTGTAGTACTGAAAAATGATACTGATACTGAAAAGACATTGATTTTTATGTAATTTTTTGTGGTACTCAGGTCCTTATTATCGTACGGGCAAATCGGGACTTTGCCCAGGGGCCCCCAATTTCAAATCTTGTTCTGAAACATCCTTCTTTATATCAAAATAAAACAAATTTCATAGATGCCCCCCCCCCCCAAATTCATCAATTCCTGGGGCCTTGTTGGTTATAATCAGGCTCTGGTGGTGCTGAAAAACGGCGTTAAATGTTTTTCTCTTTCCATATTTGTTTTTTGGTTTAACTAACCAACTTTAAGACTAAAGACAAAAAAAAAATAAATAAAATATAATGTGGAAGAGTGGGTATATAAGAGGAATTTATAGCCTGAAAGAAGGCAGGAAATATTTTTTAATTTTTAGCTAATTGCTACCAAAAATATTTGTCAAAAACTGATCTATTATATCGTTCGTATGCAGTTTTAAAGAGAATTTATTTAAATTATTAATTAATTTATTAAATTATCAAACTGATGTTACATCGTTGTAACTAAGTAATATAGAAACAAAATTATTATATATGCATATTAATTATCGTATTTATTTATTCAAATGTTAGTGTATACTTCATGAAATTTCAGCATAAATGAATAAATCCCAATTAGAGAAGCTTTAAATCGGAAAGCGCGCGCGCGCGATGTTGTTTTTCTCTGCCGTCAATAGATGGCGCCATCAATGGTAGCCACAGTTTCGTCGGCAATTCTCATACTGCGTAGTTGGTCCAAGTTGGATAACAAGCCGATGTTCCTCCTCCCGAGCTTCATGCCCGGAACAATTGCAGCAAGACGGTTCTTCGGTTCTGCGTTTCTCGCAGACTTTTGTTTCGTGGTTGTCTGGACAGATGGCGCAACGTGTCTGAGCGTAGCACGAATTTGCTAAATGATAGAATTCGTTGCATTTAAAAGATTGCAGGATTCCATTAATTGATTTATATTTATAAAGGAAATTTAATTATGATGGAAAGTAGGGAAGTTACATTAAAAATCTGAGAGTTCTTCTCATTAAGGTGTACTTGGTGGAAAGTGTACTTGGAAAAGGGGAAGTGTTCTATTATCTTTGCGAGATATTAGCTGGTTAACTCTAATTATATTGTAGCTATTGCAACTAAGGGCTTCTTTAATTTCTTCTATTTGGGTATTAATTGGGAGGCCTCTGATTACAACTTTTAGTATATTACTGTGATTATTAGTGAGGAAGAAGTTTATTTTATTTTCAGAGAGTAACTTAAAAATTAAATTCGCTGCGTCATCTGTGTGAGGAAATATTGCTCGGTATTTTCCCTTGGTGCTTGCATGGAATTCTTGAGTGGCGTTAATGTTGATCGTCTGGATAATTTGGAATATGTCACGGGAATCGGTAATTACAAAGGATTTTATTTTTGGTTTTGGTTTAGGGAGTTGGTTTTCCTGTCGGGGTTCTGGTGTAATTTCCATAGTTAGTGTTTGTGACTCCGACTACGAATTAAGTAAGCTAAAAGAGTTATTTAATTTAATTGGAGAGCTAGATCTTGAAGTACTAGGAGAAAATTTACTGCTTTTAACAAGTTGGAAGTCCTCTTCAGAGGGGGGGGGGGAGAATTTGCATTAGAATTTATACTACCAGGAGCTGAGCACTGTGGGGATTCGCCTTTGACATCATTTTCTTGAATTTCCATCTTGGGAGTTTCGTTTTCAATATTAGCGTTGTTTATTTGACTGCCCTCGGATAGCGGCTCTGAAAAGAGCCCTTTAGGCGAGCCTGCATTAATAACTTTGAGCGGTACCTTTACGGTACGTCTGGAGAAAGAATTGGGATTAACCCATATATTTTGACTCGCGGACAGAGGCGCAGAGAGCCAGATCGGGGCCCCGGGGATAAAATCTTTGGGGTACCTTTGCTATCCATAAATCCTTTTGATGTCGTATTACTTCAATCATTTATTCCTTATTAAAATTATTAATAATTTAAAGAAACTTAAAATTAGTAGTAATTGGAAAATAATTAACAGAATTAAAATTATTAATTTAAAAGAGTTTTATTCTTTAATAAACATCCATGCTCTAAAAAATATCAACATTTTGTTTTGAAGGTTTCGTCACCTCCATAGAGAGACTGTATTTGAAACGTTCACATTGTTGCATGGCATGTTTCCTCAGTATTGAAAAAATTAATATTTTTATTCATACTTCCATGCAAGCAGGCAGACAAAAAAATTTCAGAAGTCCAAAAAAGTGGAAATTTCAATATTTCTCATAGAAGTCTTGATCTTTAACATTTTGTTAAGGAAAATTCAAAATTTCGGAGGTTGGGTGGGCCCATAGTCTCTTCTCTCGCTACTCTTTCTTCCACTATTTAACAATGTGTCTCGGAAAAAAAATGATTTCTTGTTAAATAAAACTTTTCTACTTTTAGTCATGTCAAACCGTTGAGTAACACCGTCAATGTCTACTTTTCTGACAAAAGAAGACTCGATCACTAACACTCTTCGTTTTTGTCAAGTTGGTGGTTTAATATCAAGATGGCTTTTTGTAATTTCATTCAAAAATTAATTTGAAACATCCGGGGACATAATCTGAGTTTGGACTTTTTTTTTACAAAATTGACAACACACAATTAAGTATCATATAAACAGCAAAAGTGGGACTCCTTCACAAGCTGAGTCCCTGGGGATTTTTCCCCTGCTCCCCCTCTCTCTGCGCCACTGCTCGCGGAGCGTGCTCCTCGAGTGTCTGCACTCATCGCGAATGAATGTCGAATGGAATGAATGAATGAATCGGAATTATTGGCGGGTAAGTTCAACACCTCCTACATATAGAAAGAAGGCCTAACAACTGAAGCTTTGACGTCACCACTAGAGCCCCTGGAATAACGTGGGCCAGCTCACCAGCGGCCATCTTGGAACCACGGATTCGGCTGGCCGACGTATTTGGCGCGCTCCTCGCTGCGTTGGCGCGTTTACGATATCCAGTCATTTTACTCATAATTTAAGTTGTTCAAGCTAGATTTCGAAACGGAAAAACCTGCGACTTGAGCAAGCATTTTTAGGTTAGTGGACACCGATAAAAAATAACATACAGGATAAAAGTAATATTTGAAAAAATCCAATGTTAGCATTTATTGAAATAACTGTCATAAAATAACATTAGTCAAAAATAATTTTTTAAAGAAATTATTTATGAATCACAGTAACATTAAAAAAACAACAAAAAAAACAGTACTTTACAATAGAAAAAACTTAAATCCTACATTTTAGACCTTAACTATTGTATGTAAATTGTACACAATAGAAAAAAAATTGTCTTTTGAAGCAAAAACAATCAAATCATAAGAACAACTGATACAACTATTACTATATTTCAAAGGGCTAGTATATGGACTGACCTTTTTATTATTATTATGTTATGTTATAAAAAGGCATTTTGCTACTTAATTGTTAAATTTGTAAAGATCTTGTTTAATACTTTACAAATGTCTATTTAGGCCTTTAGTATATTTATCAAATTCACATATATTAAATACTTTCAAATCTAACTTCTTATTTAATCTATATGGCACTGATAGATATAAACAGGCTCCTGAAATCTACTTCTTACACTTGAGGTGTTATACGAATTTTTCTTTTGGAAATTCACCGTTCTGAAATATTTTCTACATATGTACATATTTGTTATTGTTCTTTTTAAGTAAATACTTGATCGCCATTCTGTACAATTTGAAATTTATACTTAATCTATCAAAATGTAAAAGAAAAATAAGGGGGGGGGTTTGCAGAACATGTTTCTACTCCCAAAATTTTCACCAATCCATATGAAAAAATTCCCCTTGATATTTGAATATTTGAGAAAAGGGAGTATGAATAATGGGAAAATGATGACTACTGAAACAGAATAACATACACAAATGAATAAACATAATGATTTTTTAAACTTTTATTCATTCAAAACATACAATTACAAAAATTCGTCAAATATAAAAAACGATTATATAATATATTAAGTTATAAGAAAAGAGTAATACAGCGATAAGAAAAACCTCTACTGAAGAACTACTACAAATCAAAATTTAGTTACTTGTGCAAATAAAAATAAGTCATTTTTAAAGCTGTAGGAAAATGTTACTTTTTTGATAATGACATATTTTGTACAAAAAGAAACAGACACTAAAGTGGTATTGAAAAGATTTAAAATTTTTATAATTAAGTGTGAAGGTCCCGGGTCGGGTCCCATTGCGCGGCTGTCGATCGAACGGTCTGGAGTTTTGGTAGGTTTTCTCCAGATGTAACGTGAATACGTGTTAGAACCCCTTAGAAAGTCCTCCTGCCAAGGCATCCCCCATCCTTGGCAGATCACCCTTGTGCAGTGTTGCCTGAAACACAAAATCAAATAAAATCAACATGTTTAGGAGACGTGCAATTTCGTTTGTCATTGTAAATGTTTCCTGCTTCCGAAAAAATGTGCTAACTGTAAGCAGTGCTCACTCAACACATGTAGTAACATACTCTACACATGTTAATATTTCACACAGTTTTAAAAGTAATGCTTGTTTTATTTACTTATTTGGCGAAATAGTCATTAAAAAGCGCATAATTAATTATATTTTCAATTGAATTTATGTTAGCTTAAGACAATTACATATTCTTTAAGATAAAACGATTAAACTATAATAAATGTTATCAACAAGGCATTATTAATGTTTCAATATAATTAATATGTAGTAAGATCTTGACTTTTATAAAATGAAAAACAGCACTTTTTTTTAACAAAAATAAAAGCAGTATAAAATTTATATCGTTATCTAATTAATACAATTCGATGATTTACTATCACACATGATCTATGAACATAACCTTTTTAAAAGTTCCGTAGTTTTGTTTACAAACAAACCACACACCGGAACTCAGTTTGGCGACATTTAGAATATCGTAAGCTTCCAAAGACTAAATTACAACATCATACGATTATTTAGAACCTGAACTTTATACTACATATCACAAGTTCAAGCAAATAAATACTTTTAATAGAATTACAGTGCAAAGTCAAGCTTCTGGACCCGGGTTCCATTGTTCACGTCTACAGTTCACCATCCACTTTTTTCTTCGTTCCATATCTCTATAAAATCTAAACATTTTTTTCCCGCTTCCTGGACGATTAGAACAATTCATAGCTTAACAACCTCCCATAATCAATTTTATTCAGATTTATAATACGTAAACAACCGCTGAGAAGTAAGAAAAAAAATGTTGGTAATACACGTAGCATATACCAGATTGGAACCTCGTGGTAATCCTGTGGAACCAGAAAAGGCGAGCTCCCCTTTTTGGATCCTTAGTCTTTAATGGGCCTTCCAGTAGTGACGTCGTCACAGTTTATTTTCATAAAGTAAAACTATTTAAATTTTCTGGTGAATGCTACAAATATTAGAAACTATCTTAAGTTAAAGATAAAAAATAAAAATGCCTTTGTTATACAAAACAATTTATTATGATATATTTCTTTATTACATTGCATAATTAGTTACAGTTAAAAACTTGCCTTTCGCCGTAAAATTAAATTTTCTATCTCAAATCAGTAAAATACTGTTGTGCGTGAGTAAATTCACCAGAAATTTTAAATAGTTTTACTTTATGAGATTTAAATTGTGATGACGTCATACTTGAAGGCCTAATGATGACGTGAAGCGTGGTGACGTACTAGCTGTTAGGCTTTCTATCTCTAGAAGGTGTTGGTAAGATTCAGCCGGGATTAAAATAGCTCCAGTTAAATGTAGTAAAGCTTTCATGCTAAAATTACGTAACAAAGATAGTATTGCTAACACCCATATTAAAATAGGGGTATGCGGATATTTTATACGATCTCGGTCGTTTGTAAGATCTGTTGACGCACGCGTGGAAATATACAAAATTCTAAATATCCATGGAATGTAGATGAGCAAAACAATGAACTTAAAATCTTATGTAAAAAGAGGAATGTGCAGACACATCCAGCAGATAGAAATCCAAATAATGGTAAATCAGAAAAAGAAAACGGAATTGGATGGAGTAAAACAATGGGTGGTAAGCATCGGCTAAACTCTTCAGGCCCCACAAACCGAATACTATTACTACCAAGATAAAAAGCAAAATAACAGGATTTCAATGCACAAAGAAAGCTAATTATGTAACTGCAGGGGATATCCTATTAAGAAGTAAAGAGTAATCATAAAGACATAGCCAGAAAAAAAAGTAATTATGAAGAAAAAATGGAGATTAAGAGACCAAAAGCATTAAGCCTGAAAACATGGCTCAACCATGGAGCTGTTGCCATTTGAAGAGGAAAAAATATACGTTGCCAGAAAGAATTGGAGAAAAGTTGAACAATAAGTAAAATGTAAGAGTTAGTAGAATAATAATAATAAATAAAGAAATGTAGAGTAAATAAAAAAAAAAAAATAAGAAGAAGAAATATTGGCATGATATATATTAGGGTTATGGTATTTTAAAGGAATACATCTAGCTACTTAAATAGCTCACTATTCGCAATATATGCCTAGAGATATTTCAGCGATTATATTAATTAAAAGAAGAGCATTTATATTTAGATGATACCTGTGATCATTAGTTCATTTGTACATTTTTTTCAATAAAACGTACTAAAAAGCCAGAATTTTATCGATTTTTTTTTTTTAATAATTTTATAAGCAAGCCAGCTACCAAACCCCAAACTCTCCTACCAAGAATTCCCAGAAAGGACACATGTTTATAGAAATGCTAATTGCAACTAGGAAATCGAATTTAGAAATTTTCTAGGGTAATTGTATCTTAAAGCAATATGATATAGTGAAGATATATTATCAGACTTATAATTACTTGTACAAAGAGACAGTACTCTATATATGGATGATTAGCTATGATATTTCTAAATACTTATTTCTTTAATTATATGCATGCATGAGGTAAAATCTGTGAAACTAATTTCATTGAAAGGAAATTCATCTCTTTTATTATATATATGTTAAATGTGAGTTTTTTTGTCCTTATTTATTATTAATTGTAAATCAAGAAAATTATAGTTATTAGTTAGAGAATTTTTAATTAATTCTAAATTATCAGGATAAGTAATAGGCAATTTATCTGTGTAAATATAGTTATCTGTAGCTATAACAATAATATCATCTATGTACCTATATATATTATAAGTGAGGAGTTATCATGATGTATCTCATAATTAAATAGATAAACACCAGCTAAATAACTTGAAGTAGATCCACCTTGTGGTATACCTAAGACCTGTCTGTAAAGTTTATTATTGTGTAGTATATAGTTATTGTATACTATAAACCTAAGTAGATTTTTGAAATAAGCAGTAGAATATTGTGATGGTAGATTTAGACTATGTATGCTATTATTAAAAAGATCAAATATAGTATTGTAGAGATCATCTAAATGTATGTTATTAAATAGATCTTTAAAGATCTATTTAATAACATTAGTCATATGTAGATATGGTAGATATAGAATGTAAATTATGTATGGTATTAGTCATATGTAGATATGGTAGATATAGAATGTAAATTATTAACATTGTTTTTTAGCTCATAACTATTACTAATTGATATGGAATTGCAATTCGCCTTAATATATAAATTATGCAGGGAAGTTAGTATTTTTAGTAATGATTTACTAGCTATATTGTTGTAAGTATTACATCCAATAGTTACAGTTCTAAACTTAATTGGAGTTTTATGAAATTTAGGGATTAATACTAAGTAAGGATAATTAAAATTATTATGTTTCAGGTTAAGTAGCTTATGGTAGGCTAGTATCTTTCTATTAAATATGGACTCTAGTATTAGTGAGTTTAAAGTTAGAATTGTTGTTAATTGAATTAGATAAAAGACTATGATATAATTTTTTTACAAATAATTGCATAGTTATTAAAGGATTTATCAACATAAGTAATAAAAAAGTATTGCTGCAAATAGTTAATCTGATCAGATAGATATCGTTTTTTTGGAGATGCAAAAGATTTAACTAATATATTATTTAATGAAGAAAATTCTTTAATTTTCCACATATTAAAAAAGGCAGTAGGAATATTGAATTTTAGTGAGGTATTATATATATAATAGTCAATATCATAGGTAAACTGTGCAATAATATCATTTATATTATATTTTGATGGTAGTCTATACTTAGTGCCTTTGTCCATAAGTTGTCTTAATTTTAAATCCTTTATTATATTAAGGTCACCTGTAACTATGTGTCCCTAATGGGAATTAACAAATGAACGATAATGATCACTGGTACATAAACAATCAAAGGAATCATCCGACGAAAATTCTTTCAAAAAGAATTGTAGTTGAATATTTTTCTACCCATGGGTATAGGATATTTAAAGGATTTTTTTATATGTAGGTCATTAATTGGAAATAAATCACTGTGTTTAGAAAGAAGTTGATTGAAGTTTATTGATCGAAAAGAAGGATGTGTATAAAGTGTGACAAAGTTAGTATTTAATATAGACTGTGTGTATTTGTTTTTTACTATGTCATGATCATGAGCATTTGCTCGGACAATCATAAAGTCATAAAACAAATGACTAAAGTTATCAGACAGAGTCAAAGTGTAGAAGAATTTGAGATATTTGTGAATCAGGTATCCAGTTAACTACAGAACTATAGGTATCCAGTTAAAATTATTTATGTAGGAATCATTTAGAAGTTGAAGTTCAGACTTTATAGCACTGTTTGATAAAATGGAATGATTATGTTTTGAGGTCTTACCTCTCTTGGAACGATAAGTTTTTTTTTTTTTTTTTTTTTTTTTTTGTATCTATTCAGATTAAGTTTATAATAAATAGGCTTATATTTTGTAGGGACAGTGTTTTTGGAGTAGTAAAGAAGATGTTTATTATGTAATATTTGGTTGAGTCCGTAAGGATAACAGGTGTTGTGATCATGTATTAATTGATCTTCCAGAAAAAGTCGTTCGTTATGTTGTTTTTGGATGGCAAGTATTTCTATTTTAATGTTTTCAAACCCATGGCTATGGAAATGTGCATATTCAACATTAGCCGTATGAACAGATGAAAATTTTTTTACATTACTGCGATGTAAATTAATTCACAGGTGTAGCGGATTGCGTGTTTGACCTATATAGGCCATATTACAAAAGGTACAATTATATATTTTACAAAATTTATAGTAAGATCTACTATTATCTATTAATATATATATATAATAGCAACAGTAGTGCTAAATTCGCGTGTTGTTAAATCACCAGGTAACCGTTGTTCTACTTGTTTGATATTTAAGCATTTTTTATTTTTCCTCTTGGTAAGTTTCCTATTTAACACAAAATATTCAGTCCAAGAACTCTGAACGTTACTTTAGCTTTCGTTTAATTGTTGAATTTAGCACTAAATGATAACAAGCATTAATACGAAATAAAATCAATTATTCCATGGATTAAAATAGGTCGATAATATTTCGAGTTTAAAACTATCAGAACGTTACAAAATCTGTCGAAAGTGCCACATTTCACTGTCACTGTATGCGATCAGGAGGAAACGTGGAGTACACTTGTACAGCTCTGCGTAAATTGAAAGATTTGCTGCCATATATGCGAAGGAAATGAAATATAAAATGGGTATAACAGCATTAAAATGTGATTTTTTGCAGTGATGAATATTTTACTTGTTTCATATTGATGTAATTTCATTTTCAGTCTTAAAAACTACAGAAATTACTTTCATTTTCGTTTGATTGTAGCATTCGACAGCTTAAGCGACAAAGATAAATATTTTTACTTGTTAACGAAATGGTAATGAAAAAATTTGAAGTTCATTGCTCTATGACATCATAATCAGGTGATGCGTTAAAAGTGCATAAGTAAGTTAAACGTTAACAAACTTCGCCAAAAAATTACACCACGATCATTATAATTCTGCAAACGTAAAACATCGAACCAGATGTGAAGATGTATAAATCAATCATCAGGCTCAGTTTTACTAAAATAAGCACACAAATACAAAAATGAAAAATATATGTAATTTTCTTTTATTATATTAGTTTAAACAACCCTACTCTTTTGCTAAGGACGGGTACTTCAACTAGTGTGACAGTCACGTGGATTTAGATACACGTGCAAGGGCTTTGTCGTTCTTAGAAAGACCTCCCAAGTTATGTGGATGTCTTCAAGTTTTTCGACGGCAATCACTTTGAAATTTTTGACAATGTGAGTTAAGAGAATCTTCATCTCCATAAGAGCAAACTTTTTACCTAAAAATGTAAAAGTAAAAATTAAAAAAAAATAAATAAATAACCCGGCTCTTCGAGCCTCGTCAGGGGGGAGATCCCCCTCAACCCCCCTAATTTTTTAGTTTCATTATTGCCATATTAAAATGATATTAATTGACAATGTCATTTTATCTCTCACCCCTTTTCCCTTTATTCTTCCTTTACATTTATTTCATCGACTGGGTCGATGACAACTGAAGTAACTTATATAGTTTTTAGTATGTATCTTAACACAGCAAAAATTTTACTTTTCGATATTTGATATTGTTGAGAGAGTTTTAGGCGAGTAGGGTTGCTGTATTTCGCCTAGTAACCTGATTTTGGAGAGTCATCCAGGGTGGATAAGAATTCCAATCTGTTAGGCTTATGTTTAAAATTATTATTTTTTCCACTTTCACATTCGCTAGCCCAGTGCCCGATGCGTTTACACCTTTTACAAGTTAATCTTGATGCATCCTTAATTTTATGATTCTAGCGTTACAATTCGCCAAGTTCCAGTCACCATTTTGAGGATGAATGACGCAGCCTTAAAACGAACGTTAAAAATCAGCAAATAAATAAATTAATCCATCTGGTGTCCATAAACTTTTAGAAATGTTAGCAGAGTTATGGCAGAAACATAGTAAGAGTGGGATTTTAACATAACATTTACTTTATTAAATTAGAACGGAAGAAACAGGCACATCACATAACAAGGTAACATCAAAAAGGAAAAATGTATAGAAGAAGTAAAAAGAATGCGTGCGCGAGCACAGTTACAGTTAAGTAAATAAATGTTTATTGAGGTATACAGAATTCAGGAGGATAAGACAATGTAAAATAAAAAAATAAACAATTCAATACAGTACGGGTTTTTTTAGCTTCCTTTCAACAAAAGGCAAAGCAATTTATGGGACTTACATAAAAGCCTTTATTACTCTAACATAAATCATACAATTCCAACGCCAGTTTTATCAGGCGTCCAAAACAAAAACAGTCCCAACAAAATTTTATATAAAACTAAATTAAATCTTTAGAATCCTCGCACCTCTCATTATTGTAACGTGCCCTCATTCTCGAGTACATATTTTATACTTCAGCTCGAGTCAAATTTCTCGGTTTTATTACCATGGAGTTTGGTGCGTTTGTTAATTCATCATCACATAATACGTTGAGAATGTCGACGGAACTTTACTAATACTCAACAATTTTCTTAAGCTGTTGAAATTTTTATGATTGTAACCTATTTATAGAAAAATACATGTGATGCATATTCTACAGCTTAAGAAATATAGTAACAATAGATTAAAGCTATTGTGAACTAATAGTATTTAAATATATATGTAAACTACTCAGCAACTTTTATGTCGCATTTTTGGGACACATTTTCCGGACAATTTTCAGTAAAGGGGTCGGGAGATAAAATGACATAGTCATTAAAAGGATTCCGTCCATCTTTTATTTATTGATCAGATAAATCAGTTTACAGCTCCTGCCGAAGATAAAAAAATGTAAATGATTTCGGTTTGTTTGTCTTTTTGCGCTTTAACTTCCATAAATACATATTGATTGGGAGGGTATTCACACGCTTTAATTTTATGTACTATACCATATAACTTATGAAATATAGCGGAAGTATCCTGAGCAGTATTTTTTGTTCTGCGCAAAGTACGCTACAGGTTTTCCATAAATTTGCACGAAAGAGCGCAATAGAAAATTTCCAAGGATTCCCATAACAGAAATTTCATTCGTATTACTGTAATTACATTAACTCTTCACCATTGTAATTAATTACAAGGCTACCTGGTTTTAACGCCCTTGGCGGTAACATATACCACCAACGTACAATTAAATTATAGAAAGGAAAATAGTGGTGGTCTAATAAAACGCGCTGAAGTTTGCAGTTATGCACAACTTTCAGATGTTTTCGGAAGATACCCACCATAATTTTCAAACAGTTCTATTTTGAATTAAAAATTGGGAATCTCCCCTTTATACCCTCCATCTTAGTTACATAACTAAAGGTTATCACTTGGTGTAGGTACTACCTTAAAATCCCCTTTTCGGTTCGGCAATTGACGTGCATGGTATTAACATGCATAAAACTCTAGCATTCAATCAAATGCATGGTTGACATAGATGGAACTTATATATTAATACAAACAAATTGTTAACGCTAAGTTTGGCTGAAGGTCTCCTGCTAGTATCATGTTAAATATAAGGCCCCTTACAAAATTTATAGTATAAAGAATGACTACATATTGGTGATTCTCACAAATTGGGACAAAACTACTCCCTGTTAGATTTCTAGATTTTTTTTTATTACTTTTACAAGGTTTTCATAAGCTGAAAACAGAATTTTTATAGAAAAACGTAATTTGTTGGGTGCTAATGATTTTGTTATATATTTTTAGATGTTAGGCTTTCTATATGTAGGAGGTGTCGGCTCAACGGGCTTATGCATATGGTGGTTATAATTAAAGTTCCACTTTGAAACAGTCAGAAAAGGGAAACTACTTTACCAAGTGTTATCAGACTTGATAATCGTGTAAAGGACGTCATGGAAATTTATTATCTGCGGAAAAAAAGTTCAAAAACGGACCACCAGGGGAAAATGTCGTTGTATGAAATAGTGATATACTATATAAGACATGAAAACATTGGTTTAAAATGTTTATAATCGTTTCTAAAACGAAACTGGGTGTGAGATTATCTCAAAAACACTGTTTATGTAAAGAAATAACAATGTAAATAATCCATAAAAAAAACTGTAAACAAAGTAAAGAATTTGGCTGAATTGAATTGTGCGATACACCGACATGTCCGTTATATTCCCCCTAATATGCTTAGAGCTTCTGTTGATAAAGCAGTAATATGATTAACTCTTTCGGACAATGGTGTACGCCACATTGAACATGCTTTGTAACACGTTTCAGGAACGAATGCGAGCATTTTAAATCGACAACTTCAGTGTATATAACGACCCCCCCCCCCGGTGTGAGTTTTTGAATTTTCTTTTCCGCGGTTAATAAATTCTCATGGCCTTCTTTATACGTTTACCGAATTTGATAACATTCGGTCCAGTAACTTTTTTTTTTCTGACCCTCTCAAAGTAGAACTTCAATTATAATCACCCTGCATTTTATTATGTATGTACAGCGATAAATTTTACCGCTTGTACCAATTTCAAAAATTCTTTTTTATTGGAAAGGGGATAGCTTAGGGATGTCCAGTAATGTGGGGTGGGTAAATGCCCACTGGGTAGGTAAATACTTTTTGGGTATTTACCCGAGGCCTGGGTAAATACCAAAAACCGGGAATTTTCAACTTAGAATGGAATAACTGTTCTTAACAACATTTATGATTAATACCAATTAGATTTCTATTATTGTTCCTTTTTTTAATACAAAGCTTTTAATTTTAATTTCACTTCTTTATGAGTATTTTTGTAGTGTTTTTTTAATTATTATTAAGCGTTTGATTATTTGGCATAAACTACTTTATCAGTCATATCGCATTTTTTTCACTAACTTTAATAATGAAGGATGTTTTATGGTAGTCCTTAAATTGATTTGTGCAAGTGACAGCTTTGGCAATATTTTTAATGTGTTACATTGATTAATATACCTCATAGCTTATTTTAAGTTTACTATTATATCCTAGAGCTTATTTTATGTTTATTATTTTTTAAACTGTGATAGTTTATTATGGTTTGTTATTGAAGGGGAGAGGGGATTATATGCATCTTATGATTGATTTAATGATCACTAAAATAAAAATTACGTGCAAATAGTTACAAAACTAGTAGTTATAAGTAATAGGTTTAAAAACATTTTTTTAAGGTAAATTTAAGCTTTTATGAATATTTCAGATTGATGAACAAAATATTTCTATTAAAAAATCATTAATACCAATTTTTTTATAATAAAATTTCCGTTTAACGAATTTTTCAGAATTACAAATTTGACTTTCGGTCTCCTGAGATTCAGATTTCACTGTCTGCATATATTTAGTGTAGTTGAATTTCTCTCCTTTTTTTTCAAATTGTCAAATACACTGCTCCTTGTTATTCATATTTACAATTTTATTCCAACAGTTATATTTATAGGCTATATTTAATCAAGTATTTTATTCAACATGTATTATATAGCTTCTTTTCATAATTATATTTTTTGAAGTTTTATGAAATTAAAATGTTGTAAAGGGTTCCTAAGTTTCTCATTTTGAAGTAAAACTTCTTTAGGCGCAACTAGAGAGTAACTCAGATATTTTTTCTGACGGAAGTAACGCTCACGTGGTTTTGGAAAAGCGGAAGCTGCCTGCGATCGAACCCAACCAGTAGGCGAAAACTACGGTTGGGTATCACCGTGTTCTATCACCGTGTTCTTAACACGGTGATAGAAAAACATGAAGAAATGGAACCTGCAATCGAGCCAAACTAGCAGACGAAAACTGCATTTCAAGAGCACGGAAACAGAATAATACTTCGAACATAACCAGCAGAGGAAGACAAAGGTTTAAGAACACTGCCATAGAAAAAGGCAATAATAGACCCTATGTGCATTCGATACCAACCAACAGAAGAAAACACCAGTTTAGGAACACAGTTAAAGAAAAATCCCACAACATTGACATTCTCTCGATTCAAATCCTACGGAAAAACGTTTTAAGAAAACAGTGAAAGAATAATAGTTCAACACGGACACTTCCTGGATGCTAACCTAAGGTGACCATATTTCTAAACAGTATTTTGGGGACAAATCAAGCATTGTCCTGGAATCCAAGGAAAACTTGGGGACACTAGAAAATATCTTTGGAGACTTATTCCAGGACACAACATATTGCCATGCTAATAGCTCTTTATATCAATTGTGTATTCTTATTTCTAATAAATTAATGGAAGTATTTATAAATATTTATTTAAACCAGAAATACGTAAGGAAAACCATGTTGAAATTTCGATATTTATTCATAACTAGCAGACCCGCACGGCGTTGCCGGTGAACCCCTTAAATCATGAGATTTACAAAATCTGACATGTAAACTGCAACTCCAGATTAGTACTCTAGGCCGCAATTGTATAACAGAATGTGCAGATAATGGTTCCAGAGTTTCAGGTACGTACTTACAAACGCACCACTAAAGACAACTCACGAATTTTAAAGTGTTTTAAACCCCAGAACAGCAGGTTGCTCCCAAAATTCGCAACACAGGATAAGAAAATTTCCGTTTTAGAACGGTTTTTAATTAATAATTAAGAAAAGTAATTAAAAATTTTAAAAATCTGATTCTTAGGTGCACATTATCGGCATTCATGGCAAGGGCGCCGGCAGGATCATTTCCAGGGGGGTGCACCCAAGATATATATATATAAGGGGCGTAGCCAAGGGGGGAATTTTTGCCATACAAAATGTATATTCTTCACTACAATGTCACACACACGTATACATATATATGAGTTGTAGTAGTCGTAACCCCCCCATGAAAAATTTCTAGCTACGCCCCTAATATATATATATATATATATATATATATATATATATATACATATACATATACAGGGTGTTTCTGAATTCATATTCCAAACTTTAAGAATAAAATGCATATAAAGAAGCATTTTTTGTACAGCAGATTACCAGAGTAGGGTTAGAAATAAAATGTGTAGATGGAAATATAGCAAAGGCAAAAGAAATGAAAAAGCTCTACTGTAAATGCTGAAATGTGCTGGTAGCGTCTAGCAATGATTGGCGTACCCTTTCGAAGGTGCCAGGTGTTCCACGAAAGGTTGCAGTGGTTATTAAAGTTTTGCAATGAGGCCCTCATCTGTGTCAACTAGAGTCTCGTAAACAGCTATACGGAAACGAGTCAACGTGTCTATACAAAACAACAGACTACTATTTTCCGATATTATTAACCAGCTCTAATCAGTAATGTGATAACATCTAAACTACATTTTTCATTTAAATATGCACTCAAATCAGAAAAATTGCTTTATTTCCATTTATCTGTTTACTAATTTAATGATATCGATAGTTCAAGACAAGCTCGGTCCTGTCTACCTCGAATATTATCGAGACTATTTCAAAATATTTTTTTCCTAATTGCGGGCAGATTCCCGTGAGGCATTCAATACTACTACGACCGTAAGCGTTAGTCAATACATTATGAGGGCTCATGTGCGCGGGCCATCATTATCCCAAAATACAAATGTGGATGACTTCTCAAAAGTTTAAAATTTATGCACAATGGTAGAAAATATTAAGCCATAAACACAGGTCTAAACAGCTAATTTAATGCGACAGTTACTCATAGAATTCAAAATATCACACATACATTCCGGCTCTTTTTTTTTTTTTACGGTCCTAAGGGTAAAACAAATTACTTATATTTTTAGGTTAATTATACTTTTTTCAAATTCCAGGGGGGTGCAAGTGCACCCCCTTGCACACCCCTCCCAGCGCCCATGATTCATGGACTTATATATTCAAATTCTCAGAGTTCTGTGTGCAGTAGATTTGTCTGGAGACCGCACACAGACAGATTTACAAACATTCATTTTTATTATTATAGAGATAGATAGATTTGGCGTAAACCTGATGAAATTTTCGTGCCATTTCATGCTTCTCAAATGCAAACGATTTGTTTTATAGTAGCATTCGGGCGAAACTCGCCAAGCATGGCAACGTAAAAAACGGTTTTTTACTTTTGCGGTTACCACTCACTTCAAGCATAAATCTTTTCATGAGGCCAAAGTTCGCCAAACATGACGATCTAAAATCGGTTTTTAATTAATAATTTAAAAAGTAATTAAAATTTTAAAATTCTGATTCTCAGGTGCACATTATCGGACTCATGGGCTTATATATTCAAATTTTCAGAGTTCTGCGTGCAGTAGGTTTGTCTGGAGACCGCACACATACAGACAGACAAATTTACAAACATTCATTTTTATTATTATAGATTTATGACTTGGCATAGTATTTGCATTTTTCAGAAGACATTGCTATTTACATTGGCTCGTTTTGTGATTATTTTTCATGAAACCTTTTACACCCTCTAAAAAAAGTATTCGAGTGCAAGAAAAATTTCGTACTTCAATTTCAAATTTAAAGCATGGTTGTTCCTGAAAAGTTATTAATCATTAACAAAACTGAAATGGGAAATTTGACTCATAGTCGAATACTTTATTGAATGTCTGTACACGCTTCACATACAATGAAAAGAAACGTTTTCAGAGATCGAATTTCACTGTTTCTCTGAGTAGAAGGCGCTTTTAGTTGTTTTATTTTTCTTCAATTTTTTCTGAAAGAAATAAACTAAACGGAAACTTTCAGGGGGAAAAAGTACAAATCTTTAAGTTTGGGGACTTTTCGCGTCCTCAAGAAGTCAAGGTATTTTTAGGGACAAAGTAAAAAAAAAATCTATATTTGGGGACTGTCCTCGAATTTCGAAGACGTATTGTCTCCTTTATGCTACCCCGACATCCAGACGGAACAACGGTTTAAGAACACGGGTAGGTAACACCACAAAGAAACAAACACTGGCTGCAAACGGTTTAAGAACAGAATAAAAGAATAACAAATGGACACTCCGTGGATTCTAACCCAACCTCAAGATGGAGGCGGTTTAACACGGGGATGAAACACCACAAAGAAACGGACCCTAGCTGCAATTAATCCTAAACAATAAACAGAACCTGCAGTTTAAAAACACGGATGCAGAATAATAATTTGAAAACTACCAACAGACGAAATCAACGCTTAAGAACACTGTGACAGAAAAACACACAAAAAAAATGTACACTACCTGCATTCGAACCCAACAAACAGAGGAAAACATCAGTTAAAGAACACAGTTAAAGTATAATACTAGACTATGGACATTCCCCCCATTCAAACCCAACCTCCAGACGGAACAATGGCATAAGAAAACAGTTAAAGAATAATACTACAACATGGACACTTCCTGGATTCTAACCCAATTTCCAGACGGAACAACGGTTTAAGAACACAGGTATGGAATACCACAAAGAAACAAACCCCGGCTGCAAACGATTTAAGAACGCAGTTAAAGGATAATACATGGACACTCCCTGGATTCTAACCCAACCTCCAGACGGAACAACGGTTTAAGAACACGGGGATGAACACCACAAAGAAAATGAATCTGGCTGTAACTGAATCCAACGTCAAAGAAGTTTTACTTCAATTGCGCGTAAAGATTACACGCACACACTTTTTCTTTTTCTTTTCTTTTCTTTTTTTTTTTTTTTACTTTATACTTAATATATATATGTGTGTGTGTGTGTGACTATCCTTACCCACCAACACAAGCTTTTTTTAAACAATAGAGTTAATTCAAAAATAAATACCCAGGTAAATACCCATTTTGGGTATGTACCCGGGTATTTACCCTTGAAAATAACTACCCGGGTATTTTACATCACTGGGGATGTCCCATAATAGTTTGGTGTCGTTCTGATAATATCATTCCGGAAATCGGAAAAAGAAGGTGTTTTTAAACTATTGCTTAAGGTGTGTCAGTTATAGCGCTGGTGTTAATGTCACAGGTCGTCAAGTTTGGCCAATTTTGGTGACGTATCGCCAACTTTGGCATCAAAAAATTTCCCGAAATTGAACTCCGCTTGGAGATATCTTTTACATTTGGTGGGAGTTTGAAAAGTACCCTTTTATACGATAAGAATAATGTTATAGCTAAGAAAGTTTTGCTGGTACCAGTATATGGCAAAAGTCGTCAAAGTTGGTCAGTTTTGGTGATTTATTGCCAAGTTTGGCGCCCAAAAAATTCCTAAGACTGAACCCCGCCGTTGCCTACGTCATACTATTCAAGGCCGGGAAAAGGTCGTGTTCTTCAGCAATAAAACGGGTGAAAACTTAGTTCACTAAAATGGCCGATAGGGGCGCTCTTATGACCCTTCAACGTTTGTATTTTCTGGCTGTTTGAATGTAAACAATGATGTGTTGAGTTTTCGAGATGTTTTAACATGCTTAAACATTTAACTTGTTATATTTGTTATTTTATATCGTACGGATACATAATTACATTGTACGCAAAAATAATTAAGTGAAAATGGTGTACTGTTGTGTACCATATTATAATTATTCTGATTGCTCTTTGAAAGAAAATAATGGTTTTATTTCACCGTTTTCCAAAAGATCCCATTTTAAAAGAAAAGTGGAGGGTTGCTATTTCCCGCCAAGGAAATAAGGACAAAATGAATAAGCTCTAAAAATGTCATATTTGTGTATCCAATAGTTTTGTCTGGTCGTTCCTGTGTTTGAATAAATCAATCAGTGAGGACATATTTTATAAAGAGAGATAACATGAAATTTAATGCATACGATACATACTTTGACATCCATATCGGTTTGCGTCTTAAACTGATGTGCATATAAAAAATTTTAAAACAATATAAAGAAATCTAAAAGTATTTTCGTAATATTATCCCTGCAGTCATTCTCGCCAGACAATTTTTCCGTCAAATATGCTCCGGCATTTATCTTGGCGAAAAATCGCTCGTCTCGGCGGTAGACCGGCATACTGCCAATCTAAAAATACGAGGAATATAAAGGTAGCTCTCATAGGCTAACAAGGCAATGGTGAGTTCTTATAGGACAAAACAGCGCCATCTACATTTTCTCCAGTTTTGAAAGCCGCATTTCCCAGCCTTGAGTACTATTACGTACGCAACGACCCCGCTTTGCGATATTTGCTATTTTTGGCGAGAAATTTTCAAACCCAACTGATTTAGAATTGAAATAACTTGCTGTGCGTTACTATAACTTGCTGACATAATATGACACATAGGCAATTATATTTATATAATTAAAAGAATTACTGTTTACAAAAAGTGGTTGGTTATATATTTCGTGCATGCTAGTATGCTATCTCACACAAGCTTAGCGCATAAAAATGTTGAATGAATGTGGCAATAACAGATAATGTGCACTATAAATACTTCACCGATGCAATTGCGAATTCCTTCACCAAAAAATATAAAAGGCCGTTGGGAGTCTTCACCGTTTTCTGAGAACCTTCCGGGGTCAAATTTATCTGGATCTGGATAAAACTCAGGATCCCTGTGACTCAAAAACGCAAAAAATGCAAGATTTGTTCCTTTGGGAATAGTGTATTTTCCTGTAATGAGAATGAAATTTTATTAAACTATTATAATTGAAATTACAGGGTGATTATAGTTAATGTTCCCCTATAAACATCCTTCTGCAGCTGAAACAATTGAGCACATTACCGCAAACTTTGTCACATGGACTGTACACGTGATGAGTTGCATAAAGTTGATGTTTATAAAAAATTAGTTTTAAAAAGGCTCACTGGATGGCGCTTTGCACACAAAACTCGTGAGTTCAGCACGAGAAATCAGGGTTGTCAGACTGGCTGTTTTTAATGCCAAATTCATCAAAGGAAGGTTGAAATACGGGCTCATTTTTAACGCCAAGTTGTTCTATCAAGTAACTCTTAAAAACAGCGTAGCCACTTTAGCTTCTGTGAAGGACAAATTCAAATAAAAGAAGTCAATCTGGCATCAGTTGAATAAATTGAACAACTATTAAATGATTAGATCTAGAATATTTCTAGAAATATCGAATAAATGTTGAAACTGAAAAATCACTCAAATTACTGGTGTTAAACGATAAAGTAATTAAAAAACTTTGTAAAAAACACACATAAGAATTAATAGGTAAGAGGATACGCACGTTTCGTTTAAAAATTGTTTTGAACTTCATCAGTCCAAGCCCTTCGTCGTAAAGAACACAGGGAACTCCCTGTGTTCTTTACGACGAAGGGCTTGGACTGATGAAGTTCAAAACAATTTTTGAACGAAACGTGCGTATCCTCTTACCTATTACTTCTTATGTGTGTTTTTTACAAAGTTTTTTAATTACTTTAAATGTTGAAACTCTTTGTACTTTTGAACACTACGACTTAGCCATTTCCATTGTTTTGTTTCTTTCCCATGAAAAGGGACATTTGTTTTTCAAATAAACAATTTTAAGAAACTTCCTTGAGTGCATATCCTACTAAAGGAATTATCGTACAAACTATCATACTAGGTTTGTGGCAATCTTCTGAACCGTTTCACCTGCAGGGACATTTGTTTTTCAAATAAACAATTTTTAGAAACTTCCTTGACTGCATATCCTACTAAAGGAATTATCGTACAAACTATCATACTAGGTTTGTGGCAATCTTCTGAACCGTTTCACCTGCAAAATGCTGTTCATAAAGTAAATTAAATCATAAACACAGTGTAGATGCATATAGACAATTTTCTTAAACAATCTTTGCATTCAAAAATGCACTATCATGTTTTTTTTTTTTTTTTTTTTTTTTTTTTTCCCTAATGGCCGGCCTCTGCCTTGAAGGCTTTGGACACAACAGGCCGGAATTGTTGGTGTCTTTATCATGGGTGCACCTAGTAGTTGAACCAACGTCGCCCATATGAAGGGACGGACATGACAACCACGCCCTGTTGGGGATCCAACCCCGGCAACACCTCCTAGATATATAATGCCTGAGAACAGAAACTTACGTCACCCCTAGGACCACTAAAATGCCGTCATCTCACATTTAATTTCACAAAATAAAACTATTCTAAGATTGTGGTGAATTTACTCCTTTTTAAAACATTTTAATGATTTAAGATAGAAAATTTAATTTTACGACAAATAGGAAAATTTAACTATCCCTAATTATATAATATAGATTATAACTACACTAATTATATAATATGATATAATAAATTATTTTTTATCAGAAAGGTACTTTAATTTTTATCTTCAACTTGAGATCTTTTGTATAAAATTTGTATCATTCATCAGAAATTTTAAATAGTTTTACTTTGTGAAAGTAAAACTGTGATGACGTCATCTTAGAAGACCTAGAGATGACGTAAAAGCTCCTGTTCTCAGTCCTTCTATATCTAGGAGGTAGAGATGGCCAATGATTCGATGAGTCGAATCAGTGATTCGAATCTTGGTACTGAGTGGCTCAGTCTTTACAGTCACTATCTACTGATTCGAATCTCAAGCCCTCAACAGTGGGGAAATACATTCCAAGTGCGAAGGGAAGGAAAACTTATTTTCCCTTTGCCGTTCCCAGAGATTTTCCCTTACTCTTTCAACTCTTTTCGACTCTTTACGACTCGAGTCGATAGATGATTTGAAACAGCAAATGAGTGGGTGTGGGTGAGTTGGTCACTGAGTTGGTGCAGCAACCAATCTTTACTGATTCAGTGTTTCGCTCTGTTTCGGTGATTGTATACGATGAATCTCAACTCAGTAGAATCTCAAATGTTTCACTGATTGTATGCGATCGTTGAGATTCGTTAGTTTTTCGAATCTTCTATCGACTCAGAGTCGAAAGGAGTCGAAAAGAGTTGAAAGGATGTTTCATTTAATTGGAGTTTTTTTCAAAATCTTCTATCGACTCAGAGTCGAAAGGAGTCAAAAAGAGTTCAAAAGATGTTTCATTTAATTGGAGTTTTTTCTCGAATCTTTGGTGTTTCATTTCTTGGTTGGTAGTCGGATTTAAAGTTTTATCTGTCTGTGGGTGTGGAGTGGGTCGAACATCGTTTGCTTTTGGCGGGGGGCATAGGCGTTACTTCCTAAGGGCAAGAGGGGTCAATCCCCCTCCACCCCCGAAAAAAAAAATTAAGAAAATTCAAGTATCAGAGCTATTTATAATAATGATATTTTCTACAATCGGAAACATTTTGTCACCCCATCCAAATATTACATGCCAGTTTCCGCCAATGCTCGTGGAAGAGCGGGGGGTGTCTCGAAGTTGTTTAAACCTTTTTCCCTCGGGGGGACTCCCTCCTTCCAACTTGTCTGGCTGGTTTAATATTTGTTTAAAATTTAATGAAACATCCCTTTTCTACTTTTAACTTCAATATATGCCCCCTGCCCCCACCCTCAAAAAAAAAAAAAAAAAAAAAAAACGGAACGTTAAGTTTACATGGTGGCGGGTTTTCATGTGAAGGGAAATAGAATGAAATAAAGTTAGGATTGTGCTTGTCACTTTTAATGAAGGACACAGGGCGGTATTAAGCGCTCCCACAAAAGGACTTTGTAGTAAGCAAAATAACATTTCGCTTTATTGCTGCAGATTTCGTTTAAGATATTTTTTTTACCTTGTTTGTCGTTTAAGGTGAATGATTTTATTTTCTTTCGAATTCAGAGAAATAAAAAATAGGGTCTAAAGCAGTGGCGTAGTTAGTGTTATTGACAGTGGCGTAGCCAGGATTTTATTTCGGGGTGGGCTGGGTATCAAATTTAATGATAAAGTTCAATTGTAAGCTAAGTAAAGGGTCCCATATTGGGTGGCGGGCAGCAGCCCATCAGTAGGACTGGGCCAAAAATCGATAAATATCGACATATCGGTTTTATTTCAACATCAAATATCCGATATTCCCATTTTCATTTCAGTGATACCTCGAATTCGATAAAGGTCAAAAATGCAGGCCGGCGATAAGAAAATCCTGAGATCAATACCAGCTTGTGATGCTTTTGCTATTGCTTTCTCTCCGTTGATGACGATGCCGGCTCGCGGAAAAAACAGCTCCATGAGTTATTAGTCTAATTATCATAATTAATTAACGTATATCCCGGAAACTATCCACCGGAGCGCGTTTTTATTGATTCTCGACCCCCGTAGGCTCAACACCCCATCGATCTTAAAATTTCGAATGCTTTGACACCAAACTTAACCTTTTAATCTTACAGGCCCAGGGGGTCATACGAAGCTCCCCTATATTTTCAATTTGGGCATTTTAAACACTAGCCTCCTCCGGCGGCATCTCGAAAGCCTGGAAACCATCCTAGAGCCAATTTCTACATGTTTGCAGTCCTTTTAAGCCTCAATCATGGTTAATTAGTCTAATTACCATAATTAATTAACTTATATCTCGGAAACTATCCATCGGAGCGCTTTTTTATTGATTCTCAACCCCTCCTTAGGAACCCCCATCGTTGCATAAAATTTCGAATGCTTTGACGCCAAACTTAACCTTTTAATCTTACAGGCCCAGGGGGTCATACAAAGCCCCCTATATTTTCATTTCGGGCACTTTAAACACTAGTTTCACTTGAACCGCCCTACGACGGCATCTCCAAAGCCTACAAACCGTCCCAGAGCAAAAGGAGAGAGAGATACGTACGTTTAAATAGTACGGCTTTCAGCGCAGACAGAGGGAAAATTTCTTTAGTTGTTTTATTGATTCAAGATTCGAATCATCGAAGTAGTGAGTGAGTTGAGATTCGAATCAGTAGAATGAGTCGAACCGCCCATCTCTACTAGGAGGTGTTGACCCCGGCCGCCGGGAGTGGAACCAACACCAACATATAGAAAGCTTAACTGACGTTTTCACGTCAACACTAAGCCTTCAAGTGATGACGTCATCACATTTTTTTATTTTCATAAAGTAGAACTATTTAAATTTTATGGTGAGTGCTACAAATATTAGAAAGTATCTTAAGTTAAAGATAAAAATTAAAATACCTTTGTGATATAAAACAGTTCATTATGATCTATTTCTTTATTACATTACGTAATTAGTCACCGTTATAAATTTGCCCTTCGTCGTAAAATTAAATTTTCTGTCTCATATCTTTAAAATGCTGTGGTGAGTGAGTAAATTTACAAGAAATTCTAAATAATTTTACTTTATGAAATTTAAAGTGTGATGATGTCATTTCTGAAGGCCTACTGTTGACGTGAAAGCTTAATGACGTAGCAGTTGTTCAGTTTTCTATATCTAGGAGGTGTTGGTAAAGCACCATACTCCGGATTCGGGTGCCACCAACACTTCCTAGATATAGAAAGACTTAGAACTACTACGTCACCAAGCTTTGACGTCATCATTTGGCCTATATTTAAAAGTTTGATTGTGATAAAATAAGTAAATTAAAATTTTCTGGTGAATGTATCCATGATTGGCAATATTTTAATAATTTGATATAGAAAATATAATTTTACGACAAATGGCAGTTTTTAACCATAACTAATTAGATAAGGTGATAAGGAAATAGATCATACTGAATAATTTTGTATGAAAAAGTTATTTTAATGTTTAATATAAGGTATTTATTAATATTAGTAGTATTTATCAGAAATTTTTAATAGTTTTATTTTATGAAAGCAAAACTTTCAAATGTAGGCCAAATGATGATGTCAAAGGTTGGTGACGTAGGAGTTGGTAAAACTCGGTCGGCGCATAGTCTCATGTTATTTTTGGATTTCAAACTCAATTTTGAGCAAAGACGCCTCATTAACCAGAACGCTGCACTTCTCATTTTGAAATTTCAATATATTCATAATCGAGCAGAGATGCTTTTTGAAGATTCATTCATAGCTACGACTTTTTTTTATTCTTGGAAACACCCTCCTTAAAAGAAAGTGTTGCACTTTCAATTCTTTTCCTCTGTATGTTTTGCACAACTGTCCCGATTTAACCGAATGATTATTTGCTACTAATTTTACTTAGTGACCAAAGCTAAATTTTGCCCGAAATCCAAATCAAAAGTACAACTATTTAGAAATTGTGGTGGAAAATCTTGCGGTAAATTTGGGGCAGCTATTGTTTCGTAAATAAAGTTCTGCTCTTCAGTCAAATGGCACCATTAATTACATAACAGTAGCATATTACATATTTTAATTGTGTGTTTGTCACTTAATTACAATCATGTAGAATTAAAAAAGTTCCTCACACAAAATATGGTAGGGAACTGGTTCACATGCGGATACTTTCTTCAGAGGGCGTGCAAATGATAAACATTCGAAAAACGTATATGAAAATAAAAGCATTCTGTAATACACAAATGACAGCAGTAGAAACTGCGCGTACGTTTCAAGAGGTATGAAGCAAAAGACAAAGTCTGCTCATGCGAGCTGTTTCTGCTTTTTCATTTTCAAAATAGTGATTGAAAAGAAGTAGCTGAAGTCAACCAATGAACAAGGGCATAAGACACTGACAGATGGCTGAAGTGTGATGGTCCAGGTTTTAGGCTGTCGATCTAATGGTCGTTAGTTACGGTCGGTTTTCTCCAGATGTAACGTGAATACGCGTCAGAGCACCTTAAAGAGATCCCTGCCTTAGGCAGATACTCCGGTAAATAGTGCACTTTGCCTTAACCCTTTATGTCCCAAATTAACTGATTTGAGAAGAATAAGTTTGAAAATTTTTTATGTACTATTAGAAACATATCACACAAAGTAATGTTTTTATGACTTACATACACATTATATTAAATTAAATATTAAAATACAGGAAATTAAAGGCCTCCCTTGGCGTTTATTGCAGATTTGTGCCCTATTAAGCAATTTTACTGATGGGACTTTAAAGTCCAGGAGCATAAAGGGTTAAAAAACAAAAACAAGTGGCTGGTTAACTGTATGAGTAGCAGCATCATGTATGCTCAGGGTTTTAAGACTCGATGTATAAAAAAACCAAAGGGGAAATAGGCGAAGGTCAGGTCTGTGTGCGGAACAATGTAAAGTAAAATATTCTGAATGTACCATTAGCAGAATATAAATATCGAAAGGCATAAAATTTAGCCAACTAAGGACGAAACAGATACAAGCTGATCGAATGTGAATGTTGAAAATACACCTATAAACTGAACCATAACCTGAGCAAAATTACCGAAGTTTACAGTTTTCTGTAGATGTCTTGCGAGTATTGGGCCTACTGGGTAAAGACGGAGTGTCTCCTAAAAGAAATAATATTGTACAGTAAGTGAAATGTAGTTACACGATATAAATATGTTCTTAAACATTTTTTAACACATTAAAACTAACAGAAACAACAAAAAGAAATGTTATAATAACCTCGTTAATTACCTCATGCAGCTGTTTTGCTAAATATGATTACCTATACCTGAGACATAGTCGCGATGACATGGCTTAATAAAATTATAAAGCAATTGATTTGAAGTTGTTTAACATTTGAGGAAATCACCCATTCATCATACTATCATCAAAATTTCTGGTGGGTTCAAGTTTAGAAAATACCTTTCTGATAAAAAATAATTTATTATGATCACTTTCTATATCATATCATATAAATAATGATTGTTAATATTTGCTTTATTTAAATTAAAGCAAATACTTATATGCAAATTATAATAATTTCTACATCATAGCATATAAATAATGATGTTAAAATTTCATTGTTAAATTTTGTCGTAAAACAAAATGTTCGAACTTAAATCATTAAGTGAGAGTAAACACACCACAAACTTTGAATAGGGATGCGCCATCGATGTCGATGTTTCAAAACATCGATGTCTTTGTATAAACATAGACGCTTTAAACATCGATGTATAGAAGGTGATATTTACGCGACATGAGTATTTAAAACACCGATGTTTTGGGGGTTCGATGTTTTTTCACATAGTCGACTGTGCACATTATGCATATTTACCATCATCCCCAGAAAGCAAGCATTTTTGTTAACACTTAACAGCTATAATTTAACTAGAAAGTTGGAATGACAGTTTGTCTGAATGTAGTATATCAATACTATATTAAAAAGAAATACTTTGAACAGAAAGTGGTCGAAGAAGTTTCGTGCACATTGAAAAAAAACCAGGCCTCTAC
Organism: Cheiracanthium punctorium; assembly: GCA_038373885.1. Lineage (NCBI taxonomy): Eukaryota > Metazoa > Arthropoda > Arachnida > Araneae > Cheiracanthiidae > Cheiracanthium > Cheiracanthium punctorium. The sequence goes on from JAWZYV010017230.1 coordinate 968,628, forward strand.
TCTAACATTTTAGAAAACAGAACATTGAACATTTTAAAACGTTTGCTTCATGAACAAAAGTTGTAGGGTTTGATATGCGAAGGTTTGTATAACATCGAATTTTTTTTTTTTTTCACGTATAAAGCCTAATGGACTCATTCACCCGTCACTTTATCACCAACTCGCCCCCTCAGGCGACCAGTTGGTTCGCCATCTTACTAAATCTTGTGTTTCTAACCGGCTTCCTTGGCACTGAAATATCTCAGATTCTGAATGGAATTTAAAATTAAGATGGTTACAAACAGGGCGGCCCTAGGGTAAGTGGCGCCCCCTGCTAACGTAAAAAAGACGCCCCCTTTTATGCTCTACTTAGTTTTTGAGTTCGGACATGACGCCCCTTCGAAGCCGGCGCCCCGATGCGATGATTACCTTGCTTACCGTGTCGGACCGCCCCTGGTTACAAAAATAAGATGGTTTAGTGATAAAAACCTACAAAAAGGTACAAATTATTTTCGTCCTATATTAATTCTGAAGAGCTTCTAGATATATCGGCCGTTATCAAAAAACGGAAAGGGAAAAAAAAGTAAGAAAATCTGAAACACTTTCAGATTTTAAATACGCACTAAAGTGCTATATATTAAAAGCGTATCATATCCATGCGTCTTCCCTATTTTCTTTCCTTATTCCATTAAGTTGGAAAGTGTATCATTATTCATGAGTGTGATTAAACAAAATTAAAATTGATATTTCTAACATCCTTTTTCTGGATGTAATACATTAGAAATAGAAGGGGAAAAGACGCGCAGAAAAATGCATAATTCGAACTGAATGAAAGTTTCAAAAACTTATTTTTTGTTTGTTTGTGTAACATGTATTTCGGATTTGTGTGCTTGGCCCGAATCCGCTTATAAATCCACGTCAGAAGGAAAAACTTATTCAGGTGATTTTATTTATTAAAAACTGCGTATTCTATAAGTTTGCGCCATCTGTCGACGGCTTTGTAAAAAAAAAGCTCAATTGTATTCTTTTTTTTTTATAAAAGATAGTTTTTTTTATATTATAGGAACAGTGTTTTTTTCGCGCGATAAAAAGTAGCCTGTTTGTTAATCCAGGACTTTAACTGTCTTTATTCCAAATTTCATCCAAATCCGTCAAACCATTTCAGCGAGAACAAACATACATACAAACATTGACATTTATAATATTAGTAGGATAATGACCCAGAAACATAAACTGAAGATTATATCGTTGAACCCCAATAGTCTCCACGGTAAAAATTTCCGAATTTCGTGACTTCCTGTCGCGGGGCGAATTTGATATAGCTCTCATTCAAGAATCTGAGCTCTTGTCTAATCTTTCATATAATATCCCTAATTTTATACTGCACCAGAAGGATCGTGCTGCATTCAACTGGGTACTTGGTGCTGCAGGACGGATCACTGGTGGAATCGCCATATACATAAAGAGGAATATTCCACACCACGTTGTTACTGACCTCGAAATGAACAGACTTGAAGCTCTATCAATCATTATTGATACCAATCCGAAACTTATGGTTACCTCTGCCTATGTCCGACTTGCGCGGAGTTTTCCTACTTAAGTCCTCAAAGCTATTTTCAATTACTGTCCCAAGAACATTATAATGGGGGACTTTAACGCCCACCTTTAGGCATGGGGATGTCGAGCTAAGAAACAATATAGCAAAAGTCTCTTAAGACTTTTGATTGACGACCACATTCTGATGGCCTTTCCATCCACTCTGACCTTGGAACCTTGACTGCTCATCCAGACGGCGGGAACTCCACTATTGATTTCATGTTACATAAGAACCTCAATCAATATCCTGATGTAGCTACACTACAAAGATTCACCTCGGATCATGACGGAAGTCAACCTTCATTACGACGTTATTGCCCAAAAGCCTAGGCTAAAAACGTACTGGGAACTTTTCAGCAGCCATCTCATTGCTGATCCCATGAGATTGCTCATCAGAAGGTCTACTGAGGATATTGACACTGCGGAATCCAATCTCACTCAGGACATCCACAAAGCCTTCCAGGCTTCCTCCAAACCATATAATTACAACACCCACAGCCTGCCTCAGGACATTCGTATGAGGATCAGAGCACGCAAAGCGGCTAGACGGAACTTTCAAATTTCTCGAAGCCCTTCTGACCGCACTCTCTACCACCGGCTGCAAGCAGAGGCTCGAACCGCGATCCGCTCCTTCCAGCAACTATCATGGGCTAACCACCTCGCTACACTTGGTCCTGAAGATTCGTCTATATGGAGGACCATCAATAAACTAACCACGTCCAAGTATGAATTTCCACCAATCAAGTCTAATAGTACGATTTTCTTCAACAATGCTGATAAAGAGGAAGCTATTGTCAGTGTGTACCAGGATCAATTCCGTAACCTCGAATCATCTGACTTCGACACTGCTAACGATGTGCAGTCGCTATTTAACACCGCACCGTCTAATCCTGTAAAGGGAGTCATGCCCACTGAGATTATTTTCATTATCTCCAAACTCAACCGTAGGAAATGCCCTGGGCACAGTAGTATTTCTAACGCTGTAATCCAGAACGAGCCGGCAAATTGTATACTAAGACTCACCAGCATCACCAACTCCACCCTGAGACTCCACCACTTCCTTGAGACATGGACACCTGCCATCATTTGTCCGATTCCCAGGAATGGACAGGACCTGTCGCAGCTCAGCTCCTATCGACCTATCAGCTTACTGAACGGCTTGGACAAGGTTGTTGAACTTGTGATTTTGCACAGGCTTGCTGACTTCCTATCCAGAAACAACATTGTTATTCCTGAACAATTCGGATTCAGGAAAAAACACAGCACCACGCACCAGTTTCTTCCACCTTATACAGCCTATACGGATAAGTTGTAGAACACCTCTAAGCAGAAATACAGGCAGGCTAAAGACAGTGTTGCCATCGAGTTGTTCGATATTTCCAAGGCTTTCGACGAAGTCTGGCACGTCGGACTCATTTACAAACTTTTTAGTATGGGCGTGCCAGACTATCTCATCCACCTTCTACACAACTACTTAACTGGACGCAGCTTTGCGGTCAGAATCGACAACGCCATCTCTTCCTACCACCCTATCTGCAGTGGGGTGCCTCAGGTATAAATTCTTGGTCCCACCTTATACAGCCTATACGTACCTCGACATCATGCCACGGGGATCGTGCTCTAAGCAAACGACACTGCTATAATTGGCAAAGCGAAAACTGCAAGAACCCTCCAACTCAATCTCAGCCCACATGAATAAGCTTGAGCTTTGGATGAAGAACTGGAAATTTAAGTTAAATCCTGATAAGTGCAAAGCCATGTCAGTTGGACGGAAGTTACCATCCTACCGTCTGTATGTATGTCAGCCCACTCTACAACACTGTAGTAGAGTGGGCTGTCAGTGCGCCTTACCTAGGGATCGAAATACACTGCTGGCCATCGTAAATGCAACACCCTGAAGGAAGCATGCAAATAATATGAAATTTACAACATGCATTAGCTGAGGTGAGATATGCAAATGATTAGAATTTCAGCGCAGACGCACATCAAGCGCGCCTGTGGCGCCACCTCAAAGCGCTATTTAAGGCTTGGAGATTTCGACGGTTTCAAGTACAGCAATTGTGTTTTTCTTGCTTTTTTTTTCAAAAAAACGATAAATTATGCCTCGTAGGAAACAACGATCATCTTTTGATCAAGTATCCGAGTTTGACAGAGGAAGGATAGTGGCATACCGAGATTGTGGGTTATCTTTCAGGGAAATCGGTCGTCGTATTGGACGAAACCAAACAACTGTGATGCGGATATGTGATCGTTGGGTGCAGGAGGGTACGACGGACAGACGTGATCGACCGCATCGACCTCAGTGCACCACGTCACGTGATGACAGGCAGATTGTACGCATGGCAGTGACGGACCGCTCAGTCACATCACGAACCATATCACAGCAGATTCAGTCTGTAACGCATCATCCAGTGTCTGCGCGTACCATTCGACGTCGTTTACAGCAGAATGGTCTGTCCGCAAGACGTCCGTTGCTTTGTCTACCTCTGACGCGGAACCACAGACGTCTCCGCCGCCAATGGTGCGATGAAAGAAGGATGTGGACGACAGAATGGAATGAAATTCTCTTTACTGACGAGTCACGCTTCTGTATGCAACACCACGACGGTCGGATTCGAGTCTGGAGACACCGTGGAGAGAGGATGCTGAACAGCTGCATTATGCACCGTCACACTGGTCCTGCACCGGGTATTATGGTATGGGGCGGTATCGGATATCTCTCTCGCACTCCTCTAGTACGCATTGCCGGTACTTTAACCAGCCAGCGCTACATCTCCGAGGTGTTGGAGCCAGTTGTCCTTTCTTACCTTCAGGGCTTGCCAACAGCCATATTTCAGCAGGATAATGCACGGCCACACGTGGCACGCATTGTCCAAGGGTTCTTCGTCAATCACCAGATTGAATTGCTTCCCTGGCCGGCGCGCTCTCCGGATCTTTCGCCGATAGAAAACATGTGGTCCATGGTTGCTCAACGACTGACCCAGAGTTCATCCCCAGCTGTCACACCAGATCAACTTTGGCAACGTGTGGAAGCTGCTTGGTCTGCTGTACCCCAAGAACACATTCAAAGTCTCTTTGAATCAATGCCGAGGCGTGTGGCAGCTGTGATCTCCAACAACGGCGGCTACTCTGGGTACTGATTTTGGCAGGAACCACGCTTCATAGAATGCTGTAAATTTAATCATTTGTTACTTGGTCAACATGTTATCTACACAATAAATTTTGTTGTGATATCTCTTGTTTTTCTTGGTGTTGCAATTTGGGTGGCCAGCAGTGTAGATAGACTCCTATACTGGAAAAGGCACATCGCCAAAAGAAGAGGAAAATGACCGCAGCCTTCAAAGCTTGCACAAGCTGATTTACACAAGAAAGCTCAGTACTCAAAACAAAGTACTACTGTACAAGGCTATAATACGACCCATCGTGACTTATGCTGCCCAGTATGGGCCTATGCTGCAAAAACAAATATCAAGTCCCTGCTCCCCAAGGAAAGCAAGATTCTCAGAATCATCAGATTTGGACATCACCACCTCACTAACGACATAATACTCATGGACCTCTGTATAAAGTCACTGAAATCGCACATACTGAAGCTCTCCAAGAGGTTCCAGAGGAATATCAGGGATATTCGAAACGAAATCACCGCCACTCTGCCCGATTACGAAACTACGGATCCCAAATTCCGGAGACGACCCAAGGCTGTCTTTCACGCCCTTCAGACCTAGCTCTCACCCAAATCACCTATCACATACTGTCGAGCAACCCGTCCATTAAGGTTCTTTTCGGTGGAGGGGGACGGGTCCCCCCCCTCCATACACACACCACTTTCATTTAACATTACCCGAATGATGACTTTCTGCACTGATCTCACGCAGCTCATATCTGCCTTCCGCATACATCCAATAAATGTACATCCATTTCATGACACACTGGAGGTATGCGCGATGCGCAGGAACTTCGAAAACTATACTTCAGTCAGTCAGTAACATCGTAAAAGCTTCTGTTCTCAGACTCACGCTTTCTACATTCGGCAGATGTCCGACCACAGCTATCAATAATTGCATTTAGCTATCAACCCCGAATATATCTCACTACAGTTTTCAACTCACTACAGTTCTTAGCATGCGCACTAAGATTTAACTTATACTATAGCAATAAAACAAAAAAGTAGTAGTAATCATATATATATATATATATATATAAACCGTATTAGTTGGCAGTTGTTCCAGTGATATAGCAAAGGAGGTCAGGATTCACATGGGGTCTTGCTTTTATGAGGAATTTGGATTTTTGTTAATTGGATGTCAATAATCAAACATTTTTACAGGAAGTCCTACCTTTCAAGTTTTGCCTCTCGGAATTCATTTTCCACCAATAGGAATATGAAGCTATTTCACATTCAAATAGAATTAGTAAACTTACGTTTTACGTTACTTTCAAGAAATAATTTTAATGTACCGACAAGCCCGTAACCACAGTCCCACACACAAAAAATAATATATATATATATATATATATATATATAATTCGAAAGAAACAAGGCAGAATTTTCAACAATAAATATATAAATAAATAAATAAGTAAATAGATTATAAACATTTTAGTAAGGAAATTCAAACTTCGGAAAGTGGGCTGTTCCCCGATTCCAAAAATAACAGAAAATTTGACCAAGATGCCACTCTTTCAACAGTCGCACGCCTAAACCTCAGGTCTTTGAGTATGGGCTTATTCGTTTCATAGGCAACTCAGGTCACGGAATGAGTCGATTGGTTATAACTACTTCCACCTTCTTCAGTGGTTCCCTTTACATTTTGCTTCTTCATCAGAAAAACGACAATTAGCCATACATTTCCAGAGTGCAAAGTTCATATACGGGATTTAGAAGCAGGCGTGGAGCTACATTCATGGTAGGCAGAGATGTAACCTCTTTCTTAACCAACATGTGCGGAATACACACAACCACTTTTTGTAAACTAGGGATGCATATTCGACGTTTTCAAAAACAGAGGTGTTTGTAAACTATGCAAAAGGTTGGTAAGTTTATTACGTGCATGTTGACAAAGCATAAAGTATTCAATCGACTATGTGAAGAAATATGGACAGCAATACGGACGATCGGTTTAAATATGTTGATGTATAATGTCCCATCCCTATTCTGGGCTACTTTTTGGATAAAGTGACTGTGTTTAGCCTTAAAAAAATGTTTTCTATAAAATGCCTTACTGATGACAGAGAGGAGAGCTTTTTTCGATTAGTGACAGTCTAAGAATGACATTTGCCGATCATTCTTACCTTGTCGATATCAGATCCTACACTTTGCCGATCTCAGACGAGCGAATAGATCAGAGTAACGGTTGTTTTCATGTTTTAGAAATGCCTAAAAATCACTAGTGTGATAAGTTACTTTGGGTATGGATTTTTAAATTACCTTTATAACACTGTCCATGTATCTGAGACTCTGCAAGTCGTCACAGGAAACGCTGTCGTTTACCATTACTGCCTCCAGCTCGTCGTAAACCTGGTCTTGTACTTCGGGATGGTGACCCAACAGAAAAAGACACCACATCAAGGCATATGCGACTGTGTCGTAGCCCTTTTTATATGGAAAAAGAGAGATGTTCTTGAAAATAGGAAAAACAGAAATGAGAATATTCACTGCATTTTGGGAACAGTACTGAAAAAAGAAATGTCGAACGCAGAGACTCTACAACATTTTCCCTACAGATCCTTAATTTAATTTCGTAGAAATAAAAATACTTAAGGAATAGTTAACCTCTTAACAGGGTTACAAACAACTATTGCAGCGAATGCTTTTAAATACAAATTTAAATGTTGGTCTCCAAAGCTAGATATAGGCAATAGTAAAATCGACAACATGATTATGAGAACCTAGAATTAATATCTAACTGTTTTTACATTTTATGCTAAAATGCGGCTGTACAGTCAATGTTTTTTTTTTATTAGATGCTGTCGAACCGCAAACATTACCAACTCACAATTTTATTTCAATAAAGTAAAACTTTAAATTTTCTGGTAGTGTTGCATATCCTCATGCAAAAACCCTCAACTGGTTAAAAATTTGTGACGCAGCATTTTACTTTATAGATCTATGAATTTTAAATACGGGTCTTAAAAGTAATGATATCAAATTTTGAGTGACGCCCTGCTGAGAATTTTAAAGATTTGTTTTTAAATTCCATTACAGTTACTTTCGTTTTATTTTCTAAAGAAGATGTACGCATTTAAGCAATGCTTTTAATTATGAAAACACTGTCAAATATATCAGCCTTTTACTGAGTCTGTATAATGTATTCAAATGAATTTAATTTATCTTTTGCGTCACGCTATCCAAAAGGGCAAGTAAAATTTACGTAAATATTTAGTTAGTGTCATAGTAACCAAACTAAGTGCAATGTATATGAAAATTTTGCTTGCCCTTTTGGATAGCGTGACGCAAAAGATAAATTAAATTATTGAAATAAATTCATTTGAATACATTATACAGACTCAGTGAAAGTGTGATATATTTGACAGTGTTTTCATAATTAAAAGCATTGCTTAAATGCGTACATCTTCTTTAGAAAATAAAACGAAAGTAACTGTAATGGAATTTAAAAACAAATCTTTAAAATTCTCAGCAGGGCGTCACTCAAAATTTGATATCATTACTTTTAAGACCCGTATTTAAAATTCATAGATCTATAAAGTAAAATGCTGCGTCACAAATTTTTAACCAGTTGAGGGTTTTTGCATGAGAATATCAAAACTTTTTAAGGGTATGGTCAGAAGATAATAAATTAGTTTCAAGGGCGAATTTCGGAAGTTTGCTTGACACTAAGTTATGTAAATAAATATACAAACCTGTTTTCATTCAGTATCAGAGTATTTGATTAAAAAAGTCACAGCAAGTTCTTTTGTAACATGTAACAGAAAAATGACATATTTTTGTTAGAATTTTATAATAAGAGACATAATACTGATTATAATCAATAATTTTTTGAGTAATTTTCTATTTATAATTTGGGTCGAGTACAGATTAGTATCCCTGCCACCACCTTTGATTTTATTTCATAAATTTACATTCAGTTGAATGCTAAACGTAAGTTAACTTTTTTACTATAATTATATAACTATTGGGCCCCATCAGTGGCCGAGCGCATAGCGCTCTGACCTGGGAGACGGAAGGTGCCTGGTTCGAAACTAGGTTGCGTCCGCCGACCTAATCGTTCGAAGTTTCCGTGGTTTCCTCCATAACAGCATAAATGCGGGTTACGACCCCTTAGAAAGACCCCCACGGAGGGCACCCCACGTCTCGCCTTAGAGCCTACGTGTAGCTATAATCGGCCGTAATTCTAGAATAACAACAACAATATATAACTATTCGTTCTATTGTTTTAATGCATTGTGATTCATTAATTTGCATTCAGTTTAACGATCACCCTAAGTTAAGTTTCGTTAAAATTATTAATTTAATTATCTCGTTCTTAATTAATGATAATCTAGTTACTCGTTCTAATATTTTAATGCAATGTAATCTATTAATGCAATGTTTGCTTTCAGTTTAAAGCTATCTCTAAGTTAAATTTTTAACTGTATTATGATATACTAAGTTTTTATTAATGACTATAATCATTAATAAAATAGAAAATTACTCAAAAAATAATTGTTTATAATTGGTTTTATGTCGCTTTTTAGAAAACTAACTACATACAATGTTTGTTTTTTTATCAGTTGATAATTTCATTTTTTTAGAGAACGTTTAGATGAACTACCAGTTTAAGAATAAGGGTCTTGCGCGGTTGACTTTCTCAGTGCTTCTGAAACGTATCTACGTTACATCGTGAGAAAAAACGTCCAAAACTCCGAATTTTTAGATTATTAGTCATCCGGTAGACCAGAACTCTAGACATTTATACTTCAGTTATCTACCATCTTCGGTATCTTATCAACTCGGCTCGGGTGGGCACAACATCTTGTTTTACATGCCATCTCCGGCCTTCAAATGTCTAATACAAAATATAGTGCATGCATAAATTTAGATTAATTAATCAAATTTCTATCTGAAAAGTATTGAACAAAATTTTAAATCTGGTATTTAAAGGAATACAAAATAAAAGTGAGAAAAACCTAAGATTTGGAAAAAATATTGGTTTTAAAATTATAATTCAATAATTTCAATAAATTTTATATATACATGAAGAGTAAAAGAATTATTATTAAAACTAGTTAGTATGTAAAACTACTATTTATTTTCCTTTGAATACTAAATAATTATTATTAATTAATTATGTGAGCTTTCTGAAGAGAAAAAAAATCATTGTAATATTAATTACATATTGAATTTTCCAAATAGAATTAATAATATTAGAAAAATAAAGACTTAATTTAATTAGAAATAGCTATCAAAATACTAGGGAAACGAAATACTTAAAGAAAAAGTTAGGAAGAAGTTTTACCAAAAAATACTTAAATTAATTATTTTTTTAATTCAAAGTCTTAACTATTTTTAATTATTAATTATAGCAAAATTAATTACAGAAAAAATTAGTAAAGTATATAATAATCTGTTATTTTTTAAAATGAAGTAAAAGGAAAACGACAGTAACACAAAGCTCATCTCACAAAAGTGCGACGTCGAGGACAGAACTCAAGTCATTTGCTCAGGAAGAGGGAGCGAAAGGTACCAGCTGTCTAGGACCAAACTGGTTTACGATATAAGGTAACTTTTACAAATCTTGACACGGATCTACAGCACTGTATTCATACTCCCTGCCTTGTTTACCGCCTTTAAAACGAGATCATTTTCCGTATTTCCTTACGCGGGTTAAATAGTTCCCTCTTTGAACTGGATTAAATAAAATAAAAACAAGTTTTCCTAGCTTAACCGGCGACGTCACTCATCGAATTTGGCACCGATTAAAATCATATATTAATTGTAAAAAATTCGTTAGAGCGGATTCCGAGATCCAGATGAGACAGTTTTGAAAATAGAAAAGTTAGCTGTATATATAAGTGCCGCGAAATTTTACGGATGGTTGGTTGGGGCTGGCTGCGTCACAGTAGAACTGTCGTTCTACATGATATTACAAATATTTTAAGTTTAAGATTAAAATATCTCTCATACAAAACAATTCCCTATGATCCATTTTCTTATCACATTACATAATTAGTTAGAGTTAGAAACTTGTCCTAAAAATTAAATTTTTATCTCAAATAATTTTGAATGTGTTATGCGTGAGTAAATTCACCAGAAATTTTAAAGAGTTTTACGTAAAACTGCGATGCCCTCAACTTCGAAGTCATACTGACAACGTGAAAGTTTGGTGAACGTAGCATTTGCAAGGCTTTCAATATCTAGGAGATGTTGATAGAGGTCGATTTATTTCGTACCCAGGTAGCACAGAGATATTGCCCAATATCAAAATTACAATATTGGGCAATATTAAATGGACCCCCCCTAAATGATATTCCTGAATATCATTTTTTGACATTCAGAGATATCAGTTTCCAACATTTCTGAATATTTTTTTTCAGATATCCAGGAATATCTTTTTCTGATATTCGTAAATATTATTTTTTGACATTGAGCAATATTGGTTTCCAGCATTTCTGAATATTGTTTTCAGATATCCAGGAATATCTTTTTCTGATATTCGTAAATATTATTTTTTGACATTGAGCAATATTGGTTTCCAGCATTTCTGAATATTGTTTTCAGATATCCAGGAATATCTTTTTCTGATATTCCTAAATATGATTTTTTGACATTGAGCAATATTGTTTCCAACATTTCTGAATATTGTTTTCATGTTTCTCCCATCAGGGAAAATATTGATTATAAAAGAAACTGGGGGGTGGGGGGACTTGACTAATTAATATTTCACATGTAGACCTTTTTTTTTGTTTGAAATTATAACTCAAAAGAGAATTTTTTAATGCTTTAAAATGAAATGAAAATTTTTTTGTAGTAACTACAGAAAATTTTTCATGCCATTTTAAAGCGTTAAAAAATTCTCTTTTGAGTTATAATTTCAAACAAAAAAAAGGTCTACATGTGAAATATTAATTAGTCAAGTCCCCCCCCCCCCCAATTTCTTTTACAATCAATATTTTCTCTCACAAGTAGGAGCCCAAACATACAATATTGACCTGATGGCTAATGCTTTAATAGGTTAGCTGAAACATGTTTTTTTTTTTTTTTTTTTTTTCTTTAATGACTGGGAATAAAATTTTTGTACATGAGTTTTCATTTGATGGTGCTAAAAGATTATTCTTCATGCAGATTCTGACTCACCTTTTGGAGAACGTAAAGGCCTTTAATACTGAAATTGTGCAGCAATTTATATTGTAGAGTACAATTAAAAGCTTGAACAAATATAGTTGAAACTTTTACTATAGAAAGCTATTTTATAATCACCTATAGAATATAAAATTTACTTTGGATTTTATAGTAGCCACTACTCATAAAATCCACAAAGACAATATACTTTTAATTAATACAGCTCTGCTATAACAACCTCAGTGTCAAATCAAACTGCATACTCTTTTCTTTGGTCAACACAGTTTATCTGGAATTTTTCAGAAAGATTGTGGGAGTTATGACCAATTTCAAAGTATACAATAAATGTTTGTCATATGTGTAAAGGGAAAAGGGAGGGGGCAGAAAGTATAAATAGAGCTTTTCTTCGAGTAAAATAATAGCTATTAAAGAAAAAAAAATTCCAGTAATATGCTCATATTTCTTTTTTTTTACTCTGTACTTACCTTGAAATGTTTCCCACAAAATGTAATTTGCCATTGGAGCTTATTCCCCCCCCCCTAATTTATATTAATTTCAATGAAGCACTAATGCATCTTAGATACAATGAATTCATTTTCAATATATTTGTATTAAAAGTTAATCTCTTAAGCCTTTGGATTTCATTAAAAATTACAAGAGGGGTGAATGATAATTCCAGTTACGAGTGATTAACCTCTTCCCGGCGGGGAAATTTTGGCAGTGCTGTTTCAGAAAGACGGGGACATCTTAAATATGCTTTCCCCCATTTCAGTGACTCTTAGCTGAAGCTGCTATTTGTGCAACAATCATTGATGGATTATCCTTTCCCGCCCCCGAAGTAAAACGAACTTCTTGAACAAGGGGATTCCGTTTATGAATATATTCTCCTTTTCAAGAACTGGGGTGCAACTGAATTGATGGATGAAAGTTGACATATCTCCCCGCTGGTCCAGTGCATGTGAACAATTACAGAAGGGGAAAGCATTAGTTGGTCGAAATATGAACCATGCTCGTCCTTTAAGGTGTTCTACGGCTTGGTTGAAAAATCAACCACCCGTCTTCAAAGGGTTAAATACATTTCTTTATAATGTTTCAAAGTACAGTAGAACCTTGGTTATGCAATGCTCCATGATATTCAATGTGACACCTTGGTTAATGTAAAAGATTCATGATCAGACTTCGGATGATTACACATCCAACTGCAATTGATTACAAGAATTGATAAGGATTACGACTTTGGCCAATTTCTAAAAGAATTATGACCAGTTACTGTTACATTTGCAAAAAGGTACTAATCTTGATCTTAATGAAATCAAATATTCCGAAAATTCTGAAGTAATGCAATTTTATTACATTATTTCTGTAGAATTTATAAAATAGCATTCTTATAGGGAATTACATTTGACTGTAATCGTTTCGAAGTCTGGACATGATCTGCAGTATGTTTAAAACTGTAATTGTGATTATGATTGTCAGTGTTATCCGAGGCATGTTTGATTCTGACCACCTCGGATAATCAGGGTTCTACTGTAACTTGATCGAAAAGCAAATATTATTGGTTGTAAACAACAGAAGAAGAAAATATTAAAATAAATAAATTTTGATTTGGAATAAATGGATTAAAATCTTTTTTGGGCTATATTTTAAGATTTTCATTAAATTGAAAATGCTATTAAAATTGAGTAATGCTTAAAATTGCACAATTGTGAATTTTAAAAAATAATTTAAGTTTTAATTCATGCAAAACAAAATGTGCTTTAAACAGCTTACTGGAAAAGGATTAACACTGGTAAAAATTTAGTACTGTACATTTTTAATATTATAAATATCCCTAATTATAAACACACTTCAAATTAAGTTTTCTTTCCAAAAAATTACATGAAACAGATTTTCATATTTTATTTTTAAAAACAAAATTATCTTTATAAGTTTTCAGTATAATTGTCCACAATATCAAATGTTAAGGAACAATCTGAAACACGAATCTTTTTTTAATTTTAATCATATGCTTCAGCTAAACTTCGACCAAACATATTTGCCAAAACCTCCTTGTCCTTCTCCTTAAACTTCAAAGCAGCAGCAGCTACAAAAGAAAGAATAAAGAAAGCTTTTCAGACATTTAATTGCTACACAATAAAATTAGCTAAAATATTTTAACCACATGGTTGGCTGAAAGGTTTAAATTATCAGAATGAAATTAGTAAGTTTCCCCATCAAAATCGGGAAATTTTGCATTTTTAAATTAATAATTAGCGGAAGAATCAGATTTGACTTTTTGTTACTCTCTTTTACTCTTAAAATAATATACTCTGACAGTAAAAAAATAAAATTGATGAATATTTTAAACATTGATATTGGAAAAACTATTAATTAAAAAATACATTGCTCATTTCAAAACATATCAAAATGGTATGGTATGCTGTTTTATACTAGTTTTTTAATTAATTAATGAAACAATACTAACTAGCAAGTTTGATCCCAAGATCCAGTAATTCTTAATTAGATTGGGTTTTAGTTTGAGTTAAGTATTATTAGTGGCACCAGGGGCGTAGCCAGAAATTTTTCACTGGGGGGGGGGTTACGACTACTACAACTCATATATATGTATACGTGTGTGTGATAATGTAGTGAAGAATATACATTTTGTATGGCAAAAAATTTCTCTTGGGGGGGGGGTTATGTCCCCCCTTGGCTACGCCCCTGAGTGGCACCCAAAATTTGCTTAGACTTGGTAGAGAAAAAAAAAGTAATAACAGATAACAGACTGTTAGTGATAAATTTTAGGGTACTTAAGTATTATCCCGGCAGTCCGCCAAGACGAGCAATTTTTTTGCCAAGAGAAATGCCGGATATATGAAATTATTAATGGTTTTGAATATGATTGGGGCAACAGTTTGGCAACTCATTTGACGGAAAAATAGTTTGGCTGGAATGACCACCAGGATAATACGTAAGTACCAATTTTAGGTTGGCCATGTAAGGTAAATTTCCACAAAAAAAAATTTCTAGGGAAATCTAGAATTTAAATATAAACAAATGACACTTTTATGGCATAACTGACTATTCACCACAAATGAATTCTCATACCTAAAGAATAAACATATTGATTACTTTAGGAGTTAATTACCTTAATGTTATGAGTTTTTTTTCCTGGTTACTGTTTGAAATTTAAATCAGTTAGTAATAGCACAGGTGAATGCAATGTGTCATGATTTAAGAAAAACTGAAAAGCAATAAAATTCAAATTTAACATCTGAGTATTTCTTACATTAACACTAATTTCATTGGGATATTGTTTTTTTTTATGTGATTGTGGAATGCTACGTTAGGACTATCTGCCAAGGATGGGGGTGCCTTGGTAGGAGGACTTTATCCAGGTTTCTAACGCTTATTCACATGTGATATTAGTAACAACTTGAATCAATTTAGTACTATGGTACTATACTATATCTTTCATTCCTGATATAAAAAATATGTATTTGTTTACTAATTGGGGAATAGTTAAATTTGTTTACTCTTCGGTTGTCGAATATTTAAGTATTTGGCCGAACCGTCACGGTATACTGTCGAATAGGTATACTGCCAGTATACCGAATATTCGATGCATCCCTACATTGTACATTACCATACATAAAGAATTTGTTGATAGCTTCATTACATACTGAGTAACACATGGTATTACTAAAATTAACACTTACATTATTGAGTCTTTCGGAAACCTATGATATTAGCGTTCAGGTTCTTTCACTCTAGCTGTGTCACAAAGGACACACTTAACATGGGAGGACTTCTTTTTTCTGTAGAAAGAAAAACTAATTAAAAAGGGGGTAAAGTCAAAACAAAAAGTTTTAGAAATGACAATATTGAAGCAAAATAGCTCGTACATTAACATGAAATATTTTTACAAATAACTTTTATCCGCAATGTCTGTAACCAAGGGTAGAATCTTGTGTTTTGTTTTCTTTTTGTGCTGCCCCTCGGGCAATCTCTGAAATTATTTTGGTCGCCCCCAAGTACAGTTTGTTGCCCATGCAAATTTTGCTATACAATTTTTTTTTTTTTAATTGCGGCCGTTACTATGAAAAATGGATTTTTGACTACGTCTGATTTGACTATGATGGCAGAATTCTCTTGACGCTGATTGGCTGCTTGTAAACAAATAGGAAACGAGCACACTGAAGATAAAACAATAGCAGTTTCTTTCTTTCTACTCTTTTTGATAATTACCATGAAAGAAAATTCTTTTCTTTTTGGTTGCCCTAAGGGCAACTGAATTCTTTGTTTTACTTGCCCGTTTAAAAATCTGACTGCCCTGGGTAAACAGACAACCGCAACTTTTGAGCGCTGTCTGTAACTGAGTTCGAATAATTTTAGATTATGCAATTCTCTGTTAATAGTGTCCACAAGGCTGCTTTTAATTACAGCAAAACTACAAAGGTTATCTGCGTAATGGGGGGATCAGGGGTGGCAAATAGGGGGTGCAGTTGCACAACCAAATGAAAAACTGAAATGAAACCCCTGGGGGGTGGGGAGAATGCCTTTGGGCCGAGAACTTTCAAGGAATATTCACATTACAACAACTGGAGAAAACCACGGGAAAAATAACTATATTTCATTATGTGATAGATCATCGTTTCTCATCTCTCCTATACAGTCGAACACTTATAGCAAACCCAGTATATAACAAACTAAGGCACGTATTCAGGCTGGTGGTTAAGGCAACGGTAAGCCAGCCCCCCCCCCCCGAATATCTGACTGTTTACTTAGCTTACAGACGAAACTTAGGTTACAATTTGATACACAGTCCTCAACAAAATAAAATCTCAGGTATGGCACTCCATATCAAAATATCTCGTGACTAACCTTTCTAAAATTATAAATTTGATAATCAAGATACAAGATATGTGTTACAAATTTCATTAACTAAAATTTGCTGTAGGTCATGATTGGGCTCCAGCAGAAAAAAAAATTAAGATTTTTAAAGTAGTAAAAGTTATGCGATGAAAACAAATGATGCAGGGTTGGCTAGTTTTGACACATGACAGTTTTTGACAGTTTTAACCATGGTTTAAACCATCATGTCAAAAACCTCAAATATTGAGTGGAAAAAATAAACAATACTTTTAAGTGTTTTACTTTATTGCAAAATAGCTTGTACTTTAATATCTGCAATGAATTAATCAATGAATATTTAGAAAAATAAAGCACTATAATCAGTAAAAAATGCTTACTTTGTTTACATCTATCAGGCTTATTTATTTTTAAGAAGTAGACCATTATGTACTTTGTAAGGATGTGCTTACTCATAGCATTCAAGTCCCAAAATTTTTTACTAATTCTATTTTGAATAGAAAACTTTAGTATAGTGATAGTTAAAACGGCCTGATCTTTATCTCTTTAGTCTAAATGAGTGAAATTGCTATGCTATTGGCTATTCCTTAAAGCCTTTTCAATTTATATATTTAGATTAAACCAAAAATAAACTTGATGTTTCTTCTAGGAAATGTTTACCCATACTTTAGTTTGAAATTTTTGAAAAACTGCAGAATATTATTCATTAATTACATATATCAGTGGCGTAGCCAAGGAGGATAGGGGAGTCACAACCCCCTCCAATGAGGAATATTTTTTGTCATACAAGAAGTATATTCTTCGTCATACAAAAAGTATATTCTTCACTCCCGTATCACACACACACGTACACATATTTGTGAGTTGCAGTAGTCATACCCCCCCCCCCCCACACACACACAATAAATTTCTGGCTGTGCCACTGATATATACAATTTATATATATATAATATTGTATATATTAAATTTATAAATTTGTATTATATAAATGGTATTAAAATAATTATTCTTAGTGAGCACAACTTATGTGCTACTATAATTGTTATATTTTAGTATAATTAATTTTAATTAGGCATTTAGTTTAATGCAAAATGTAAATACACTGCATAATTAGTTTGCATATTGTTCTCTTTCTTTTATGGATTAGTTTTTGACGGTTTAAACCAGTTTTTGATGCTTGTCATGTCGAAAAACAGTTTTTGAAGTCTAAAACCCAACCCTGAAATGATGGTATATCACATGCAAAATGAAACTCAAAGTACGCTGCGAACTACTAGACTAACCACTAAACAATAAAAAAATAACAATTTGTATTTCCTCCTATTTTCTTAGTGACTTAATATTGAATAAAATTCTTGTGTTCCTTCACATTAATTTTAAACACATGAGCTTTAACCGTTTCAAAAGCTCTACACTCACCCCCCCCCAAAAAAAAAAATTAGCAGTATGTTCCGAGACTAAATTAGAACTTCTGATATAAACTGCGATGAAAATAAACTTCTTTGCTTCTAAGAAGCTGAAATCACCCCCCCCCCCCCCAAGCTTCGATATTATATTTTTAGTGTGCACTATATCAAAAATAACTCAGTATTTTTTGTGCACTATAAAAATCACAATAAAAATGTACAAGAATATTTCAGATAATGGCCGCAACGGCAAATAGATTTGCGTTCTCTTTCAAAATATAACATAGAAAGTGCAGACAAAAACACCTTTCACGAAATATTTACACAATTGTAAAAAAAAATACTGATTTAATGTGCAGCATATTCTTTGTTGCATCGTCATATAAACAAACAATACATAAATCAATATATAAAAAAACAATGTAAATGACAGTTAAATAACATAAAAGATGTACTTACATTTTAGAAGATAATTCTATATCCTTTGCCATGACGATCAGCAATGTATCCTGAATAAGTTCATGTTCAATGGCGACTCCGACCTTCCGATTGCTTCCGACTTCCCACGTTGTTGATGTTTGGAAATTCCTCCCGCCCGCTAAGAATAACGATTAGTACGCATGCGCGAGTTGAATGTTGTAAACATAATATCATTTCTGCGATATTCCCTGATATTCACCAATGTTGTAAACAGAATATCATTTCTGCGATATTTCCTGATATTCACCAATGTTTAAAATAGTATATTGAAATGAGTATATCGCTAAAAAATTGGACTAAATGAAAAAAACAAACATTAGGATGTTATTTCTGAATGATAAGGTTATAAAATAATTGAAGAAATTCTCTTAAATGTTTTTAAAAAGGATTACTTTTAATTAATATCTGCCAATATCGGCAGATGTCGTAAATTCAATGTATGACATTCAGAGACTTTCAAAATATTGTCCGATATCGGTGGACATTCGTCAATATCTTTGTGCTACCTGGGTAACCTGGGAAGTTTTTTTATCGAAGATCACACTACTACAAAAGTACATAAAAAATTAGCAAAATCTGAAACACTTTCAGATTTTAAATACGCACTAAAGTGCTACATATTAAAAGTGTATCATAATCCATGCGTTTTCCCTATTTTCTTTCTTTATTCCATTAAGTTCAAAAGTGTATCATTATTCATGAGTGTGCCGTATTTTTCTCCCTTGTTTTATAAAACACATCTTTGACATCGAAATCTATCTTAAAATCGCCTACTAAAACTGTTTTCCAATCTTCGCCAAGCAAACTCTACTTCACGGCTTTAAATACTGTTTGGAATGTCCATAATTATCCATTTTTTTCTGGATCCGCCACTGCCTGCACAGTGAAAAAAAAATTGGAGATTGGAATAGAGATAAGGCAGAGAAGCTGCTTATGGACGTGGCGACTTTTGGGAAACCGGTTAGAATCTTATAGTACGGGAGCCAGCTGGCATTTTACATGACCAATAACAAAAAATCTGAAATCTCGTCCTATAGTTCATTTAGTTATACGTATAACAGAAGTGTACGTCAACTGGTGCATATACGTTTGGTGCAGTACGTTGGGGCCTCCCAAACAAGTAAAATAATTAAAAAAATAATTATGATAAAAAATTTGATACTTCGTACATGTGTTTTTCATGTTGTATCCAAATGCAAAAAAAAAATAGTCACCTAGCTTTATAGCGGTGGATTATACGTTAGCTGCCGACGATCATTTGCATTCGACTGTATAGCGGTGGGTTATACGTCAACATGTAAAGAACATCCGTTAAGTGAAATAATAAAAAAAAAGCTGAAATTTGGTGAAGTGAGAGTTAAATTTACCAGTTTTAGGAAAAAAATAGTGAGCTCAGTTTTCCGTAGTGTAAAAGTGGTCAGCTGGCGATTGAAAGTTACAGCGTATTGCTACACGCATAGGCACCTGATGTATTTCACTTCATCAGCTGATCACTTTTACACCGCGGAAAATTAAGCGGACAACTTCTTTCAGGTAACTTTTATAAAGAACTACTCTACAAAGTTTAGCTTTCTTAGTTTCTGATATCTATCAATTTTTAATGTTACATGGTGCGTCTCACAGCGCGTCCATGAATCGGCTGAAGATACCTAAATCATTTTTTTTTACTCTTAATTATATATTTAAGGTACATGACAATGATAAAAATATATCGGAAGGTGGCCCAAAATAATCCTATCGGGTGAAACGATCCACGTATATTTTCTTAGATACAGGTCGCGCTACCTATCGGATAACACATGAACTAGTTGTGCCAAGTCAAGAAGAAACAATGGCGATATTTAAGAGATCGGTGTATTACGTGTCAGAGTATAATTTTTCAAAAACTGTGTTTTTATCATATCTATTACGAGGTAAGCACTAACTTTCTTATTCATTTAGAAATACAATATCTATAGAAATATGATTTGGTTGACTGAACAGAGTATGTTTTTAGATGTGAATTGCGCTTATTTAGGTTATGTTTCTCGGCCTGTTCCAGTATTATGAACTAAAGTGGGCAGCCATACTGCCGGGTAAAATGATCCATCGACTGATGAAATTCCAGTACCAGGCCCTAGTTATCATGGCAGCTCTTCAGACGTTCTCAAAATGCATGACTCCCCCTTAAAATATTTAATTCATTTCTGCATTTATTGTAGGCCACAATTTTTTATTCATAATTTTGAAATATTCCATTCATTGTTTGTGACACTTTTTTATTTTAAAATTTTCATAAAATAATTTATGTATACTATATGATTGCAAAACTTATTTTATTTCATTATGTATAGTCATAATTACTTTTACATCTTTTATTCTGCCGATAAAAAACAATTTACAATTATTTTCAAGCGAAGGATCATTTTGCCGGTGGCTGTGGGTAAAATGATCCTTTGGACACTTCAAAATTCTATTTTTATTTATTTATTTATTTATTGTTACTCAATTTGGGCTTAAAATATTATTAAAATATGTTTATGATGCAAAATATAGTGTAAAATATTGTGGCAAATGGTCAAAGTTTTATTTAACATTTATGTTATTTTGTGCAAGTTTTCCTCTTAAGGGAACCATTTTGGCTCACCTTCCCCTATATGTAAACATCGAAGAAAATTTCGCTTAAATTCGTATTTATTTCGTAAAAACGAAATTTCCGTACATCAAGTTACGTGTAATCTATTTTTTGCTCAGCTGTTGAACACGTATTATCTGAAAGATGTTGTCGACTGACTTTTTCGCAGTGTAAAAGTGATCACCTGATGCAAGTGAAATACATCAGGAGCCTGTACGCGTAACAAGACTCTGCAACTTTCAATCGCCGTCTGAGGACTTTTCTACCACGAAAAACTCGGCTACTATTTTTTTACATAAAACTGATAAAGTTGACTGTCACCTCACCAATTTTCAGCTTTTTTATTATTGTTTTACTTAACGGTATTCTTTACATGTTGACGTAAGTGAAAACTGCGTTTTTATTCCCAGATTGCTATGTGATTCTGACTCCGTATTATGTGTCCTATCAACCCTTAAAGTTTTGTCCAAGAGTTTAGATTCACCAGTTGTATAAAATGAGCCAAAGTAAAAAATCTGAGATTTTTTGCGATGATAACCCCAAAATTGCAGCTGGCTCCCGGACTATTATTAAAATTAAACACGCGTAAATTAGCATCCACATAATACAATAGGACCTCTGGAGTACATACTTATATTGCATAAAAATTATTATTTGCATAATGTGGTGGTTTACATTCCGTAAAAGTTGATTATTTTGACTAAAGAATATACGTACTCACCCCGATCAGAAAACTATAGAATTCATCCTTCATGTGGCTTAATCTAAATGATGGGTCGTTGGAATGGTATTCAACGAGTAGTTCGGAAAAAGAACGACCTCGTACTTTTGATGACATTTCACTGCCTCTCTCGATTATCTTTGCTTCACCCGATTTTATTACGTCCTGCAGCAACTATAAAGAAAGAAATCAATAAGAAAAATACACTGGATGCGTCAAAAGTGTCGAATTTGATAAATTCGACACTTGCAAAACAAAAGAAGCAAAACAAATTTGACTTATTTGTAAAGTCTATTTATTAAACAAAAAGTAAAGAGCAAAAAAGATGCTATATGTTTGACATAATTGATAAAAATTGCAAGTTTTACTTCCTTGACCAAATTTCAAAAAAGAACCTATTTACAAAAAACAGTATAACATAGTTAGTAGGATGGTTAATACGGAGTATGTCTCCCGGACGATGCAATACAGGCCTGACAACGCCTAGGCATGCTGAGTATCAAATGATCAATCTGATCTTGGGGAATATTACACCACTCATCAAGCAATGCACTCCGAAGTTCCGGTAGACAGGTGGGAGGGGGTTGACGGGCTGCAATTCGTCGGCCAAGCATATCCCACACATGCTCTATTGGATTCAAGTCCGGTGAGTATGCTGGCCAATGCATACGGGTGATATCCTCCGATTGAAGGCATTCGTCTACAATGTTTGCACGGTGAGGACGGGCGTTGTCATCCATACACACAAATTCAGCACCCATGGCGCCCCGAAACAAACGTACATGTTGTTCCAGGATGACATCCCGATAGATGTGGCCTGTCATCGTTACACTCTGAACATGCAGGTCAGTTCTGGAACCAAGAATAATTCCTCCCAAACGAGCCATCCTGCACCACCGTAACGGTGTCTTTCAATGGTGTTCTCTTGGTGGTAACGGGTACCTGGCGCTCTCCAGATGAATGTCCGGCGAGAATCAGACTCCAAACTAAACCTGGACTCGTCGGAAAACATCACACAAGACCACTGTTGCGGTGTCCACAATGCATGCTCTCTACTCCAGGTTAATCGCAGGCGACAGTGAGTTGCGGTAAGTGGAACACATCTGACAGGCCTACGAGCATATAGACCAATGTGCCCTAAGCGTCTGTACACGGTCTGCCTTGAAACTGTCGTACCGGTAGCTGAAGAGAGCTGACGAGACAGGTCTGATGCTGTACTCCGTCTGTTTCTTTTGGCAGTAACTGCCAAATAGCGGTCCTCATTCGGCGTTGTAACTCGGGGGCGACTTGTGCTGTAACGCTCACTGCTGTGATGCTCACATTACCATCATCTTGGAATCGTTGCCAAAGCCTGAAGATGACACTCTGGGCGATTCCAAGTTCCTCGGATACTTCCAGCTGGGTACGTCCACATCCCAGTCGTCCGATAATTCTGCCACGTAAAACATCATCCAAATGCCTCCTTTGTGCCATAACTATGCGGTTTTTGCACTGAAAGGCTTTCACAGCGCTTGTGAACAATTTTACTTCTTTGCCACCATTCCTTATATACCCCTCTCTTACACTCTCGTCATTGTGACGTACCATCCACGCCATCTGGTGGTTTCCTGTAATTTGCATATTCTTCTTCAAGATGTGTGTGATCATTCCACAGGTGAAATTTTTATTTTAGAGATCAATTTCTGTGTGATTCTGAATTTTCCTTAATTTATGGACATGAGTGTATATACATTTATTTTTTAATTGAGATGTAAACAGAAACAATGCGTTTATTCATTGTTACAAAATTTTCATGTAATAACTCCCTTGAGATAATTAAAGTTACATTTTCAGTTGGTCACAAATTATTTGGCCATTGTCCTAATAAACTTTTAGCATTCATGATTACATCGCACTACAGATCGCCCTTTCCTTAAAATTTTTCTGGGTCTGCATCGCCATGAATTGATGTCTAGTCTAGGAAGGGTCTAGAAATTGATGTCTAGTCTAGGAAGGGTCTAGAAATTGATGTCTAGTCTAGATAAGGAAAAGAACATTACGGGTTTTCAAACTTACCTTTCTGCCTAGTTTTTCTCCTCTTTCCATTTCCATTAGAAATTCTCTACCTTTCGAGAAAAATTGCAACGTAAATTTTGGAAGTAGCCATGGATGTACAATTCTGTAATGCATCATTTCAGTTGCTCTGCAAAATGTAGAAGAAACTACTAGTATTTCAATGACTGAAGCTTTTCACTTTCAGAACTTGCTTCAAATTATACTTTTTATAAATCATCTAGTAAAAGAAAATAGTGACTGTATCTTTTTTCATAAATAAAAGTTTTACTTACTTATCAACGAAACTCATGACATCTTTCATTTCTTCTTGCCTTCTGGGATCATTACAGTCCTTTCCAGTAAGGAATTCTAATTTTGTTACAAATTAACAGAAAATTAGAAATGAAACACTTCTTTAATGAGAATATTTATGGATAATACTAATTTTAGTGTACACGCAGAAAAGCTTTTTAGAATTTCGAAAATGAAATTTCACACATTTCCGTTGGGATTTTGTCGATAGCAGACAAAAATTCCTGAATATAACTAACCACTTTTGGTAAACAATAATTTTTGAATTGCGATATAGCAGAGGTGCGACGAACTTGCACGTTTATATTTCTAAAAAGTACTTATGAAATATAATTTCTACAAAAAGTGGTTGATTGTACTCGGGATTTGTTGGCAGCTACGTTTTGTCAGGTAATTTTTTTAATCTATCTGCGCCCAGTCCATTAATTAAAATGAGAGAATGCGTGTCTCAATAGTACCCAATCGTTCTATTTTAATTTCACATAAATAAACGCTTTTTCAGCATTTTTTTAATCAAGCTTATTCTTTGATTCTTTCTTGTGTATTAATATTATGAATTCTTGGAAATACGCTCGGGCCACCTGTTTTATACTCCAAGGAGAACGAATTCCAACGCCCTCCGGGGACATTACGCTGTGGTTTTTAGCTCAACAGGCGGGCGCTTGCTGATTAGGCATTGTCAACTACAACTGCTCGAATGTACTGTGGCCATTTTATTATGGGTGCACCCAGTGAGTGGGCAGGCAGCGTTACCTCCTATGAAGGGATGGACAAGTTAACATCCATGCCCAAGCGGGGACTCGAACCCTGACCCAAAGCACGATAGAATGGTCCTTAAGCCATTGCACCACCTGGGCAGCTATTACGCAAAGCTCAGTA
Organism: Cheiracanthium punctorium; assembly: GCA_038373885.1. Lineage (NCBI taxonomy): Eukaryota > Metazoa > Arthropoda > Arachnida > Araneae > Cheiracanthiidae > Cheiracanthium > Cheiracanthium punctorium. The sequence goes on from JAWZYV010017230.1 coordinate 993,779, forward strand.
ACGCTTAATTTTTAATCATTTGCATATCTGCCTGAAATGTACCTGCATTCCAAGTTTCGCTACGATCCTACAATTACTTTTTGGTGCGCCAATTTTTATGGCAATGAGTGTATAATTAATAAATTCCGTTCATTAATTGTTTTATTAAATAAATCGAAAATGTATCGAATTAACGAAAATAACCTTTTCATTTGAAACGGAAAACTCATATCAAAATGATCAGAACTGCAAAGCAGAGATTTGTGTAATGAGTTTTGTTACAATTTCTTCAAACGAAAACGCAAATGATAAAAATGATAGTATGCGGTTATTGAAAAGAAACCGACAAGCATGTCTCATAGATAGGTATGATATCATCAAAATTCAACTGCTACTTACCAAAGATAACGGAAAAAGCAAATATTTTTGTGTATTCCAAAATCGTGACTGGGGTATTCGTTGGTATTTTTGATAACGACTCCACCATATCCTTAGAATATTTGTTAACGACGGATACTTTGTCTTTTATTATTTGACTTTTGAAAACTGGATCGAATATTCTTCGTCGTTTCCTCCATAAGGCTCCTCCTTCGCTACGCACACCATAGTAGAAAGAGAAAAAACAAGAAAATCGAGCATATATATGTATACACAGGGTGATTCTTGACTCTTAGAGAAAAAAGTAAGAGTGGTAAAGGGCACCAAGACGATTCAGAATTAGATAGCAGTGTGGGATCGGAAATGTCGTCTTCGTGTATCCGCTAATAAATTTGTAATAACAGTCAATTTGCCCATCATGATTCGTCTCAGATACTGATGGATCTTTCACACTAAGCTCTTGCATAACTATAAACTTTTACACGTCCTTTAGGAGATTTTTGACCACCATGTTACATGCTACCAAAGAGGTTTAACTTATGGAAGCGCCAATGCTGCGCTACGCAGTGCTAGGAAAGTGAAGCCTGCCACGCCCCCTCATTCATCCAGAAGATTGAAGAACGCATAGAGATGCATTGAAAAACGAGGTCCGGAAAGTGTTAATAAAAATAATTTAAGAGTTACTAACCAATTTGTTTATCCATTTTACGTTTATGGAAGATTGTTTACACGCATTAACTTGTTTTTTATTGCATAATTTTAAATTTATTTTTGTGCACTGCGTTTTAAACATCAAGTGGAACAAAAAAGAGTTATTCTAATGATTATACTATACTTTGCAAAACTGGTAATACTTTTTCATAATAAATGTTTTATTATAATAAAAAATTGCTTTTTATATTTCTAGGACGATATTTTTGTTGTTACATAGGTAAAAATAAGTTTTATTTTTATTTCACATCAGCCTTAATAATTATTAAATTACTCACATTATATTAGGAATAGCTTTCCCATAATAAAATGGCAAAGTAAGTCATATTACAGATATTAGAAGTAAGAATGCAATTTAAAATATGTTAAATAAGATATATGAGGTGTTTACAAGCAGTGAGAGAAACATTATCTTACTTAGACATGAGGAAACAATTAAACGCTTCAGCCTTCTTTCGAGATGGACTCGAGACGCGCGAAACGAGAAACAGGGCTCCCTCGTCTCGTCTCGCGTCTCGGAGTCCCTTCGTCTCGTCTCGCGTTTCGCAGAGGAAATTTCTGTCTCGTCTCGCAACACCTGTCTTCCCTGTTGGTACATTCAAAGGCTGAACAACTTGTCATAATTTTCTGCACAGTGTTTACTTGAAAGAAAGTAATTATAACAAAGCGAACAAAGCAATCAAAACGCTATCGCAACAATACTCTTTCGTTGATGTCCAATTAATAATACGTGTTTAAAAATAATTGATTATTTAAAAATAAAGAGTAAAAGTATTACGGAATTAAGATAAACACTAAAGAAGTGGCTTTAAGATAAACTAACGTACAATCGGCAAAAAATGAGAAATAAGGTAGTTTTGGTCGTTTTGTTCTTGAAAATTTACGCACATGTCATTGACGATATGAATGTTTTGGGCGAATGAAAGGGCATGGCCGTTGGCTTTTAAAATGGGGAACATAGTCATCTGCATAGGATAACTTTTTTTTTGCACGCTACTCACTCATTGAAGAGAATCAAAATCTTTAAATAACAATAAGACTATTTAAAAACTGTGGTGAGTAATCTTTCAAAATAGGCGTAACAGTAATTGTTAACAAGATTGATTGTTAAAATATGGATTACATATTGATTGCAGGTTTGATTTTTAAAGTGATTGTCAACAGATAAATAAAATCAACATTTCTGACCCTACATTGATTGCTATATGATTTTGAACCCTCTTTGTTCTTTCTTCCACCCCTTACATGTTTTTACACTTTACATGTATAAATAAATTTAAACTTAGATTAATTTTGAATTTAATAAGAATACTTTGTTAAGCAGGAAATGTAAAACGAATAAAGAAAACGCTGGTCTAGTTTTTTTACATTCCCATATTTAATCGCCACTAAATTAATAATTTCTTGGTCTACAGCGGGGTTTTATAACATGCTGCCTAGGACCTAACTCCGATTGGCTGCCCAAAGGTTAAAATATGGCCCGTCTATTACTGTATGGAATATATTATAAACTTTTACTACTATTTTTTTTTAAATAGTGGCTAAGTTCACGGTGCAGGGCAATGGTATTTTCACGGTGTCAGAAATAACGGCAACAATACGTCAACGAATTACAGTAATGCCAGTAGCATAGCCAGAATTTATTTCGGGGAGAGGTGGGGGGGGGTATCAAACTTAAAGCTAAAGTTCAATTGTAAGCTAAGTAAAGTGTCCCATTTCGGGAGGGGGACTGCAGGCCCCCCAGGCTACGCCCCTGAGTAATACCCCTGACTTATGCGATAGGTGAGACTGAGCGATAAACGTATTTGTCGTGGTATAATTTCGCTTATAAATATACAATTACAAATTATTTTCAGTGGCGTAGCTAGAGGAGGGCATCTGTCCCCGGGCGAAGAACCGGTTGCCGCCAAATTGTACATAAAACAAATTCCCCATTACATTTGACGAATAGGAGGGAGCGTAAACATTTCAGTTGTCCCCGGGCTCTGAAAACTCTAACTACGCCTCAGATTATTTTTAACTGGGGCTGGAGAAAAAGAAACTTAAAGACTAAGGAAAAGAATGATTTGGGGAAAAAAGTTTAATAAAATCTTACAGGGGGACATACCGGGTTTCCCAAAAATGACTGATGGATTTTCAACAATAAAAAAACGACGGAATGTGATAGATATGTATCGTCTGCGGCCTAACGGGCCCTTTCCAAACGGGCGGGTACTTTTGCCGATTAGGCATTGTCCCTGACAACGGCCCGAAGGTGTTGGCCACTTTGTTATGGGGGCACCTAGTAGGTGGGCCAACGTCGTCCCTTATAAAGGGACAGACATGACAACCACGCCCAGTCGGGGATCGAACCCCGGCCGCCGGGAGTTGAACCCGAACCCGGAGTACGGTGCTTTACCCACCATACAACTCGGTCAGCGTATAGCGGACAAAGTTAAAATAATAAAAAAAAGCATCAAATGCAAGCTCTCTCGCCCACTAATCGTAAATCAGTCTTCATTCTTTCTTCCAAAACCTAACGCGTCACCAATGCCCCGCCTTTTTCCCTCTCCCACCGAGCTAACTTTCAGACCCACTTATCCTCTTTCCATTACTTCGCCTCTTCTCCCTCAGTAGATAAAATTTGAGGTACCTCACTTTTTGAGGTATCTCAAAAAGTTGAACCGCGACAAAATTTGAGAAGCAGGACAAGACTTTGAACCTCCTCAAAAAGCTGAACCGCCACAAAACTTTGAGGTGCCTCAGAATATTTGAACCACTTCAAATCTGGAAAACGACGTACTCCCCCTTTTGCCCGATTGAATAGGTCATAAGAACCGCCTCTTGAGTGAGTAGCACACCGCTATTTAGGTCGCATTGTAAGGGACTTCCGATTCAGCTAAGTATAATAACATAGTAACCCACAATCGGGATTATAATTAATCGCTTTTTGTCAACAATAACTCTAACAAGACAATTTTTATGTTAAAGCGTTGCAAAAGTTCCTTTGCTGGCAGATGCGGTTACCATTTTGAAATAATTTTTCAAGTAAATATACTGGCGGTGGTTTTTTTAAACATACAAGTGCTAATTTGTTGTCGAACTGTTATTAGTACGAATTAAATCTACACTGCATCGGAAGTTGGTTATGACTCAATCTAATATTTTCAAAAAGTGGTAGATTGTATTCTGTAAGGTTTCGAAACTCTAGAATAAGATTTTTTTTAACTCTTAGCCACATGAAAAAATAATCATGTAAAAAACTCTAAATAAATTATTAAATTGCCCTTAACATTTTTTAATAGTAATGCTTTAACATGACCAACTTTTCAAATTACAGCAAAAATTTAGGCTTTGAAAATGTGAGAGTTCATAATGTAGAGGGTAGTTACGTAGACACAGCAGTCTAAGAGACTACTTGTTTCTAGTTAAGGGTTAAACAGATTTTACAATTTAATAAAATTAAAATAACACCGAAGGGAAGTAAGTGAAAGGGATGAAACAATATATAAAGGAATAGGAATGAAACAATATACAAGTTATACTTGCTAAAGAGGCTTGTTCCTAAAAACTCCCTGAAGACTCCATAAATGGCAGGTTTGTATCCAGCAGATGGTTCATTACTAAAAAACTAAACAAAAAAGGAAAAGAAAAAGAAAAGAGAAAAAAATTCAGTAAAACTAAATCGTACGAGAATCGTTCAAAAGTCATATTGTACTTTCGAATTCCGATAGTTGAGATGAAATTTATTTTAGTCAGTCGAATTAGGCTTACTGAGTGCTTTATTTATTTATTTTTACTGTTTAAGTTAACTCTCGACAAAATTTTAAAAATTATTAAAAAGAATTTCGTGCTTCAAAAGTACTCTTGTCTGTTTATATCTGCAAGTTCCTGAATTTTCAAAGCTTTAACTGAAATTTAACACTGGTATTTAAAGATTATGCAAAAAAAGAAAAGGTTTCTATAGACAATTGTGTGCAAAACAGTTTACAGTAATATTTTATTAAAGTAATTGAAAATGTACTATTTCGAACGGAGAAAATTTTCCTCTTGGGTTAACATTGTCCTAGTGAATTCAAGATAGCGGTCGTTCAACAGCCTTAATAAAATCAGCTTAATGGAATAGTTATAGATTTCTAGAAATATAATACAATTGACAATTTACAGATTCAAAATAAAAGTATACTTTGTATTTTTACTTTCACGACACTATTACAGTATTTATCTTCATTCAAGCAAATAACCGTATTATTGTCTCAGGAATATTTTCCCAATATGAATTATGTTGCAAACTACGTTCTCGCCGTTTCTTAAATTTTAATATTCCGCCAATCATTTAATTTTTGGGGCATAATGCTTTAAATCATTCGAAAGAGTATGTTTTATTTCATAGGAATCTTACATTTTGCTTTTTAGCTAAATACAGTTTCTGTTTATGGCTCGAAATTATAAGAATCCAAGTTCTTTTGACACTATGGATTAATAAAAAGGACTGAAATGATCCGTTGAGAGAATACCCAGCATTATTTGCTTAGCTTTACATACGATCGGGGTGTGTCATGCCAACGCTTCCTAGATATAGAAAGCCTTACAACGCCTACGTTACCAAGCTTTGACGTCATCATTTGGCATGCATGGAAAAATTTTATTTTCACAGAACAGTACTACTAAAAATTTCTGGTAGATGCTACGAATATTAGAAAATATCTTAAATTAAACATTAACATTAAAATACCTTTCTCATACAAGATTATTCATAACGATCTATTTCTTTATCATATTATCTAATTAGTCATGATTAAAAACTGACGTTTGTCGTAAAATTATATTTTTATCCCAAATTATTAAAATATTGCCATTCATGGGTAAATTCACCAGAAAGTTTTAATAGTTTTATTTTACGAAAGTAAAACTTTTGAATGCGGGCCTAATGATGACGTAAGAGTTGTACGGCTTTCTATATGTAGGAGGTGTTGGTCATGCCCAATCTCTTCCAAACACTTATCTGTTTTGCATTTTAAAGAATTATGGAGTTAAAGTGATATTTGTTGCATACGGAATTTTGTTCTAAAATATAAAGTCACAGCTACCAACTCTCCCTATTTTTTCGGAGGATTCCCCACTACTATTTCTTACCTAGGAGTTCATGGTTAATATAAGGCCAAAAATTAAATCTAAAATAAAACTGTTTAAAAATTCTGGCGGAAAATCTTCCATAAAAATTGGGAGAGTTGACAGTTATTTAAAGTAAATATTTAAAAATTTTATCAGTATCTAAATTTAGTCTATAAATTCAAACGTCTTCAAATATACCTGCAACTATGGCATATCTGAATTTCATTTCAAATGTGAGTGGATTCATTTGCAATTTTGCTTTCAGTTTAGTAAAAGGTACAGTTTTTAACCAGAAATTATAAATCTGAGAACAAGAAAATACTAACAATAATTGCCACCGCCAGGTTGCGCAGAAAAGACATCCGCAACATTTCCCCAGCATTTGTGGAATGTATAACTGATATTTTAAACCATATCTCAGGGAAAGTCCTATTTATTAGTCCGTGTTCGACACCATCGTTTTTGTTTTTAACTCCTACCAGTACATGTATATGAGGATCATATGCAAAACCAGTTTTTGGTTTACATTCCTCAAAATACCAGCTATTCACAAACATATTTTTCTGCAATACCATTTTCAGGGGCAATGATAGAATGATGCATATAGATGCATATGGGGATTTACTGGTACCGAAATTAATGAAGGTTCTAGGGCCACAAAATCTCTAAGTCACATTTATGTTTTGTATGAAGAGGTTGCCATAGCTAAAAGATCAGCGCGGGGTTGGTATGCGTTCAAAAATGGAAATTTTGACATTAATAACGCACCTCTTTCTGGTCGTCTCTGCTTTTTTTTTATTTTAAGTCGAAAACAGTTGATTTTTATCACCGAGGTATTGATAATATTGTTGAATGTTGAGAAGAATTTTGTAAACAGCAAGAAGAATGCGTTATTGATTAATTATTTTTCCATTGCTGTTGAAACTTTTAAATAATAAATATACAATGGAAGATAAGAAATAAACTTAAAAAAACATAAAAAGTCCTGAAATGAGCTGAGAAACTCACTTTAAAGGGTTAAGAATAATAAAAGCAATATAATTACTTTTATAGCTTTTGCGTTAGTAATCATGAGAAATGGTTCGTGAAGCCAGAAGAAACAGAAGCCATTCAGTTGATGCTCCTTTACTAAGTTTAGCATCTTCTGAAAATAAACTTGACCGAGAAAAACAAACATGTTTCACATTGCGGTTGAAAACACAAACAGTACTAAGAAATATTTAACAAAAAACAATAAAACATTTTTTGCCATAAATTACTTTAAACTTCTGTATACTGTTTTGATACATAAACAATACTGTACATTGAATACCTTTATTACAAACAATTCTTATTTATAAATAGACAAGGAAAGCGTGAATGTGCTACCAATTTCAAGAAATATGGATGAACGTTTGTTCAAACAAATTTTGTTTTCCTATTAAATCTGTAAAGGTCGTTGTGATCAAAGGGGTGCCATTTCAATTAATTCGGTTTATCCCCCTTTTCGCCCTCGTCACTGTGAATGAGGCACGCTGATCTTCAGACGAAGAATAACATAGATTCTTTGAGTTTGAAACGTGCTTTTTTCACGGTGGCGGACAGAATTTGCTTGTTAGCTATTTATCTTTAATCCTCTAATTCTTTGCAGATATAATCTTGCTCTTTCACAGTAAAAATCTCTTTTAAAAGCGCAGAAATTTTATTTTAACTCTCCGTTTTTAAATATTGCTCATGATTTTATATTTGAATGCCTAGTACGTGTACAGTTGCATTGTGCCCTAATCATTCAGATAGGACGCAAAATATTTTCTTTCACAGTTTTCCAAAAAAATGCTGAAGGCTGAAAAAAAAAGGATTTTATTTTGCAAGCGTGGAGGTCCTGATTTTTTATCCATATACGCCCGCATATGTTTTCTCCACAATGATTACGCCAGGGACATGAAAGCAGAATTACTAGGCTACATTCCTTTCAGAAAGTTATTGAACTAATGTTCTGCGCCAACATTAAATTTCCCTGAAATTAATGTAGGTAAAAAAAACAAACAAACGAAATTACAATTACAAACGAAACTTCTGCATTCGTATCTTTTAATCCTGACATTTATTATAATATGTCTTTATTGATGAATTATGTACCAGAAACACCTAGACAAAATAGATTTAACAAACGAGAAGTAAAAAAAACGTGCTTTATACAGACTTAAGGAAATTTCCCCAAGAAAGAAAAGTAAGGATGTCTGTATCAGTACAGATGCTTTGTATGACTGCAGTAGTTGTCGGACCATGAAGGAAAAAATGGACTTTAACACTGCCAAAGTGAGGAAGTTGAAATCTGCTAAACGCCAACTAATTATCATGAAAAGTAAAATTACTAAACTGAGAGCGGAAAATAAATTATTGAAAGAAAAATATAGTAGCTCCAAAACTGTTCGAGAAATACAGAAAATATGCTCACCTGCACTAAGTAACACTCATATAGAGTGCTTGGCTAATACAAAAAAAAAAGGAAGGTGGTCAAAAGATGGCATAGCAAAGGCTTTGACCCTGCGATCGATTTCCAGGAGAGCATATCAATTTAAGAGAAAAACAGGTGAATCACTTCCTGGACTTTCTACATTACGAAGATGGACAAAATCTTTTACTTGCGAGCAAGGCATTATGAGCAATGATTTACATTTAATGAGCATAAAAGGTAATAGTCTGGAGGAAAATAATAGCTTAGCAGTTCTAATTTTTGATGAAATGAACATTGTGATGGTCATTCAGAGGATAAAGTGCTTGGTCCACACAAAAATGTACAGGTTGTTATGGCAAGAGGCCTAATTAAAGACTAGCAAACAACCCATTTATTATGATTTTGACGTTAGCATTAGTGTTACTAATTTATCATCCATTATTTTAAGTCTCGAAAAGATAAATTATCAAGTTGACGCGATAGTGTAATTTTTACCCCCCGGCATACTTTATTATACGCTATACTCATACAACATCATAAAAAAATAGATATATTAGCATTTTTTATTTATTTTACCAAATAAAAGCGTGAAAATAAATTAAAGTAGATTTATAATAACTTGTTTGTTTACAGAAAATCCAAATAAAAATATTCCAATACTTTTTATGATCCACAGGCCAGGAAAAATATTTTAAAATAACCCAATTATATAATAGTCAATTTCACGTATTTTTTTCTTTTATAAATATTTTGACTCTTCAATTAAAATTGCTTGCTTTTATTACTATGCATTCAGTTATTTCATCAGTATTAACAATATACAGCATTTCAGAAAATAAATTTCGCGAAATTGTGAGTATTTTTTAATGGAAAAGAAAACAGTTTCATTTTAAATTTTTAAGGCTAAGTATACTTATGGGTCTTATAAGCATTATCGCATTGTTAAATGTATTTTCACAAGCGAGAGTTTAATTTAAAACTACTAAATTTAATTAGTTTTAGTAGTTTTAAATTAAACTCTCCGTAATGCAAACTCTATGGCGACGCGGAACGCGGGCGAAACTTGCACTCTGAGTGAGTTATTTCCCCAACTCGAGTCTGATTGGCTAGTCGCTGAAATGGCGCAACCTTGTGATGCCTTATACCTTGGTTGTGATCACAGATTTTGCTAGTGCAGTAGTTCCCAACATTTTTCTGCCTGTGAGCCAGCCCCTTCTAAAATGTAAAATCAGAAAGCATTTCAGGAACTCCTTGCGTAAAAGTTCTTATTTTTGTAACTCCTGGGGGTAAGCGAATCACTGGCTGGGACCAATGTTCTACTGAATTAAAACCTTACAGAATCAGATGACAACTTATTCCAAAAATTTCTTCCATACTCCATATAATATTATATTCCAACTAGTTGAACCACCTCTACCAGTTCCCTCAACCAATTTTTTCTCGGAATGTGGAAGAGAGTTCTATTCCCCAAATTAATTACAATTTGTTTATAAAAAATATTTCAAAAACATAATCTATACAAAATGTGGTTGTTTTTATTCCGAAATTGTTATTAGTTCTGAGTACCTATTCTCCACACGAGAACCGGAAATACTTAGAAAACTAAAATAAATAAAAAAAATGTTTAAACTATATAATTGTCAGCATATCTTAGCAACATTTTAGCCCCGTAATTTCTTTCCATCAGGATCCATGTTTCATTCTTGTAAAACAGTCTTGTCATAATATTATTCTTTCCTCAGAGCGTGTTAACTTTACGAATGCACATTTAAACGAAAGCGTATTTGCGCATTAACATGCACATTTAAACGCAATGTTAATTTTAAGAATGCTAACGTTATGAAAGCGCATTTTAAAGCATGACATGAAAATGACACTGAAGAGTAATTAGTTTCATTTCCTTTTTTTAACGTTACCATAGTAACAGAATCCATTGTTGTCGTTTAAGTAATGCTACAATGAAAGAAAAACTGGGGAGAGGGTGTATATACCCAGCAAATTATAATTCGAATTCTAAAGTGAAATCCAAAAAGTATACCTTGTTCTGATGTATCAAATTTTAAATTACTATGTTCTACAATTAACGATATCAAAAGTAAAGTGTAGCGTTCTTCAACTGAATGTTTTATGCTAAATAACAACTCAGTCGGAAAATAAAAGTACATAAAATGTCAAAGAACGGCAATGTTTCAAATGTACTTCAGATATCTACTATACGTTTACTGGTCCGGTCAAATCAGACCAAAAAATAGGAGTGAAGTGACAAAAATTCACACCCAGCTGAAAGTTGGTAGGATTGTTCGAAACACCATCATAAATGAAATCTAAAAAGTCCTCATCGATACGATACCTGGAAAAAAATTTACACGGGGTCAAAGGTCAAATTGACGAAAATACCGTTTCGACTACCTCTAAATTTACTTTTAAGAATTTCTGGGATGCATCTCATCGTACGCTAGCATGCACGTTCATATAAATGCATATACAACAATGCATACAATGCATATAGAATCTTGAAAGTTTATATTTAGGATTGTTGTAACATCTAGTTGCACACCTTCCCTTTTGGTCCCGATCGACTGGATAGTTTATCTACAGAACCGCCCAAAAGATTCTAAATACATTAAGCTCTATGGGCAGAAATTCATTAAAGCGTAGAGGTATTAGGCTACTTCAAACGACTCACAAGTGATATCTGTTGTTAAGAGTTACAGAATAAATTTCTCCATCGAAAATAGTGTCTTTATCATTTATAGTTCTGCTACAGGAACACTCAAAAGATTTCCAACGCATTACGGTCAAGGACAGTTTTAGGGACATTCATCCGTTTCAAGCACAATACCGTCCTACCAAGTAATCATCCAACCACGGTCACGTGCTTCTCTCAAAAATTATAGCGATTTGGTGTACGTGTATATGTATTTAACTCCCATATCTCAAAAACTATTAGTAGTAGAATGTTGAAATTTCATGTATAAGATTGTTGTGAAATCTAGTTTAGCATCTCGATTTTTGGTTCCAATCTATCGTAGAGTTTATTTACTGGACCACTCAAACAATTTCAATACATTAATGTCTACGGACATTCCGACCAGATTGTATGGTGGATAAAGCACCTTACTACGTTTTTGGGTTCAACTCCCGTCGGTCGGGGTTCGATCCCCGACTGCGCGTGGATATCATTGTGTCCGTCCCTTCATAGGGGGCAACGTTGTTCCACCTACTAAGTGCTCCCATAATAAAGTGACCAACAACTCCAGCCTTAGTAGTGGCCACTGCTTCCAAAGCAGAGGCCTGCCATTCGAAAAAAAAAATGTCTACGGACATCTTCAATATATTACATCTGTAGTCAGTTACTACTGGTCCATGCCCAAATTCTCGTCATTTGTCATCGACTTTTAATTGAAGACTAGAATGTTGAAATTTTGTACTATCTAACTGTGCATCTCTTTTTTGATTGCAATCGACTGGGTAATTTATTTACAGGATCTATCTTTTATTATTCAATAGTTTCAAATTAAACAGAATCACAACAGATCCGTGGAATAGGCCTACCGGGGAAACCACATAAAAAAAAAAAAAAAAAAAAACCGCGCTAAGTACACTACTTCATATGTGGCTTGGAAAAGTGTGCATATCATGACGATTACAACACTTCCAACTAACTTTTTGAATCGTTATATCTCAAAAACGGTGGCTCTTAGGAAAAAAAGTATTTAGACTTATAGATAATTATCTGATCTACAATTTTTGTCTGAACTAATTTTATGATAAAACTTACCGTTTTGCTGAAAATCGCGAAAAACTAATTTTTGTGATCTTTGACCCCGAGTAAATTTTTTTCCAGGTGTCGGATCGATGAGGACTTTTCAGATTTCATTTATGATGGTGTTTTGAACAATCCTACCAACTTTCAGCTGGGTGTGAATTTTTGTAACCTCGGATATCTAAATTGACCGGACTATACTGCACTGAAGAGCAGTTCCGATTATAAAGAGGAAGGGAGTGTAAACTATTTACACACTTTAAAAGGTCTGTAAAATATTTAAATGGTGTAGGGATCAATGCGTATTTACAGATGTTAGGCATATAAAAATTTTAAACTTAGAAGTTTCATCTGAATGACAGCGAATGCCGGAATTTTATTGGAAACCACGGTTAATTCGAATACAGTTTTATTCAACTCGTTCTAAAACTGCATAACAAAGTGAATTTCATGTTAAAAATAAAGCAAAAGCACTTACAGGTGGTAGCGGGGATGTTTCTCGGTTTTTCTTTCAGAAGGGCACTCCGTACTAAAACAGGCACAAAAAAGATGTTTGGAAATTGCAAGTAAAATGTTACGTACGTTTTGAAAATCCTAATGAACACAGCGCAGAAAATTAGTAGTGATATCAGGAAAGCTATTAACATCATAAAATCCACAAGTATCATTTTACGAAGTAACGTTGTAAATCAAATATCTTACGAAAGCCCAGAAATCAAATATCCTACGAAAGCCCCCAGTTCGACTGCGGGATTATTTGATTTTAAGTTCTATGATAACAACGGTAGACCCAAGCGTCTAGTAACAAATGCATATACATTCTATATGTATTTTTCTTTAGTTTTTTTATTGGGGTATTAAGAAAGATAAGAAATTGGAAGGTGATATTATCAGAATAACATTATCACGGATACTTATGAATACTTAAGAAGTTTTTGACTTTTGGCGGCGAAGAATGAAGATAAAAGACATATAAGGTGCTTCTAGGCCTAGGAAATTTAAATCATAAATTGCATATAATAATATATTTATTTTAGTTTAACCAGTAGGTTGCTTAACTTTGCAGTGTTAACTCTATCCAATTAGCTACACTCTCATTTTTTCGTAATAAAAAGAAAATTTTATAGTTTCTGACTAAAATATGCTATTTGTTGTTGTTGCTAATGCCCTCTGGCAACCGCGATACAGTGCCAAATCCCCGATATAGACAGGCCATGGGCGGAAGGGGCAGCTTCCATTTTAGTGAGCCCCAGTGGGAGGAAGTACGACTCAGCTCGGGGTCCACTAATTTTGAACCAATTCCAGAGGAGGGACCAACCCCCCGAAATAAATACCCCTAGAGGTATCGATTAACAACTTGCAGGACGCAACTTGACACCCTTCACCCCCTCACCTTTGACAACTTCACGCCCCTTCATATATTATTTTTTATATTTGACCCTTCACCGGCTTTTTTCGGGATTTTTCCCCACCATTAATTTTTACTTACAGTTTTATTGTTAAAATAAGCCCAAATATTAAACATAAAATAAAACTGCCTAAAAATTGTGGTGGGAAATCTCAGGAAAAAGCCGCAGACTTCGCAGCTTTGCAATCGCCAAAGCTTCCATTTTAGTGAGCCCTAGTGGGAGGAAGTACGACTCAGCTCGGGGTCCACTAATTTTGAACCAATTCCAGAGGAGGGACCAACCCCCCGAAATAAATACCCCTAGAGGTATCGATTAACAACTTGCAGGACGCAACTTGACACCCTTCACCCCCTCACCTTTGAGAACTTCACGCCCCTTCATATATTATTTTTTATGTTTGACCCTTCACCGGCTTTTTTCGGGATTTTTCCCCACCATTAATTTTTACTTACAGTTTTATTGTTAAAATAAGTCCAAATATTGAACATAAAATAAAACTGCCTAAAAATTGTGGTGGGAAATCTCAGGAAAAAGCCGGAGACTTCGCAGCTTTGCAATCGCCAATATTTTTGAGGAGTGTCACTATTCAGAAGTCCTCTCATTTTGATGAAAATCTAAATTGAGTCAGGAAACTACAAATTATTTATGTAGCTCTGAGAGACGCATTCTGTGGCGTGAGTTGTTCTCTTGCAACAAACAAACGATGAACGTATGAGCTGTTGTTGTTGTTGTTGCTTATCCTCTTTAACGATCTGACATAAGTCAGATCAACTCCAATAGATTGTTGACCGACAGAAAGTCTATAACTAAAACGGGAGCAGATGTTAAGTCCTCCTTAGAAAGTCCGACGCAAATCAGTATGTGCTCTGGAGAGGCTGGATGATCACAGCATTTCTTGCAAGTGGGGTGGAATTTCTCTCCATGTTCGTACGAAAGACACTTAAGGTGGCCACTTTTAACTCTAGCAAGTGCAGTCTGGGAGCCAAGATCACATTTAATTTCCAGTAGAAAGCCAGGGGATGTTCCGGTGTACCATTGGTGCGCAGGACGTACGAGCTATGAAATGTTAGAAATATGTATAGTAATTTTCCTCATAGCGACTCTAGTCTGGATCTTTTTTAACCCTTTATAAGGCCGTGGTAAGAATACTTGCCACCTACGGTCTATTAAAGACAGAAATCAATTATCATTAGTGATTTTTCTGATTTTTGTTCATTTATATTGGATGTATATTTTTTTCATACATCTAGATTCTAAATTATATTTGGCTTATGAACTTTTCTTTCATTCGTAATTTTAAAGAAAGCTCGAATAATTACTCGAAATTGAGCATAAGAATCATCGCTTTCAATTATATATTTTTTGCGTTTAATTCAGTGTACAAGCAGTAGGTAGATTCCGACTTTGATTTTGTGAATAATTAATGTATTCTCCAGCAAAATTTCTATGTTTGTTTAATACTTGTTTCTCCAATTTTCACGTGGGATATTACAGTAGAGGGAAAATATATGAATTAATCCTAAAAAGCGGGTCAGAAAAATCACAAGTTCTTTCGACTCTTTGCACATAAACTCAGCTTATAAGGGGCTGACAGGTTGTTTCGTGGCTGACAATTAGAATTCTGCTCCGCTGCACCACACCGCCGTAACCGGGCACTTGTACCACGCCGCCGTCGCCGGGATCTACGACGGTACACCGATTGTACGAATCATAATTTTGGAGAAAAGTTTCATATAAACTTGCCACTGTAGGGTTTCTTTTTCTTTTAGAAAGAAAAGTATAATTTAACATGTTACGAATTTTAATAGAGGAATTGATAGTTTACTTCTGCAATGTAAATTTTGGTATAAATCATTCATTTAATGTTTTAGAAATCTCTTCTCTCTCTATATATTGTTACGAATTTTCGGGGCAACCCGCTGTTCTGGGGTTTAACATAGTTCAAAATTCGTATTCTACGCGTCAAATAGTTAAATTTTGCTTTTTGTTGAATCAAAATCGGTTAACTAGAGCCAGAGATACGGAGGTTTCGCTTTCCCCATTCATTTGTATGCAGTTTCTAGAAATCTCGAGAAATATTGGTCGTAGGCCTTCGCTAACTTCACTTTTGGGGACTTACTTTTGGCGCCAAATTTGGCGAGATTTCACCAAAAGTCGCCAAGCGTGGCGACATTTTGGTCATTTTGCGCGATTTTTCCAATAGGGCCTTTAAAGTTAGTTTTTCATAATTGCCTAATATTTCTCTTCTATGAGATAATCAAAATTCCCGCTTTATGTGGAATCTTCGAGAAATAGATTCTTCTGGAAGCTCCTTGTAGCTTCTGCCTCTTCTATAAATAAAAGCGCTGCCCCGATAGAGTCAGTGTGAATCGAGCTCTCGTGGAGTGCGTTTGCAGTGTTACGCTTTGTATTGATGCTATAGAAGCAGAGTTTTGGCTTGCTTTTCGAAGCTGATTTTTAAGAGCTGTGTGTAAATTCTTCATTACTGCGTCTTAAGGTATTGTGCACGATATTCCTTGCATATTTCCACTGACTTTTGCCTGTGGAAGTGTTTTATTTTGTGAGAATTACAGCATTTGTGAAAGCTTCGGTAAGGAGTGGACTGTTATAAACGACCTACTGGTCGTCACTGTTGGGCGTTAATCGATCAATTTTTTAATCAAAGCATTAGTTTACTAACATAGTAATTGCGAGTAAATTAGTTACAATTAAATTAAATGCAGTTAAACTTTTAGTTACACGTTGCAATTAAGTTATTTGGATTAATGTATGCTAATCATCATTCTCAACTGAAATAATTGCAATTGACTTTTTTAATTATTCTATGAAACAATTAAAACTAACAATTAACTTACTTATCCAAACGGAATCAATTAAAAGATGTATAAAATTTAACCTAATTGCGAAGATTTACGTATCTCTCTCTTTCTATCTTCAAAATATTTCGCCAGCCAGACTACTCGCGCGTACTCTATTTTAATTGCAACCGAATCCCGCATTATGTACGTTTCCTGTGTGAAGTGCGGGCGCGGCATTTCTTTGAGAGCACTATGTTTTCGTCTCAAGCACGTCACATCCGTAGCTTCGTGTCAGTCACTCTCGTTCATTTTCGCCGGTGCCGAATGCCATGTGTTCAGTGCTCACTCGCCCGCCGCGTGAACTAGTCTACGTTAAGATAAAAAATTTCATACCTACTTCTTTGTGTTTTGGTTTATGCACTGTCTTTGCCCAATTTTGTGAACGAAAATGGCCTCGATAGACGACATTGACGAAGATAGCAACTTGTCAGTGAGTATTTCGGTTCCGAACATTAATGAGTCATTAGAAATGGATTCGCCTGTGCTACCAAAACGACACTGCCGAGTGCTCGTCATCTTCGCAAGCGCAACTTCTCTTGCTTGTAGGAACATTTCTCAAATACACACCTGAATAGTCTACAGGTAATAAAATCACAGCTGTGTGTATGAAATGTCCAAGCAATGTAATCACTAAAGTTAAAGGATATCATATCTGTACAAGGAACTTTTTGATTCACTTGAAGCGTAAACACGGAAACCAAAGCTTTGAAGAGTACAAAACATATGTAAAAAAAGAGAAAGAAAAAAAAAAGAAAGAAAACTGACGTACAGAAAAAAGGTGATAGTATTTTTAAAACCTAAACTACTAAAAAAAAGAAATCAAATGAGAATAAAATTACCCAAGAACAATTCGATGAAAATATTTTATGCAGTGCAGTGGATCCCAGTGCAGTGGAAGATCCATATTTTTCAAAAATATTCACGGACTTGGAAATATCTAATTGGCTTTACCCTAAAGAGTCGACGTACACTAGGACGTCGTATCGAAAAACACTACGAAAGCCAAGTGACAAAGATAAAGACCGAACTAAAAGCAGTTGACTATGTGTGCCCAACCAACACCTCCTACATATAGTAAGCCTAACAACTGAAATTTTGACGTTATCACTCGGCGTTCAAGTGATGACGTTGTGGCGTTGCATTTCAGAGCCCGCTCCAACGCAAGCGCTGGGCGAAAAAGCGCGCTCCAAGTCAACTTTACGAGCAGAGGATCCTCCGTACCAGCTGGCGCAGGCGCAGACTCGATGGAGAAAAAAGAGCAGCTTTGCTCCTCTGAATGCAAGTCAGTTTCGATGACTCGCCCGTGAATGCCGTTTGGGGCATCGCTCCTCACTACAAAAGCGCTGAATGTTTTATATTTTAATCTTTCTATTGATACATCTTCTGTTGATTTTAGTTAATAAATGTTATTGTCTGTTCTACTGTTAAACGTTCTTGTTTTATCACACCAACAAGTAACAACGTTATCAGTTTGACTTTCACAAATTAAAACTATTTAAAATTTCTGGTGAATGTTACAAATATTAGAAAATATCTTAAATAAAAAACTAAAATTAAAATACCTTCCTCATACAAAATTATTCATTCCGATCTATTTTCTTACCATATTACCTAACTAGTCATGGTTAAAAAGTGTCATTTGTCACAAAATTATATTTTTTATATCAAATTATTAAAATCTTGTTATGCATGAGTAAATTCACCAGAAAATTTTTATAGTTTTATTTTATAAAAAAAAAAAAAAAACTTTTAAACGTAGTCCAGATGATGGCGTCAAAGGTTGGTGACGTAGGAGTTCTTAGGCTTTTTTTTGTATAGGAGGTAGGGATGGGCGGTTCGACTCATTTTACTGATTCCAATCATGAATCAATAAAACAACTAAAGAAACTTTCCCTCTCTCTGCGCCGAAAGCCGTTCTATTTAAACACCCTTCACCCATTCATCGGGTTTCTTCTCCGCTGAGTTCTCGGGCAGCTAGCATCTCTCTCTCCTTGCTCGAGTAAAACTAGTGTTTAAACTGACCGAAATGAAAATACAGGGGAGCTTCGTATGACCCCCTGGGCCTGTAAGATTAAAAGGTTAAGTTTGGTGTCAAAGCATTCGAAATTTTATGTAAGGATGGGGGTTTACGTCTAGGGGGTGTCGAGAATCAATAAAAACGCGCTCCGATGGATAGTTTCCGAGATATACGTTAATTAATTATGGTAATTAGACTAATTAACCATGATTGAGGCTTAAAAGGACTGCAAACATGTAGAAATTGGCTCTGGGATGGTTTCCAGACTTTGGAGATGCCGCCTGAGGAGGCTAGTGTTTAAAATGCCCAAATTGAAAATATAGGGGAGCTTCGTATGACCCCCTGGGCCTGTAAGATTAAAAGGTTAAGTTTGGTGTCAAAGCATTCGAAATTTTAAGTAACGGTGGGGTGTTGAGACTAGGGGGGTCGAGAATCAATAAAAACGTGCTCCGGTGGATAGTTTCCGAGATATACGTTAATTAATTATGGTAATTAGACTAATAAACCATGGAGCTGTTTTTTCCGCGATCCGGCATCGTCATCAACGGAGAGAAAGCAGTAGCAAAAGCATCACAAGCTGGTATTGATCTCAGGATTTTCTTATCGCCGGCCTCAGAGGCGTAGCCAAGGGGGGTTAGGGGGGTCATAACCCCCCATGAGGAATTTTTTGCCATACAAAATGTATATTCTTCACTACATTATCACACACACGTATACATATATATGAGTTGCAGTAGTCATAACCCCCCCCCCATGAAAAATTTCTGGCTACGCCCCTGGTCGGCCTGTATTTTTTACCTTTATCGAATTCGAGATTTCACTCAAATGAAAATGGGAATATCGGATATTTGATGTTGAAATAAAACCGATATGTCGATATTTATCGATTTTTGGCCCAGTCCTACTGAGGGGCTGCTGCCCCCCCCAAATTATAGGACCCTTTACTTAGCTTACAATTGAACTTTATCTTTAAATTTGATACCCAGCCCACCCCGAAATAAAATCCTGGCTACGCCACTGTGAATAACACTAACTTCGCCACTGCTTTAGACCCTATTTTGTATTTCTCTGAATTAGGAAAGAAAATAAAATCATTCCCCTTAAACGAAAAACAAGGTAAAAAAATATCTTAAACGAAATCTGCAGCAATAAAGCGAAATGTTTTGCTTTCTACAAAGTCCTTTTGTGAGAGCGCTTAATACCGCCCCTGTATCCTTCATTAAAAGTGACAAGCACAATCCTAACTTTATTTCATTCTATTTCCCTTCACATGAAAACCCTCCACCATGTAAACTTAACGTTCTGTTTTTTTTTTTTTTTTTTTTTTTTAAGGTTGGGGGCAGGGGGGCATATATTGAAGTTAAAAGTAGAAAAGGGATGTTTCATTAAATTTTAAACAAATATTAAATCAGCCAGACAAGTTGGAAGGAGGGAGTCCCCCCGAGGGAAAAAGGTTTAAACAAATTTGAGACACCCCCCCCCCCCTCCGCTCTTCCACGAGCATTGGCGTAAATTGGCATGTAATATTTGGATGGGGTGACAAAATGTTTCCGATTGTATAAAATATCATTATTATAAATAGCTCTGATACTTGAATTTTCTTAATTTTTTTTTCGGGGGGGGGATTGACCCCTCTTGCCCTTAGGAAGTAACGCCTATACCCCCTGCCAAAAGCAAACGATGTTCGACCCACTCCACACCCACAGACAGATGAAACTTTAAATCCGACCACCCACCAAGAAATGAAACACCAAAGATTCGAAAAAAAAACTTCAATTAAATGAAACATCCTTTCAACTCTTTTCGACTGCTTTCGACTCTGAGTCGATAGAAGATTCGAAAAAAACCCTCCAATTAAATGAAACATCCTTTCAACTCTTTTCGACTCCTTTCGACTCTGAGTCGATAGAAGATTCGAAAAACTAACAAATCTCAACGATCGTATACAATCACCGAAACAGAGCGAAACACTGAATCAGTAAAGATTAGTTGCTGCACCAACTCAGTGACCAACTCAGCCACACCCACTCATTTGCTGTTTCAAATCATCTATCGACTCAGAGTTGAAAAGAGTCGTAAAGAGTCGAAAAGAGTTGAAAGAGTAAGGGAAAATCTCTGGGAACGGCAAAGGGAAAATAAGTTTTCTTCCCTTCGAACTTGGAATGTATTTCCCCACAGTTGAGGGCTTGAGATTCGAATCAGTAGAGAGTGAGTGTAAAGACTGAGCCACTCAGTACCAAGATTCGAATCACTGATTCGACTCATCGAATCATTGGCCATCTCTACTAGGAGGTGTTTTCCCAACAATAGATGTTTGGTCCAGCAAAAAGAGAAGTTTCAGCAACAGCTCACTGGATTGCAAAAGATCTAAGCAGAGTTCCAGTGGCATTAGCTTGTCAGAGATTCAAAGGCACTCACAGGTACGGTCGGCTATCCGATTTAATTCAAAACATTAACGGAGATTTCGACCTCAATATAAATAAAAGTGTTGAATCGGTGACGGATTATGGTAGCAATTTCGTATTGTACAACCCTACTAGCAATTTTGCTCGGGCCTTCACCTTCCACGTAGCCTTGAGCCGATGAGAAGGATTCGGGCCGTTCACTGTGAAACTGCTCGGATACACGCAGTTCATGTC